>CM031244.1:81312583-81815581 GCA_018340775.1 Taxus wallichiana var. yunnanensis
ACTATCAAATTTAGTAGAAATAATTATTGTCTTTTTATCCTCTTGGCCAATTTATTAATACATCCATCTAAATGAATGAATTTTTAAATAGAAGAATAATCAAAATCAGAGACACCCTAAAAATACATACATATTTATAGCTTATTTACGTCCACTTAGAATTAATTAAATTAATTCTATCCTACTAGAATACATCCCTTTAGAATTAATTAAATTAATTCTAATTACATACTCCTACCCCTTTAGAATTAATTAATTTAATTATATCATGCCTTTGGAATTAATTAAATTAATTCCTACACCCTTTAGCTAATATAATTAAACATTTATTTATTTAAATGATTAATTATCTCCTCATAATTAATAAATAATTAAATTGGTTATTTAATTAATCCTATTTATTTACTCACACTCCACTTGGACTCCACTTCTAGAATCCTAGAAAGGTGGGGAAATGAATTTTCAAGTATAACCACTTTTCCTTGAATAAAGTCTAAATGTCCATTGCCCCTTTAAATTTACAATTACATAGACCAAGTCTACTTGCTATTCTAGGAAATTACAATTATTAACCTGGAAGCTCACTCAAACTTTGATCCACTTTTCATGGCCTTACCTTAGCTATAAAATACTAGCCATTCCTTTGTAAACTCATCCTGGAAGCTTTGAGAAAATTGTATCCAACTTCTACCAATTTGACATCCGCATCCTTGTGTTTCAAGCTTGTAGCATTTGCATTCATCCTTTGGAGAATTAATCAAGAACACCCACAATCATTCAAATCTTAATATTTTACAAGTCCAAGTGCTTCAAAAATCTTCTTGAGGTTTGAAATAAGGATGAAGACTGTAATTAATGTTTTCTTTATGTTTAATTTTTGACTTCCACTTGTCTGTAGTTTTCATTGCTTACATTCTGGCACGCCCGATGGGACCCCACATTTCATTAACCATTTTTAGCTTACATTTTAGTAATATAGTAATTTTGGTCTTTTTCTTGTTTGTTTCTAACCTTGCTTTCCAATTTTCGTGTTCTCAAAGGTGCGATAAAGAAGGATAAAATTAAAAAAATCAAAGTCTATGGCCGTTTTTATCAAATTTTGATCATTTTCAAATTCCTTACGCTAGTGTTACATGAAAATGTGCTACAACCGTGTGTGTGCTAGAGTATCACTATGTGTGCTAGTGTAACAACTATATGTGCTAGTGTATCATTGTGTGTGCTAGCGTAACAACTATATGCACTAGTGTATTAGTGAGAGCGCTAGCATAACCCATCTTCCGAAGGCCATAAATTTTGCTCCCGAACTTGGAACAACTCGTTTTTTATAGAAAGGTCTCGAGACGAACTATGCAATGGACACATAAGTTTTTGATTTAAACTTATATAAAATTTATGGTTTCCTTTCTCTTAAACATTAGTCTTATTTTTACACGTTAGATTCATTTTTGCTCCAAATTACTAAATCTTGTGTGTAGGTTTCCATATTTTTTTTCTAAAGGAAAATTGATCAAAATAGTGCTTAAATTTGAAATATTTTATAAATTTTATTTTTTTGTCTAAACATAACAATCTTATGCGTATGCTCTTTCCTCGCAATTTTATAAGTGATCTTGGAAATCAGAAACATGATCATTTTAAGGTGTTATTTAGTATTAATATACCATCTTATCTAATCATAATAAGCTCATGCGTATGCTCTTTCCTCGCACTTTTACAAGTGATCTTGGAAATTAGAAACATGGGTTTATTTCTTGTGTTTTTTTTGTCTACCTCAAGAAAAATTTCTAACTGTTTGTTTACAGGACCATATCCAAAGAAGATTGTTAAAACATTCAAAATACTAACTACATGTTTCCATAGATTGTTGATTCAAGCAAACCTCTTTATCACTTTTTTAAAATTTTATTAAAATTAACTTCATTTAAACTTTTCGGAGTTGGGATTATTACCTTCTTCCAACTATAACCATGGGAAGTGCATCACTAAGGTCCAGAAACTCACCACAAGGAGTACCACATGAACCGTAAAGTATTCGGCACCTTGAGTGAACTGGCTGACGAAACAAGTACCCCCACCCAACTCCCTAGTACACATATATGAGAGATTAGAGTAACAAATATCCATAGTGATGACCCCAGCTTGATCCTTTAAGTGGAGTAAAATCCAACTTATCGTATCACGGGGGTATAGTAAAGCCGACAACTAGCAATAGTATCATGCTCACTTGGATAGATGTTGACACATAGGAGAGAACTTATTTTAGGAAGCCACACCTTTTCTTAGCCAATCTAATGTAGAGGCCCTCCTTCCATAAATGTAATTATCATCTTTTTCACTTGTTACAAAGTTTGTATTCCACTTTTTCATACAAATTTTATCTCTCATCCACCTAGTCACTTTGTAATCAAAACTAAGTCTTAAGTTGTGGAAATCCGTATCCGAACTTAAGCATAATAACTCACTTTATCTAAGTCTTGACATCATGATACTCACTTTATCATGGTCAAACACCATCACAATCACCTTGATCTATCATTCTCCTAAGTCTTAGTTTTATGATTTTGTAGATAAAAAAATGCACTTGGGTATATTTCTAGGTCCTAAAAGCATACTTGCATTCATATTATTCCTAAGTGAGAAAATAAGTAATTGACAACTATCTTTGGCCTTGTTGCTTCTTTTTATGGTATTTTGCACCCTACAACCCATTCAATATTTTACATTCTTATCTTTTATGACTCGAACACCAAGACCTAGCCTAGACGCTAACGCCTGTGTGCCCTCGTCCCCTTTAGGCACTCCCCACCTCTTTCCATATTACTCACTTTTTGGGCATCTTATTTCTTATGGGTCTACCTTCCAGGTTGTTAATTATGAAATTCAACCAAGGAAATCATATAAATACAAAGCTATGTGACCAAAATAACGGACCAAGCTCTAAGCATCTATTATCATCACCTAAGGTTGCATCCAAAAGCATCTAAGAACATCAAAGGCATCCATCTAGAATCCATATAAGGAACAATGGAGTGCGTTTTCTTATACACCGAATAGGAAGGGGAAGTTCTTTATTATATCCACACATCTATTTACATTGGTACATCTAGCTATTGCTCACTATCAAGTGCACTTGCACAAGGGATTCCTAGGGAATAGTTCTTTCATACACGCACAAGAACTACATGGAGTATGATATGTAGTGCAACACTTGGTTCTAAGTTCACTCAGTTGGGTGACCTTTGGGGATAGCCTGATTCCCCATATTGCATCTTTCTTTTTTGGATTTGATGTGGTATTATGGGTTTTAAAGGTGAACATATATTTTTTATGTTACAGTACATCCAACGATTAAGGTGTGACATACATGCGACTATAAACAACACTTGTGCGAAACCGTAAAAATCGGGTTTTGACCACTTTTATAGTCACAAGCACCAAGAAGTAGACCCTAATACCTAGACACCCTTGATGTAGTCTAGTCACCCTAGTCTAGCCTAATCCGATAACTCCAAAATTTACATTGCATAATAACAACACATTTTTCTTCTTATTCATTAGTTTTCTAGTCCAGATCAGTTCTAGGATCAAGCACAAATCAACTAAGTCCTCTCTCTCTCTCTTGTACTTAGGGTTTTATATTTTACTTGCTTATTTCTTGTGTCAAATATGTACTTTAGCATTTATTTATCATACGTGACTTTACAATTAGGGTTTAACATAATTCTATTTTTGTTAAATCATTTGGTGAACCCACATTCAAACACTCTTGATCATTACTTCCTCCTGCTTTCATTATCCTAGGATCTTCTCACCATGGATATCTCCATCCATGATTTCTTGTAAGCTAATCTTGATTATAAGGCTAAAATCAACTCTCTCTTGGCTAATACTCATATTCCTTCCAATACTCATCTCGGACCTTGTATATTAATTATTTGTAGCTGCATTTTGGAACAACTTACTTTTCCATCTCATGTAGCTACCGCTCTTTCTGTTTATGACAATGATCCTCCCCTTTATATTCCATCTCACGTCTATAACATGGGCACTAAGCAAACACTAGTCAATAATGGATCTGAGCTCAATCTTTGTACTTTAACACTCCTTCAGAACCTCGACCTTTCCTCACCAATGTTAGCCCATCATCTATTTCTCTTCATGCTTATGATTCTTCTACAATTTCCATGTATAGGAACTATCACTTTACCTCTCACAGTTGGGCCCAAAACCATTCCTACGGTATTCTTTGTTATCGATGTTGTCATTCAGTACAATTGCTTACTTGGTAGGCCATGGCTTCACACTATCAAGCAGTGTCTTCTATAGTTCATCGGTGTGTTAAATTCCTCCATGATGGCTATGAACATACTATTATTACTAACAATGACCCATTCAAATATTGTTGCCTAGATCCAATTCGCACTTCCTACTCCAATTCCTACCACTTCTACATAGCCCACTGATGATGATCAACTCATGGAGCATCCCGCATCCTTCGCCAATATGCCTCATCTCCAAGGTGTTATTTATGTATTGGATGTCATCTCACCAGCATCATCTCACTCTATGTTGACACCTCCTCCTTTTACATGCACTCTTTTCATACATGACTCTTATTGGCCTCACATTCTTCTCAATCTTACTTGCTTTAACACTATTTACACACATGATGGCTTAGCTTGATTTGGATTCATATCGGATCATCTCCACCCAATGCCTCATTCTCCTCACCTTTACCAGGGATGTGTTTTGGTACTACCACTTATGGCCTCTGTGTCCTTCATTTACCAGTCTTTTTCCATGCACTTGTCACACTTCTCCACTCACACTTGGACTATCTTGGCTTAGCTACATTGGGGAACTTTAGATCTTACTAACACTACTATTACATTTTCCATGCCTTTTGGCTATATCTCTCTTTGTAATGATTCATTCCTTAGTTATACTACAAATCTAAACTACTTTGGTATACACATGGGTTGTCCACAACTAGCCTTCACCGATGAGGAATACACAATGGGCATGTAAAATTTGCACTACAATGGCTCTTTATATGATAAATCTCATGTTATTGCTAACCAAGTCTCGATCCAGTCCAATTGGCTATGATCTTGCCAATGACGATCTTTTAAATGATGTTACTTGATTGTTATACACATCATACACTTGGGGGCATCCTTCTTACTTTCCTCCCCTCGTTAACTTCATTTGGCATGTATCATTTCTAATATTATCCTCCATGCTTCATTCATTCTATTTCTAAGAAATTTTTCACAAATTGATACACTTTGTATAAATCGTCATTAACCTATGAAACACTTTTCTGCTAAGGTTCACACTTGATTATTGAGGGCATACTACATCCATGAACCTCACACACTACACATTTCACACTTTGCATTTCATTATACATATTTCACGCTTTTAATTCCCACACATCATACTTCCCGATGACGCACTCTAGTTCCATGGTTCATAGTTGACTGCTGAGGGTCTAAATCTAAAATGAACCTCACCTCACTCACACTCTTTATGCTCTATGCTTCATTGATCATATATTTCTAGCACACATTTTCAAACCATTTCCCGATGACACACTCTTGTTCTATGGTTCATTCTTGATTATTGAGGGGTCTTTTATAAATGAATCTCATCTCATACACATTCATACACATTTTCTTGGGGCACACCGCTTTCATCATATTCAAATTACATACCATTTCATTTCATTCACACTCATAACATATTACATATCTTGGTTGCACATACTCTTGCTTGCCTATACTAGTTACATGTTGCATTTTGTTTACTATGTTAGAAGAATATCTAGTATGTCATTATATTTTCTATATATACATACACGTTCACTAGTTTTCTAGTTATGA
Source organism: Taxus wallichiana var. yunnanensis (assembly GCA_018340775.1). Taxonomy (NCBI): domain Eukaryota; kingdom Viridiplantae; phylum Streptophyta; class Pinopsida; order Cupressales; family Taxaceae; genus Taxus; species Taxus wallichiana. The sequence continues at coordinate 81,318,472 of CM031244.1, forward strand.
ATGTAGACTTCTACATAACTTTACACACAACAATGATGCTTGCACTCGTACTCTTACCAATCCCATTAAGGCTCCTGGGGGCATCTACATTTACTAGTATTACACATCACATGTACTATTATTCCATTATTTACTACTTCTTCTTACTAGAACACTATTTTCCATTGATCGATACATGTCTTGACACACTCTTTAACTTTCTAACATGCTAACTTGGTGCTCGATGTGCAACATTTTCCACCATGGTTATTTGTTACACTTTGCTTGACATTGTTTGTGGACTATGCCCTTTATCCTATATGCACAGTATATGCTTTTGACCACTTTGGCTTTGATTGTCTTGTGATATTGTGAGTGATGTCCCATGTATGAAACCCAATTTTCACGATCTCTCTTTTGTATGCACATTTACTTGTTACACCGCTTTTATTACATGCTTATTCTTATACTAAGATGTGTTATGAGCCATCTTGTTTGCATGTGTATAGGGTTCTCTATGTGCATTCCCCCGTAGGGTATACACATCATATCGGGCTTCAATTCCACTCTTTGGCTCGCATTCTCCTAACAACGTTACATGCACCCCAAATGAAGGGGACATACATTGGGTGAATCAATCACCCTTACAACAGCTCAAAGCTACACTTTATATATGCACAATACATAATCAAAACAGGCTACATTATAGAAATGACCCAAAATTTGACTTGGGTCCTCAGTTTAGCATAGACACTAGCACCCAAATATAAACACTAGTGTCTGGGTGCCCCGACCTCTCCTAGGTGCCCCGACCTCTCCTAGGTGCCTATGTCCTAGGGGAAGATACAATTACTTTCTCATATCAACATAGTTTTCATCAGGTTCAAAGAACATTTTTCATAGTACAAGCACAATCCTCTAGCAAACAGAATGCATTATTTCTCCATTTCAACTCGAACAAATACAATACAACTTGAGACAACACAAATCACACCATTTGTAGTGGTGTATAACTCGAGAAATAGTCACATTTAGAAGAACAATGGAATGAGAGGGGGTTAATCAATCCTTACAAAATTAAATTCAATTTCATATTACTCACTTAAACCATGAACTAATTAACCATCCATTAATGTGTGCATAACATCAAATAACATGTATTCAATTAACCATGAAAAAGAGAGACAACACCATAACACAAGATATAAGTGGGAAACCATCAAGGGAAGAAAACCCACTTTGAAAATTCTTATTATATTACTCAAATAATTTTTTTAGTGAAGCACCAACTTCACAAGGAGCACCAACCCCTAGTTTAGTAGAACACAAACCCTACAAGGAGCACCAACCCCTAGTTTTGTGAAACACCAACTCCACAAGGAGGATAAAACCCCCTAAGATGATCAAACACCCACTCAACCACATTTTAAAAATTCTATGATGTCTTTTTTCTGCCACAACTGATTGAGATCACTAATTCAACTCACAACCTTCAAACCCTTACACACCTATCTTGCTATTTCTATTTTATTCTCCACTTTGTCTTGGCCTAAAAATATTGCACACAAAATTGAAAAAATCTTCAACCTACCATACAATATCTCAAATCTCAAAACATGCCTTCAAATTTGTAACACACACTCACATAGGTCACACTTTTTCCCTCTTGCTCAACTAGTTCAAATTTGAACTTTAACATCACTTTTATATGATTATCATCGTTAAAACATAATAATGGTCAGTTTCACTCCTTTGGTTTGAAAAATTAAACTTAAAAAATCCCAAACACTTCATTAAAATGTTAACATATGACCCATATAGGTTGGTCATGCCCAAAACCACTCATCTTGCACCAAACAAGCTCAAAACCCCATCACTAAGATGAGCTAAAAACACAATTATTATGGATCCAAAATTAATCTCAAATGTGTAATATAACATATAATAATCATCCATGGTCACATATTTTCTTTTACCAATCAAATAATTCATAACATAAGCCAAAAGGCTCATATCCTTCACTAAATAATTATTTCTAGCACCTTTTCTTCACCTTTGGGCATAAAGCACACTCCAAATAAAATAAAATATGGAATGTAACAAATATATATAATCCTAAGGACTTGTAAATAAAATCCATTCATGTTAGAGATCTTGAAACATCCATGTGTTCAATCCACAACAACTTTTCCTCTTCACCAAAACATGCTGCCCAGAAACTAGTTTTGTAAACTCAACTAGTTTGTACCCTTTATGCCACTTCCAAGACCTAAAAGGAACCAAATTCATCCCTTCCAGGTGATATAAAGTATCATATTATCCATCTCATGATTCATTCACTTCATTCTTTCAATCTGAGCAATCCTGTCTTGGAAAACCAACAATATTCTTCCTCACAAAATGACATGGATGAAAAATCAAATATCATCATCATGAGACAAAAATTATACCAATGGAAATCCATATAAATAATATTTACATAACATATTATAACTCCTTCCAACTCCAAGTGGAAGGCCTTCAACCAAGCCCATCTCTACAAACTACTTGAAACTGCCCCAAAACTACCCTTTGACTAGTCTTCACAAATAGGGCACACTTTACCATTTATAAGCATCACCATGACCTAAAACCACCATTAAAATCAATAAAAAATCACATAATAAAAATAATGTCCATTTAATTTGTAACTCCTTTGGACAACCTTGTCCCAAACTAAACTTCTTTAGAAACAAGCATGTTTGAGTGGGGTCCACTCATCACCACATACACTACCATACCTTTATGGAAACTTGGAGGAGTCCTCTAAATCATCCAATCATCATAATTACACTATAAATCCATTCTAGGCACTTAGGAGCAATATCTCTCCTATTGCTTTTGAGCTAGGGTTTTAAACACACAAAAAGCTATTTACCTTCTTAACGTTCGTGCATGAAAATGTGACAATGAAACGAAGTCATTATTTTTTGTGAAAAATTATATAATCAATGTATAAATATCCATGAAAACTACAAGGTCCCATGAAAAGTACACAATTCAGGGGTGAGCATCAAAAGGTGCAATTTGAGCTAGAAAACACCCTTTCTTGGACCCTATTTCACACAAAACATCATAACTTACAAAATCCTGTTCAGAATGACTCAAAATTTTTATCACACCTATATGACACCTCTTTACATAATATCCAATAATCATAACTCAATTTTTTTCCATATTCTCATACCATCTCATTTGCATGACTAACCCTTGGGGTTTTGCATTGTTTAGGCTAGGGTCAACTGAAATGACACAATAACTCATTATAGAAACTCTCCAAATTGCCATAAAATATTTATTACATCATGAAACACCTACTTACATTCATCCATGAGCTCACATGTCTCCATAACTCAACCTCATGCCTCCAAACACCTAGACTTGGTCTAGATAAACACATAAACCATGGTATTAAACTTCTACCTGCACCTGAAACTCATGTGAGTGTCTAAAAACTCTCAAAACATTCTCTCCATATTCATACCATGATCCAAAATCCACCACAAAGTAACTCCAATCATCATGCTCCATCACCTAAGCTAGCTAGGTCACCTGACATGACTTGCTAGACCAAACCAATCTCACCGAATCAACTCATACCACCAAGAACACACTTGAATCTCTATGTCATCATTACAATAAGCATCCTCTGAATCTATTCCATCATCCTCTTTTTTATTAATGGGATTTTGTGTCAATGACAACACCTAGAACACAATATTCCAACACAAACATGAAAGGAGAGTAACACTAGACCTCTCTCCCTAACACTTTTTGCCTTGCGTGAGATTGCCCGAAAAACTTGCACTTGGCATGAGATTGCAAAAAAATTATTCTTGGCATGGGATATCCCAAAAATATCACTCTTGGCATGAGATCGTCTAAAAAAATTTCTCTACACAACATTTTTAGGACATCTTTCTATCCTTTTACACTCATGATCATTATATGCACACTTTTCTTTTACTACTTTTACACACATTTACATACTTTTACAAAGTTTTCATAATACATGAATTTGATTACTCTTTCACTCTTATTTTGTAGGTCCATCCTTAATAAACATTAATAAGCAACCCTACATAAAACAAAACAACATGTATAACATGACATAACACAATACACTTCACCCCTAGGGTCAATTCCTTTTTCTTAGCTTCCACGCTTCATTTTTACCACTCTACACTTTGACTTGTCTCTTTGGCACGCTATCGCCATCACAATCTACATGGTTATTAGGTACACATCTCTTGTCTACTTTATATTATATATTATTCACTCAAAAACATAAAGTGGTGGCAAATGTAGACACAAAATAACGCACTTGGGTACATTTCTAGGTCCTAAAAGCATACTTGCATTCATATGATTCCTAAGCAAGAAAATTAGTAATTGATAGTTATCTTTGGAATCTTTTCTTTGTTTCTTGTATTTTTTATGGTCTTTTACACCACACAACCCAATTGGTATTTCCTTTTCTTATATTTTATGACTTTAGACACCACGTTCAATTTAGGACGCCAAAGACCTGTGCACCCTAGTCCCCTTAGGGTGGCCCCGACCCATTTCCACCTTACTCTTTTTAGGCTTCTTTTATCTTTTGGTCATCTTATTTTCTTATGGGTCAGCCTTCCAATTGTTAATTATGAAATTCAACCAAGGGAATCATATAAATACAAAACTATGTGACCAAAATAAAGGACTAAGCTCTAAGCATCTATTATCATCACCTAAGGTTACATCTAAAGGAATCATCCATCTAGCATCCATACAAGGAATAAGGGAATGCATTTTCTACATACATTACATAGGAAGGGGAAGTTCATTATTTCATCCACACATATATTTGCATTGCTTCATCTAGCTATCGTTCGCTATCAAGTGCACTTGCACAAGGGATTCTAGGGCATGATTCTTTCACACATGCACAAGAACTACATGGAGTCTAAGATGTAGTGTAATGCTTGGTCATAAGTTCACTCAGTTGGATGAGTGTTAGGGTCATTCCAACTCCCATATTGCATCTTTATTTTTTGGATTTGATGTGGTATTTTGGGTTACTCAAGGTGAAAATCTATTTTACGGGTTATACGTACATCCAACGATCAAGGTGAGACATAAATGTGACTAGCGTGACTACCAACGACACTTGTGCGACACCAAAAAAGGTTCCAACCACTTTCGTAGTCACAGTGTACCCAAAAGTAGACCCTAACATCCAGTGTGCCCCAAGGCACTCCTCATCCGATAGCTCTAGAATTTATAGTGCATAATAATGACACATTTTACTTATTTTTCATCACTTTTCAAGTCTAGATCAGTTCTAGAATCAAGCACAAATTAGCTAAGTCCTTCTCTCTCTCTCTCTCTCTCTTGCACTTAGGGTTTTATATTTTACTTTCTTATTTCTTGTGTCAAATTTTTACTTTAGAATTTATTTATCATATGTGACTCTACAATTAGGTTTAACATAATTCTATTTTTGTTAAATCACATTTACATTGTTGAAATTTAAGCATTCTACCATCTTACATCATCAAATTTAACATTCACTTTGTTGAATTTTTGACATCTTCATATTTCTTCACTCCTCTCTTTTAAAGAATTCACTTTTCTATAATTTGAGATCCTTAATCAATCACTTTCCCTTCATCTCTTATCTCCACTTTCATGAGATTCAAACCTTTTCATCATCATTTCTTCACTTCTTGTTTTGACATTCACATTGTCATTATTTGAGTGCTCCCCTTCCATTGTTTAGTCTCCTCTCTTAACACTCATTTTGTTAAGAGTCAATCATTTTCATCATGTTTCCAAGTATCCTCTCTTAACATTCATTTTGTTAAGAGTCGAGCATTTTCATTCTTGTTTCTAAGTCTCCTCTTTTAACACTCATCTTGTTAAGAGTTGAGCACCTTCATCATCTTTCTAAGTCTCTTCTCTTTAACACTCATTTTGTTATGAGTTGAGCAAGCCAAACTCTTTCATCTCTTCCTCTTTACATTCACTTTGTAAAGGGTTAAGAAACATTTCCAACCTTTTCATCTCTCTTAGCACTCATTTTGTTAAGATTCTTCTAATATAACCTTTCAATTCCCTCTTCTACCTTAACACTACTCATTTTGTTAAGGGTTGAGAAGTCACACCCTTTCATTTCTCTTAACACTCATCTTGTTAAGAGTTGACCTTTCAATCTTTTAGTCTCTCTTCACACTCATTTTTTTAAGAGTTGATCACCTCACCTTGTTAAGTCTCTTATTTTTTAAAACATCCATTTTTGTTTAAGATTTGGGAAATAAGCTAATCTTTCCGTCTCCTCCTCTTCGCTCTTATTTTGCTAGGGTCGAGCTATCAAAATTTTTCCCCTCTTCCATCTTAGAATTCACTTTGCTAAGGATTGAGTTTTCTATCACAACTATCCTTTGTTCCCACCCTCTTCTAACATGGCAGGAATAAGACATCATGATTATAGTCCCTCTAGAAGAAAAGACAAACGTCATTTCCATCTTAGTTCCGACGAAGAGGATGAAAACCAACTATAAAATCTTTCCTTCAAAGAACAAGAAAAATTCAAAGACATTTTGCGAAAGAATAAATACTAATTTTTCTTTCTATCTTCGAAATGGGAGAAAAACTAACTCCAGAATTTGATGATGTCACTTTGAAAAAATTTCGAAGATCAACCAAAAATCCAATTATACAACCTAACAAAGACACTACTTCGCGTAAAGTCAAACTTCAATTTACACCCCTAAGAGAAAGTCTCTCTAGTGTCTTCCATTAATTAGTGAAGGATAAAATTATAAGATATCCAATTACAAAACCATTTTTTGAAGGGAAACCTAAGCCATATTGGTACAAACCTAATACTAAGATTGGGTATTGTGAGTTCCTAGTAGTTGAGTTGGCAAAGGGGGAATTAGAGGCTATGTACGGGTAGCGTAAGTTCCCTATTGTTTGATTGTCTTGTTTGATTTGTTTGCTAAACTAAATTGAAATTTTGTTTTAAATAAATAAGGAAAATAAATTTAACATAAATAAAAGACAAGTGTGCTTAATCTTTTATCAACCAAATTCATTCCCAATTAATTAAATAAAACGAAATGAAATACAATTTATTATATTTATCTAAACGAGAAATGAATTAAAAGAAAACTAATTAAATGGATAAAATATTTTTGCATTTTTATAATTTGAATGAAACAAATAAATAAACTATTCTACGTATTACACAAGAAACTAATTAAAATAAAATACTATTACTTCTAATAAAATAAACTAAAAATAGAGAATAGCTGGATGTGGCTATTCCTCTGTTGCAGGGTTGTCTGACAATGCTATTCTAAAAGAATGTATTAAAAATTTATTAATCTAAATAAAATAAAATAAACTTCTTCTAGAAAAGATTCTGCCTCAAGTTTTCTAGAAAGGGAAAAGCTTCTCGAAATAGTTTCCTCTTTGCCGTATGAACTTTCCCGACAAAAGTAAATCTAAACTAATTAAAATAAATAAAATATGTGCAAGGATTTATTCAATTCTTCATCCAACTAATTTTCTTAGCATATCCACAGGGATAAGCTGCAAATAAGTTATCAAGGGAAGATATAAGAAATATTTTGAAAAGGAATACTAGAAATAAGATAAATACATTCGAAGTGATGAAATCTTCCACTTCTACAATTCTACCAACTCAAAACAAATGCATTCTTTCTATTCTAACAAATACAAGTTTATTAAAGATTTAAATAATTTAAGTACAACCCCAACCTAGTTACTACTATACTGTGGTAGCTTCCCAAAGGTGAGATGTGCTTGTTGTCTCTCAACTTTGTATCTTCTTAAAAATATGAAGTCCAATTGATCTAGGAATGCACATGATGCTTTAGTAGTAGCAAAGAAAACAAAATACTGTCAGGTGGTGGCTTGGTGCAAGAAATGATCAAGGTAAATGGTAGGAAAGAACAAAGCAAAGAGCTAGTTATCTGTGTGGTTCCTCTCAAAATTTCAGCAACATAACTTAACCTCAAGAGTATGAAAATCCGACATCATACGGGTAAAAGTCTCAAGCTATTATAAAATATGGGAAAGAATTATTCAAATACATGTTTTGATGAAGAAGTGACAAATAAAAAAATGGAGAGATAGTCAACATTATAAACATATCCAAATAAGAAGATAAAATCAATACGATTCCAATGAGTCCAAAAATAGGCAAAACGATTGAGAAATGAGTGAGAAAATCACTCACGAAATCCAAACGCGTGTCAAAAAATGCACATTTTAAGTCTTTGACTTTAAGTGACAGGATCTCTTTGGTGAATAAAGAGGGGCAAGCACAACTACCATTGATAATTACGAAACCACCGATTACATAACCAATGGACGGTTACAAAAATCGCATCGACAATTACGCAAATCGTTGCTAAGGAAGAACCCCATGCACACCGACCTATCACCCAAGGAAGCTGAGCACTCACCCGAGGCACGCGTGGGTGCCGAGTCTCTCTTTTATGTGAGTTTAGTGGGAAGCATTATCTATGATTAGTGTAAGAGTATTTAGGAAAGAAGTTGAGACATACAAGAACCATAGGGCTCTAACGGCCTCCAGATCCTTGCAATCACTTCAGACCGAGTGCTTTAATAGATTCCAGAACATATACTATAACAAAAAGAAAGATACAACCATTCATTCATATCATGAAAGGAAAGAGAACTCATATGAATGAAATATACATTAAACCCATTGATATTCATATCTATTTATAATAGGTAACCTCAATATATTCATTGATTCATTACAGAGTGTCACAGAGAGTGCAGACCGTAATCATGCACATCACTGGACGTATGTAGCTAAGCTAACAGAAAAGAAAAATAACAACTCCATGCTTAGTACATCCTTTCCTAAACTAGAATATCCACTCACAAAATTCTCAGAGCTTCACTCACTCTCTAACCCACTATTCCCTATGTATATCCCCATGATATATCCTTCTCTTCATGTGTGTATATCTCTATCTCTATATCTATATCCTATCTTTTCCCATGGCAGGCACTTGTATTTATCACTTTCCCGGCTGCCAACTCACCTTGCCACGCCCTCAGATCCATCGCCAAGTGTCGAATGTGGTCCTCCATGTGAGCATGTTCCTTCAGGCCTGAGCTCTCCATTCCATCTCATGATGATCTTCTAGAAGATTCCATCCGGGCATGCTCTTTCCTGGGCCAACCTGTTGCCAGGCTGGCATCTTATCCACATGCAACCGATCACGCTTTTCACGTGTTCTACCTTGGGTGCTCAAATTGGCTAAGTCCCAACCTCCTTTCACACGTGTCACATGCGCTATTTTCTTCCTTAAGCCTTTCTCTTACGCACTTTTTCCTTACACACCATTCTATAATTGGGATCCCACACACCCACGCACCTTTATACTTGGTCAATATTCCAGGGGCCCAACATCACCCCACACTATGCCTGTTCTCCATCCTCGAAACATTTTACTTGACCAAGATGCAAGTTGTTTTATGGAACCAAGATGTAGACTTATACTTTACAAAATGAATAAGGAATGAAAGAATAGGGGAAAGAATGAAGAATGGGGGAACATCAATTCAAAAGGCTGGGAAAGTCCTTTCATAGATCTACCTCTAGCTTGTTCCACACTTCGACCTATCCTTCACTTCTGCATAGGTCACCCACCAGGGTGCTCACTTCATCAAAGCTTAGGCCAATTCCCTGGGTGCCCAAAGTGTCCACAATCTACTCCATTTCCTTACCTAGGTCTATGAGTTTATCCATTCTTCTGGTAATTTGGGGGTATAGTTCCTTCAACCGGCCTTAATTGAGCTCCTTAAAGCCTCAATTGCCTCTGATTTCTTTTCTACCTCGGCTACCAAAACCTTGTCCCTCTCTAGCCCTATTCCCTTTGTTCTTTTCTTGGAACTCTTTCAGCTTTGCTTCAAGCATGGTGACCAAGGAGCTCACCACCTTATCTCTATCCACGCATGTGTCATATGCGGCTTCTACAGACTGGGAAACGACCTTAATCTCCATGAGTACTTGGTTATACTTGCAAAGTTGCTACTACCTTCAACCGGTCTTCCTCTTTCAACGCACGTGGCCACTTCTTCTATAGATTCCAGTGCCAAGGGTCACCTCTCCATAGTGAGGATGCATGTTAGGTCTTCTAAGCATTCCAAAGTTGATGCGTACCTCTGAGGGATTGGCATTAGGTCTGGGTGCTTTAATATGATGGTGCTCTTGATCGACTCCACCTTCTTGTAGACCTCCTGCACCTTTACTTTTCTTCCTTTAACTCACACCTTAACTACGCACTGATTAATTCCTCCTATTTTAAACTCTTGGCCTTCTCTCGCCAGTTCTTCCTCCTTCTTCCCCAACTTCACCTCCAATGCTCTGATTCTATCATTTCACACGAACAACCTAGCCTCGTCTCGACCACGACTTTGTTTAGAGCATTGCATACTTGCTCATCTGAAAGCTCCTGAGCATTTACTAAGGGGTTGTCTCCCTTAGATTCTTGGCAATGAGATGAGTGCTTTCTAGAAGACTTCAAAGTCTAGCTCATCAATGTGTGACTCAACACCCAAGAGAGCATCTTCTTGGTCCTGGGGTATGTGCACCATCCTTTTCAAAAGACCCCATGGCTATAAGCCTTTCGGGTATGGTGCTTTGGAACCATGCGTGCAAACACCTTCTTTTCATGTCATCCACATAGCCCATTATCTATCTCTGTTCTATATCCAGAGTTCTCCTACCCAAGCACATGCCTTTGGGGAAGCTAACTATCAGAGCGGGGCCTCCTAGGCTATCATGTTCCTTTTCAATGCTCTCCTCCTTCCCTTCCTTAAGCACTATGTCCATGCTGCATGCACTCTAACTCTTGGTCTACAAGGACTTCGAGCATCTTTTTCACTTCTCACTCTACTAACTTAGTAATCTACTCTTTTGTAAGGCTTATGGCTCCCTAGCTCCTTGCATCCTTCTCATCTACCTTCGTGTCTTTGGTGCCTTCCTCATCTTGTGCACCCTTACACCATGCAAATACAAACTCTTGCTTCTCCTCTCCACTCTCTTCCTCCGAGTCATAGACACTAAACACATGTGGCTCTTTTTCCTTCTCAGCTCTTCTTCCTCATCGCCACCTCCTCCTTCACTCTCATCTTCTCCTTCTCCCAAGTACTTCTCCAAGCTGTCGGTTGGTCACCTCCGAGTCAACTTCTTCATCCACCCTCTACTTCTTCCTGAGAGGTGGCTTCTGATCAGGAGATTCAACCTTCTCTTCTTCCTTTGGTGATTCTTCCATGGTGGTGGGTTGCTCAGGTGCCTCTACTTCTGGCATCTTCTCCTTTACTGGAGACTTCTTTCTCCATATGTAGGTGCTTGGCTTGCACTTGTAGATGGCATGCTCACTGTCTGAGTAGTCGCACACTTGGTGCTCCTTCCTCTCCTCTACCTCTCTTCTTAGATGCTGGCTTCTTCTTCCCAAGGGGTCTTCAGGTATGGAGATTTCATTCTCCAAATACGCACCCTTTTCAAACTTTGGCCTTATGCGCATGTACACATGCACCATGGATCCTCCAACGAATGGGAAGCATCATCGCCTAGTCATTTGGATCTCATGTGACACGTACTTCTCTATGTACGCGCACTTACCACCGGGTAATTCAGCTTCTTCCTCATCTCCCTGTGTTCCCGGTCCAACCTTCCTAGTTCCAGCCTTAGCTTCTTTGATTCTTTAAATTTGTTTACTCCCACTTGGAAGTATTGGGTAGTGAACGCGAAAGGAAGCTTGCACCAAGGGCTCCATGATTCATCAATAAGCTTGAATCTACCCAAGCAGTAGTGCTGGTACACCGTGAACTCAACTTCTCCTCAAAGGGCTACTGGGAGTTGTTCAGGGATCCTCCACTCTACCCCGAATGCATTCCTCAAGTGCGTATACCACTTTTCCAGCCACGCTTTGTGGGGAGCCATCATTATATCACAAGCATACTTCTCAACCTCTTCACGGGTGAAGGGTCTTCGGCTGGGTACTCCCACACGAACTTGTCTGAGGCATCCGACACTCCAATTTCTACAAACACTATGGTGAGAAAGACATTTCCAAAGAGGATCCTGTCCCCTTCCTTCACACTTAACAATCTCCTCTGCAATGTACGTGGATAAGTTGATATCATCCCCTCGCAATCTTCCTATAGACATGTAGCCAAGGTTTGTTGACTCTAGTCCATCTTTCTTGGCCATTCAACTTAGTCACCAGATGTGCATGCCATCTTCATAATGGGGTCCTTGATGTCTGAAATATCATAGTACCGCATGACCCTTTCTTGCAGCATACTCAGTGACGGTCTCTTGAATAGCCTCCTTGTCACCAAGGTCATCTTCTAGGCTATCTCCCTCACATATGAGGCCTATAAATTGTGAAATCAACTAGGGAGTCACACATCTTGCACCCAACAAAGTGGAAATAGTCTTCATGCACCCGAGACATCAACCACTGGTACAAGTGATCTGGCTTCCCAAAATAAGGCAACTCATAGAGTTGCAACAGCCCTACCTTCACCAATTTAACCTTAACGTCATCATCATATATGGGAAAACCTTCAGGTGTTCACTTGTTGGTGGGGCGTACCAATTCCAATGCCATTTCTTTCTCTATGGTGTTTGTGTGGTGATTATAGTCACTAACAGGTATGCTTCTCAAGTGGGATTCCCATTCCTTTCCCATCATCACCCCATCTGGGTATTGCATCTCTACATACCATTCTTCATTTGTGTCTACTTTGGGTTCTAGTTGTTTAGCCTTAGCTTTTCCCTTTCCTTTCTTGGGTGCCATGGTCGAGGTATTTTTATCACTCCTACCCTCTCTTTGTTACTCTATCTTTCTTCTCCCAACCTTCGATCTCAGATCCATGATATAACTCTTCTAAACCCGTGCCCTAGTTTGTCAAACCCTAACTTGGATAAACTCTTCACAAGACAACACCTTTTCAACTCCTTCCATGCCCGTAATTCCTTCTGGTTCACAATCTCAAACTGGCTCTTCACATTTTAATCACACAGATCTTCCACTCGATCGAATATGAAAACCCTAGTTTATAACACTTGCTTATATCTCCAACTCTTCATTTTCACAAAGTAAAAATGAGAGTGCCCCGACCCTTTATTTATAGTTTTTCCTTTTTCTAATCATTAAATGCTACTTTACCTACCCCGTACTTTGTTCATTTAATGTGGATTTTTCAAACAAAGTCCATCTTCAGTGCCTTCACTCACACCCTTCCTGCGTGAAAAATTCTCCAACCTTCTGGCACGCAACCAAACCAACCTGACAGGAGACTCTTGCGCGCTTAACCTACGCCCGAAGGCACTTCTTCTATCTAGATTCTTGCTTTCACCTACCTCATGTTGCTTTAACTATGCTTCCTTTTCCTTTGTACATGGGATCTACTAGTAGCTTTATCCTGGCACCAACCATTCTATCTTTTCTCTTCATCTACCTCTTTCAACCGGCTACACAACAAGGCTCTTCAACACAACTTCCTTGGTACTTTAATCACGTGCTTCTTCACTTTTCTCCACCCCACACTTAAATGATGTGTGGTCCTCTGCACACTCACAAATTCTCCAAAAATAGCAATAAGGTTACCAGCCCAAGGCACAAAACCAAAACAACAACATCGAAAGGGAAACACAAGAAAGGGAAAATGCATAAAGGAAACTTCTAAACTAACTGGAAAAAATACCTTATTTACAAACACCAAGAAGACTTATTTATAGTAGGGCTTCAACCTACTACCATTGAAGTGTCCAGAAACTTCATCCCATCCAACACTTGTAACTGGCACACGCCTGAATCAAGGATGTACGAAATTGTGTAGGGACCCAACCAATGGACTTTCAACTTTCCAGGATGGCAAAAACTTGGAATCATATAGTAACACCATCTGCCCAACCTCAAACTTCTTGTTTCTAATATGGCAATCATGCCAAGCCTTTTGCTTTTCCTTTTCCACTTGTTTGGCTCCATCGGGCAAGTGATCATCTCTCATCCAGTTTCATTAGCTCATCAATCCTTTCTTCCAACGCTTGTTCATCGGCTAATCCTCCTCATGCATGCGCTATTCACAGAGAAGGTAACATAAATTCAACTAGAAAAATGGCTTCCACACCAAACACCAATTGAAAAGGTGTGGCTTTATTTAGTCTTTTATACGTAGTCCTGTAAGCCCATAACACTACCGATACTTTGTCATCCCAATCTTGTCTTCCAACATCACAGATTTTGGTCAAGGTATGACTCAATATTTTTTTGAATGCTTCCACGGTTCCATTTTCTTGTGGGTGATAGGGTAGTAGTCTTGTGATGAGCCACCATGAACTCGATAATAGATCCTCATGGTCTCATTCAAAAAAATGTGTACCCCTATCACTGGTCAAACTCAACGGACATCCATACCTTGTGATAATGTTCTCCCATAAGAACCTTGCCATTGTTGCTGCCATGTAATCTTTAGTTAGGGCTGCCTCTACCCACCTTGTGAGATAATCCATGCAAGTGATGACATAACGTGACCCAGTCCTACGCACTGCTGGTGCAATAGGTCCTACAAAATCTATCACCCATTTTTCAAAAGGCTCCACACTAGGGATAGGGACAAAGGCATTTCATCTCTCCTTCCTAGTTTTCCAATGCACTGACAGTGGTCACATGCTTTACAATAATCTCTACAATCCCTGTATAAGGTTTCCCACCATAATCCTACCATTAATATCTTACGCATGGTGGCATCACCTACGTAATGCCCACCCACACTTCCTCCGTGTGCTTCCTCCATGATGGCCAGCACTCATGCTCTAACACACACTGCACAAAAACTTCATCTCATCCCAACTTGTATAAGTCTCCACTAATCAACATGTAGGGCATGACGCATATGGCCAACTACTTCTTTTCCAATGCCTTCATTCCATCCGGTGCCACACCTTTTTTAAAATACTGCAATCTCCTCCAAATCCGAGGGTGCACGCGCAAACCTAAATAGTTGGGCATCTGGCATTGCTTCCTCAATACTTTGTGCATCCTCTCCTGAATCAATCCTTGATAGATGATCAGCCCACAATAATTTTTTTTCCGGCTTCACTACAATGGTGAATTCAAACTCTTGAAACAACAACACCCATCAACATATGCACCCTTGAAGAATGGGCTTGTTCACCAAATACTTTAATGCCATGTGGTCGGTGTAGAATACAAAGGGTGTTTCCAACAGATACTATCTAAACTTGAAGAGCACGTAGATCATCGACAATGCCTCACGCTCGGTAGTGGTATAATTCTTTCTCTTGGTGTTAACTTCCTACTCACAAAATAGAGAGGATGATCAACAATCCTCACCTGGTTATGCAAGCACTACTCCAATGGCGGTTCCTGAGGCATCTACATGGACATGGAAGGGCTTGTCCCAAGAGGGAAAACATAAAATAGGCATGGTAATAAGCCTATCTTTTAATGTATCAAATGCCCTCTCTGCGCCTCTCCCCAATGGAAGGCACTTTTGTGTCTAAGTAGCTCCTCTAAAGGCACAACGATCTTGGCATATCCCTTAATGAATTTCCTGTAATAGCCCATATGCCCAAGGAATCACGCACTGCACTCTAGCTAGTAGGTTCCCTTAACCCCACAATAACTACAACCTTAGCGGATCTACCAGCAAGCCCTCCTTACATATGATATGCCCCAATAGAGTCCCAAAGGGAGTAACAAACACACATTTCTTAATGTTGAGGGATATCCTCAACTACCTACACCTTTCAAACATTAATCTCAAGTTGTCACAATGGTCCTTAACCAGACCATATACTATCCAATCATCCAAATAGACCTGAAGAAATTTATGGATGAAGTCCTGGAATGCTTGCACCACTATGCGAAAAAAAAGGCACATTCTTCAACCCAAAGGGCATGACCGTATATGCAAAACTTCCCCACTCGGTGGTGAAAGTTGTCTTCTCTAGTCCTCCTTTTCGCAATCTGACTTGGTGGTATCCTGAAAATCCATCCGTAAAGGAATAGATTTCACACCCAATGACTCCTTCCAAAATTTCTTCAGTGAAGGGGGTCGAAATGGATCAATGACACAAACTACATTCAATTCCCTATAGTCCACACAAATCCTAATCCGCCCATCCTTCTTGATGTTGATTACCATCGACTTATCCATTCCGATTCTTCCACTACCTCAATGATCCTAGAAGCTATCATCTTGTCTATCTCCTCCTTAACCTTCACGCGTAAATTGGGATTCATCCGGTAGGGCCTTTTTCTAACCGGCACGCACACCATCCTTCAGTTTTATCTTCATCTCCCCCAAGGAATGGTGAATGCCTTTGAGCTCATGGTACCCACATGGGAATAAATCCTCAAATTCACGCAGCAGATCAATGATCTTTGATACTTCCTTCTCTCCAAAGTAATCCCCAATAATAGCTTCCTTAGGTTCTTCTTCTCAAACCGATGTTAACTTTCTTCATCTTTAAAGGCTCATGGTAGGCACGCACGCGAGCATCTACACTTGTCCACTACCTCACACGTTCCTACAAAATGGCTAACATCTAAGCTTTCTGATTCCTCTCCATCAATCACATATACTAACTTTCCCTTCTCTTTTTCCAAACACGCACGCTCAAGTCAGTAACTCTTCTACTTCCTCAATTTCTTCAAAGCGCACCTCCAATCCTAGGTTCACCTAATAATTCTAATAACCTATCTTCCATTCTAGCACTATCCCCCATGGTAAGGCACTTGATACCCTACAAGGCCTTATCAATCGATGGCTTGGTACTCCGATACTCAAAGGTTTGAATAAGGTCAGCCGCGAGCTCTTTCCAATTCCTTGTCTAGCGGCATGTCTCTCGAATGAATGTACCATGCACGCACACAACCCTACAGTGTAGAATACAACTTGTGCACCTAGAGGGATGGTGGCAAAGCTTCTCGCCTTCTCTCCAGACCCATTCACACTCCTAGATATGGAAAGAGGTGGGCTCCTTCCCATGGTACTCCTTGATGATGGTGGGTACATTACTTCTAGAAAATCTGACAGAGAGAGCAATTCTTACCTCGCACCACTCTAAAAGGCTCTCCTGATGTGTGGCCCACCAACGAGCTGTTGTGCCAAGCAAGACATAACTTAACATCTCCCTCCATTCCTTCTCATTCTTCCACTGAGCTTCTACCTCCTGCAAAGATCTCAGGGAAGGCTCCTCCTGAATACTTGGGCAGTTCTTTTCCTCCAAGGCACCTAATAGTGCGCACCTTTATTACCTTGGTCACCAACCCTCTCAACTACCATCCCATTAATTCATAAGTTCCATGCACCCAATTGTCACAAGCCAAACTAGTGGTATCACTTACTGACTAAGAGCATCTTCAAACTGATAACTCCATTAGTAGGGTGTACCATCTCAGGGTCTCTAATTGAGTGCACATAAATTTTGTCCAGAACTTCTTCTCCCAATGGTTCAATATAGGGTGTCAACTTCCCATCAACCAGGGGTATAATGACCCATTCCTCTTTGTTCTCAAAGCTGATGTACCCTTTGTTGAACCAAGGTCCGCATTATTCTTGTAACACCAAGGGCACCCAAGTAGTGCTGGGAAATGTCCACCTCGGTGAGCTGCACAAGACTTCAAAGTCCCCAGTAAACTTGGCTCCCGAATAGTAATAGCTACATCCTTCAAGACACCGATGGGCATTGCCTTAGTTTTTTTTTCATATATACAACACATTCAAGATGGTTGTAATGCAGGTCTCCCCATCTGATGCCATGCATCCAAAGTCAGAACATTAACCTCCACGCCAATGTCAATGAGTATATTGCTGAGGAGCCATCCATCTACAACTACATTCAACGTAATCTCCTTGTCATAGTCGAGGCTATGAGGGGGAAGGTTCATGTGTAAGACCTATCTCTCACGCTCTTCTCCGAGCATGGTACCTTCTCTCTCAACCAGGATCCTAGCAAAGGAATGATGTTCTCCTACCTTAGCATTTTACACACCTCCTTGACCTCATCCAGGTCATCCTTTTACACCTCAATTCTCCTTCCTTGTTCCTCCTTTCTAGATTTCTCCTTTAGACACTGGATCTCCCTTGTAAGCTTTGAAATAACATCCATGGTGTCTATATATCTCCTTCGATGCATGCATGGGGTCTGATATTTTCCATGAATGACCTCCTCCTCAAACCAGGTCTTCTTGTCTTGGTACCTCTCTCGCACGTGGCTGGCTTCCCTTGTTGTTACCAAGACCAAGATAGGCTCCAAACCTTCATCCCATGTTACCCGAGGCATCCACTATATGTCTACCTTCTTGATGCTGACCATCACAACGCCCTTTGTCCTTTCCGGTGCTGCTGATTCATATGCTCAAATAACTCCGGGACTCCTCATACTTATGCTTCTTTCCACACCACGAGCACTACAACAAGTCCGGGAACTCACGCTTGTAATGTTCTTGTAGATCCACAGTTGAAACATGTTCCACATGGGAACTCACTTCTTCCTCCATGGTTACCTCATCCACGGAATCCTCCTCAAAACCTCTTCCACGTGCATGCCCCATCTGTGCTGCTCTCATAATGGTGATCATCATTTTTAGAACCACTGGCAATGCTGGTTTGGCACCCCATGATCAATGGCCTCATGGATCTGATCAATGAGCCTACAATCCTTCATATCATGGGTTGTGGAGGTGTAAATTTTGCAATAACAAGATACATTCTTCCTGATCACACGCTATAGCAAGGGACATCTACTTGCATCATGGTCCCCATGACAAATCTCACAATCTACTATCACAAGCACGTACCATCCTCTCGGGGGAAATTATCCTTAACGTGCCCCTCTATTTCACAATCCATGCACCACAAACCACTGCAGTCTCATGGACTGAGTTCACAGTAGAAATTTTTCAACTGTTTGGCCATAGCAGCAATCTGAGCCTCCAAGAATGGGCTAACGCCAATATCAATACTACCAATAGCCTCGATGCACGCAAAGGCAACTTCCAATGCTTCACGTGATCTGTAAAATTTTTATGAGACAAGGCCCTTCTAAAAGGGGTGATCAATCCTCCAACAAACCACTGTGCATGCTGTGAAGGGTGAATATCATATGATAATTTAGACAAGAGAGTTTTAAAATGCACATCATACTCCCACACACTCTCTGCCATTCCTTATTAAATCTCCTTCAAAGCACTAATGCTTTTCTACTCAAACTCAGAATGTGGAACTCTTTCCAAGAATGCATTCTTTAAAGTAGTGTAGTCCACCACCATTTGATGAGGGTCATACTTTCTATACCAGCTATGCATGTGCCCTCAAACATGGTTACAAATTGACTAGCCTTTCATTCTGGGGTTGTGATACCCTTTTGCATGCCATAGCAGTTCACACTTGTGAACATGTTCCACAACATCCTCAATGCCCCTATAATCTGGAAAATGTAGAGACATTTCAAAGAATACTTGAGGTGGTGGTTGGGGTCCTTGTCCTAAACCAGAGCCTTGGTTCCTCTCGGTGTTTCTTCCACCACCTATCCACTAGTCCACCGTGTCCTGTACCTCCAGAGCCACTAGATCCACTAGAACCACTGGGTCCAATAGGGCTATAGGAGCTTGTGCCAAGTGCCCCCATGGTCCCACTGAATTGTGTGCCGATGGTCTGTGATAAGACCCCCACTACCACTACTTTGTCCCGCGCCACTCCCTGATGTGAGACCAAAGCTTGTACACTTGCCCCTTGTCCAAAAAATCCTCTGAATACTAGAATATGTGCAGCCATAGAAGAAGGAAATGAAAAATTATATCTCCTAGGCATGGATCTGTCTCTTCCACTAGTTTCAACTGGATCAATACTTCTTCCTGGTTCGGGAAAACCAAGCGCTAGGGCTCGGTCACTGGGTGGGTTCAGATATGTGCCAACGACTCTCCTTTCTCCATGTGACAAGCTCTCACTAGAAGCCAAAGGGGTCTCCCTTACGCACTTGCCAAGATGGGGTAAAAATAGACTGCTCAAGTTCCACGTCCTCCACGTGAACCTCAACTCCTTCCCGCAACATCTGTCTCCATAGATCCATCACACTAGCAGCCTCGCATCATCTAGCAATCTCCCTTTCACGTGCTTCACTATACTTGAGCCATCTTTCTTCCCTCTCCTTCTCTGTCATATCATCTGCCATCTTCCTCCACCCGAGCTTCCTTACCCAACACTCAAAATGGTTTAGCCGGCCATTGGGAGTGCCTCTAAACTCATGGTAACCATCAATATCTTCATAGCTAGAGGAATAACATGTAGAAATGCTCCTCTAGGTTCTCGCAGAAATTCAAACTCAACAACCTCTGGGCAAGAATACGTAGAAATGGCATATTCCAGAGTGTAGCTAGCTAGTACTCCTCTCCACCAATGATCTACAACATGGGTCCACATCAGATCTACATCCTGCAACCTCTGGTAGTCTTCTTCGGTCCATATCCATGATCCATAATGCCAACTTGATCTAGATGCATAGGCTAAAAGCCATCCATATAACTCTACTAGGAAGCAACAAAAAAATGTCTCATACATAGATCATGGTAGAGGTTCTCTTCTACCCATCTACGTGTATTAAACTCAGGTCCAATGCTGAATCTCTAAGAAAATTCATCCTCCGTGCTCTTGAACCACGATTCAACATTTTCCAATGTTAACCGATCCATCATTACTCTTTACATAGATCATGATGCATGTTATATCCCACTACAACTTTGAAAAGAGGTCCTGAAAATGGAACCAAGATGTAGTCATTTTTACTCCTATCACAAAAGGAAGAACCCCATGCACATGCATCGGCCTATCACCCAACAGAAGCTGAGCGCTCACCCGAGGCACGCACGGGTGCCGAGTCTCTCTTTTATGTGAGTTTAGTGGGAAGCATTATCTATGATTAGTGTAAGAGTATTTAGGAAAGAAGTTGAGACATACAAGAACCATAGGGCTCAAAATGGCCTCCAGATCCTTGCAGTCACTTCAGACTCGAGTGCTTTAATAGATTCCAGAACATATACTATAACAGAAAGAAAGATACAACCATTCATTCATATCATGAAAGGAAAGAGAACTCATATGAATGAAATATATTAAAAACCCATTGATATTCATATCTATTTATAACAAGTAACCTCAATATATTCATTGATTCATTACAGAGTGTCACAGAGCAGACCGTAGTCATGCGCATCACTGGACATATGTAGCTAAGCTAATAAAAAAGAAAAATAACAACTCCATGCTTAGTACATCCTTTCCTGAACTAGAATATCCACTCACAAAATTTTGTAGAGCTTCTCTCACTCTCTAACCCACTATTCCCTATGTATATCCCCATGATATATCCTCTCTTGTGTATATATCTCTATCTATATGTATATATATATATCTTTTCCCGCAGTAGAACTTGTATTTATCACTTTCCCAGGCTGCCAACTCACCTTGCCACACCCTCATCCATCACCAAGTGTCGAATGTGGTC
The DNA here is from genome assembly GCA_018340775.1 of Taxus wallichiana var. yunnanensis. NCBI lineage: Eukaryota > Viridiplantae > Streptophyta > Pinopsida > Cupressales > Taxaceae > Taxus > Taxus wallichiana. Next base: position 81,340,088 of record CM031244.1, read on the forward strand.
CTCCATGTGAGCATGTTCCTTCAGCCCGAGCTCTCCATTCCATCTCATGATGATCTTCTAGAAGATTCCATCCGGGCATGCTCTTTCCTAGGCCAACCTGTTACTAGGCTGGCATCTTATCCGCACAACCGATCATGCTTTTCACGTGTTCTACCTTGGGCACTCAAATTGGCTAAGTCCCAACCTCCTTTCACGTGTCATCACACATGCTATTTTCTTCCTTAAGCCTTTCTCTTGCATTTTTTCCTTGTGTGCCATCCAATCGGGATCCCGGGATCCCTTTATACTTGGTCAATATTCCAGCCCACGCACCTTTATACTTGTTTGATTGCTTCTATTATGAGAGAGGTTTTGAGGGAAAGATGTGACATCAAGAAGCTTCTAGAATAGACTATGGGCAAAGACGCCCGAGCTAGGAGAAACCATGAATAGAACTAAGTGTGTAAGCCTTGGTAGGACCATTGTAAAAATTATTTCTCATGATGAAGAGATTTAAATAATTCAGAGATGATATGATGGATACCCAAGAAATATGATTAAATGTTTTTGCCAATCTTTGAAATTTTTAAAAGATTGCTTGAAAAGTAAGTTTATTGATTTACAATTTCACAACAGAATAATGTAAATGATATGCAGTATGGATGTAATAATGTACAAATGGAGATGTAAATGAATATGCATAAAATCATTTAGGGTGACGCAAGTTAACAAATGTCAAACTCCTCACCTCCCAAGGTACATAAATGATATGCATGATCTTTAAAGTTTCCATTCTCTTGACAAGGGCCTACTACGGTTGTACATATCTCGATCATCTAACCTTGGCATGAATCTATCCTTTCGAAAGAGGTCTTTGTGAACCTATTTGTCACATTTTTGACAAATTCTATTCATGTAGGCATGACTACACTGCTCTGCTCGAGTCTATTCCTACGTAGGGAGTAGTGGTTACATTTGACATTTGTCACGCTATTGGATTATGTCCCGTGGACACAATAAGCTTGGCTTTTGACATATTTGTGTCTAGACCAAGGTTCAAAATGGAAGAATCCCTAGAGATGGCTTTGATGGGTATCATTTTGTTCTCAAAATATTATCCTTCCTTTGTTACTTCTATCATGTTTACATCTAGGTTGAGATCATTGGTAGGAAGAGAAGCTATACCAAGGAGGTTACCCATTCCTTATGGTTCGAAGGGGAGAAGGATCGGTTCATCACTCTCTAAGAGTTTCATAATCTCGGCTATGGTTTTTGTGGACACAGTTTCCATAGATATTTCCTTACCCTTATCTGTTTTCTACCTCAAACATTTTTGGGTCATAGAATTAAACTTTCGGAATGTTTGGAGTGGTCGCGACTAATCATTTTGATGGAAGTGTTTTGTTCAACTAATTTGCATGGAGCTTATATTCTCAATGGAACCTAGTTTCTTCTTGAGGTTTTCCAAATGTATGTTGAAGGGATTAAGATCCCCTTGAGCAATGAAGACCTTTCCCAGGTGGAGAAATCTAACTTCTTGGAACAAAGTGGAGGGAATAGCCTTCATTCGGTGAATCCAAGGTCTACCAAGGATCATGTTATAATTTGTCTCCTTGTCAATGATGTAAAACTCCGTCAAGATGGTTTTCACCCAAGGGAGATAGGAAGAACTATAGTTCCAATTGAGGTAGCCTTAATATTGTCATACCCTCGCAACATGTTTCTAGTAGAGGAGCAATTAGTCTCCCCATATCCCAACTTCTATAAGAAAGAGAAGGGAACCACATTCACAACAACCCTGTCATCGATCATGGCTCTCTTGATGCAATTGTTATAAACCTAGACTTGCAGATATAACATAGGATCACCTCTTCAGGCTATTTCAACATCAGATGGCATCTTGTTTATATAAAAAAACCCAATATCCCTATCACTCTGTCTCGGAGGATGTATGTCAAAGTCAATATGATTTATTTGAGCTCCAGGAGGAGGTGTAACATGGATTAAATGACCAAGACCCAATGCATCAAATAATGTGAAATGATGCATAGGGGAATTATTCAACAAATATAGAAACACAATGTGAGAACAGGGTTTTGTTCAAATCTGATATCAAATCATATGCTCCGACCAAATTTGAGGATACATGAGCATCATCCTTCAAGAGAGGATGAGAGGGAGAAGTTTTGAAATGTACTCCCTTGTTTGAGTTGTTGCATTAATTTCTGGTCAACCTCTAGTTAAACTAATCCCAAAATATTTGTATTTTTGTTTGATCCAAGGTTGGGATCAACTTGAGAGTTATGAAAAGTTGATGCCTCATTGGTCATTTTTCCCTACATGAATACCCTTGTTTATGTTTTGAGTATTCACCTTAAAATTCTTAGGATGCTTAGGGAACGACTCCCAATAAATGCCTAGGTTTTCATTTTGGGGTGAGACAAGTCATGTGTAACTCGGTTATGAGGTTCCTTCAGGATTTTCTAAGAAAATGTCCACAAAGACCTATCTTTGATTCTTAGGAGTCTTTGTATGAACTTGTTGCAATCCCTACAAGTTCTAGCGTCATGACCAATAACATGATGAAAACCACAATAAATATTGGGATTGTAGTCTCTTGGCATTTGTTTTGAGTTTTTTTGTTGATTATAACCCCGGTTGTAGTTCTAGAATTGGTTATTATAACCATGATTCGTTTCCCTCGGCTAGGTTTTGGTACTAGATCGGGACTTGGGTTTGAACCTGTCGAGGAGGGGGATGATTGACATCAACTGTGTTGACAGCTTTAAACAAAATTATAGCCTCTTTGATTTCCCATGTTATTTTTGTTATTATTTTTAGTGATACCATTGTTCGTAAAACCTATGTTCTTTGCTTAATCAAGTAACACCATTCCTAGTAGCTTTGTAATTATGATTCAAGACTTTAGGCCCTTGGTTTTTGGCTTCATTATTTTGATTATTTGCATTATTTTGATTAGGGGACACCAATTTCCCATTAAGAACGCAATTTTACGCACACTATTGATAGTGGCTTCGTAAATTTGAAGCGTACCTTCCAACACTTCTTCGTAAATCGCAAAAGGAAACTTCAAGACTTATTTTTGGTCTCTCGATTGAGAGAGTGAAGGAAAAGATCACAAAGTTCCACTTGGTCCATGTTTGGTGCACTTCCATATGAGTAAATAACTTCATGCTATCTTTGGATTAAATGAGCGGCATATTCATTTTGCTCCCGCATAATATGTAAAAACTCCTTAATCCATGTTCATAGCAAATTTTTCATGTCAAATGCTCTAATGAACTCACAGACAAGATGTTTAAAGGAATGTATAGAAGCTTCTGGAATTTGATAGTACTAATCTAAAGAGATTACCTCAAGGGTTTTGAACTATATTAGCCACCACAACATCCCAATGAAGCAATTCCATGATGGCGTAGCGTAGGCCTTGATATGAGCGTTTGGGTCTCCTTCTCCCTTAAAATTAGGAAGATCAGAAATGGGTGTGGAAGCATGAAACCATGTATTGTGAAATCAAGGGGTTATTTTAGATACTCAGTTTAAGTACCCATTGTGTAAGATTCCACCATTGAAGCTCCTTGATGAGGAGGTGGAGGAGGAGTTGGATAAGTTGTAGTGTAGGAGTTAGCTAGAATGTATGGAGCTCCTTGATATGGCGTATAAGGAGTAGGGAATATATATGGGTCCATCTAGGGGAATTTTTGTACATATGCAGGTAAGGTGGAACAACACTAGGAAATGGGTTAGTGGGTGTGAAACTAGGGAACACCGCATTTCTTGATGGAGTGACATTTAAGAACGTAATTCTAGCCAACCCTTACATAGGATAAACATGAGAAGGGTGAGGGCCCATCCCTAGGGTGTCGATCTCATGAGAAAGATCACCTGGATTTGATTGGACAACACAACCTTGTTACACATGATGTTACATTGTTTATGCGTTGGTAGGGGTGTATCCCTTATTATCAACAAGATACCCCACGTTATACCCTACTGCATAGGTTGGTTGTAAAGGTTGAGTAATCTCTAATTCTATAATCCTCCCTACTAAGGTGGAAATAACATCATGAGGAGAGGATTGGGTCTCTTATTTAGGTGATTATGGTGTAGGATTTGGTTGAGAGGACACGTGATACCCTCTTATAAAATTTTCAACATTGTCATTCTTATTTTCCTTAAAATAGGAGTCTTAGGATAGGTAGTCAAAACATTGTTATTAAACATCTCAGAGTTGTGGATCTTCATCCTATCCAAGGACTCATCTATTTAGCAAAGAGGATTAGCAATCTATGCAAAGATGTCATCTTCTATTGATTACACGAAAATGTGAGGTCTTGAGAAGAATATAGGGCAAAGACTTATTCCACTCATAAAAACCATGTTGTTTGAATTGGGTTGATCTGTATTACATGTTTACAGGTTGATCAACCTCCTCTATTCTCACATGACTAGTGGGGTTTGAGATGTAGCTAGGGGAGGTTTGCACGTTGTTGGTGTATTTGTTAGCCCATCTAGAAAGGGAAGGGGATTGTTGTTGATGAATGTTGGTGTAATATCTATCAAATCCAAATGGCCCACCAAACTCTCTACCATACATATTTTAAGAAGTATAAAATACCTACAAAATAGAGGAATAAATGGAAAGGTCGGATAATAACAATGAAAGAAAAGGAAATAAGAAGGGACTAGTCCTTCACATCGGGCTCACCAATTTTGTATGCCTCGGAATTAACACGTGACCTTAGGACACACTAGACCTCCCGAGGTCATGCCGGGATAAAGCGAGGATGTGCAAGATTGTAGGAATGTTGATGGAAAACTATAGGAGTATCGGGGATTAAGAATAGGTAGTGTGAGTTCCTAGTAGTTGAGTTGGCAAAGGGGAAATTAGAGGCTATTTATCGGTAGTGTAAGTTCCCTATTATTTAATTTTCTGGTTTGATTTGTTTTCTAAACTACGTTGAAAGTTCGTTTTAAATAAATAAATAAAGTAAATTCAACATAAATAAAAGACAAGTGTGTTTAAACTTTTAATTAACTAAATTCATTCCCAATTAATTAAATAAAACAAAATGAAATACCATCTATTCTATTTGTTTGAACAAGAAATGAATTAAAAGAAAACTAATTAAATGAATAAAATCTTTTTGTATTTTTCAAAGTTTAAATGAAATAAATAAATAAACTATTCTACAGACACATGAAACTAATTAAAATAAAATACTACTTCTAATAAAATAAACTAAAAACAGAGAATAGCCGGATGTGGCTATTCCTTTGTTGTAGGGTTGTTTGAAAATGCTATTCTAAAAGAATGTATTTGAAAGTTATTAATCTAAATAAAATAAAATAAACTTCTTTTGGAAAAGCTTCTACCTCAAGTTTTCTCAGAAAGGAAAAGCTTCTCAAATTTTTTTCCCTCTTTTGTCATATGAACTTTCCCCGACAAAAGTAAATCTAAACTAATTAAAAGAAATAAAAGATGTGCAAGGATTTATTCACTTTTTCCTCCAACTAATTTCCTAAGAAGATCCATAGGGATAAAACGAGAAGAAGTTATCAAGGGAATATATAAGAAATATTTTGAAAAGGAATACTAGAAATAAGATAAATACATTCGGGAAGTGATGAAATCTTCCACTTCTACAATTCTACCAACTCAAAACAAATGAATTTTTTTCTATTCTAACAAATACAAATTAATTAAATCTTTAAATAATTTAAGTACAACCCCAACCTAGTTACTATTATACTGTGGTATCTTCCTAAAGGTGAGATGTGCTTGTTGTCTCCTCAACTTTGTATCATCTTCTAAAGATGAAGTCTAATTGATCCAGAATGCGAAATGCTAGATGGTAGCAAAGAAAATAAAATATTGATCATGGGTTGGCTTGGTGCAAGAAATGACTAAAGGTAAATGATAAGAAAGAATAAAGCAAAGAGTTGGTTATCTGTGTGTAGCGAACCATTACACCAAAACCTCGAGGCATTAGTGAAATCCGCACATGAGGATCATAACATCCCACCATGCTTCCGTAGAGCCCGACTCGGGCTGGGTTTGCGCCCGCACTCCCATACGTATGAGCCCCGCTTCACCAACGTTTAGGTGCCCCATGGGCCCCGGCTACACGACGTAACCAACCGAGTGGGATTCGAACATGGGTGGTCGCTTTGATACCAAATGTAACGAACCGTTACACCAAAACCTCGAGGCGTTAGTGAAATCCACACATGAGGATCATAACACTTTGTGTGGTTCCTCTCAAAATTTTAGTAGCATAACTTAACCTCAAGAGTATGAAAAATATAACAACATCATACGGGTAAAAGTTTGGCTTTTATAAAATCTAGGAAAGAAGAATTCAAATACATGTTTCGATGAAGAAGTGATAAATATGGAAAAAGGAGAGGTAGTCAACATTATAAACATAGCCAAACAAGAAGAGAAAATCAATACGATTCCAACAAGTGAAAAAATAGGCAAAACGATTGAGAAATGAGTGAGAAAATCACTCCAAAAATCCAAACATTTGTAAAACAATGTGCATTTTAAGTCTATGAATTTAAGTGACAGGACATGGGCCGGCTGCAAATACACAAGGGAGGTTGCATTGTCGCCAAGGTGCTTGCATAACCGCCATCGATAATTACACAACCGCTAGTTACATAACCACCGGGTGGTTATGTAACCGTTCTTAACAATTACACAACCACCGTTTACATAATCTGCCAGGAAGTTACACAACTGCCGCTGAAAATTACGCAAATCGCCACTCGGGAAAAAGAAAAAGATAAAAAGCGGTATTATAAGAAAAATTAAAGTTTACAGACAAAACAGAAGGGTTGATTTGAGTCAAAGGAGGGATGCAAAGAATAGGGGAAGGATCTAGACCTCATTTTTACCTTGGAAGAAGTTTTTATCATCATTAGAGATTTTACCATTCCAAAAATATACTATAATGCAATTTTAGGTGCGTACAGTTACATTTTTCTCACATGGATCATTGTTACACCTTGTGTCTTGACATCCATCATCTTCATTTTTATATCACCATTCTCCTAGTTCTTAGGTCCTTCTTAGCTCTCGGTGAAGAGCCCTCACACGTTCCTAGTTGTGTGGAGCCATGAGTGGAGTGATACATCATATCATTACATCTTCTACATTCTTCCAATGGAACTAAATGCTTATAATTATTTGACCATGATTTCAGACATGTGCACCTTTACCAACTTCAAAAACACAAAAACATTCAAATATGTTTCAAAATTAAAAAAAAAACATTCAAATATGTTTAAAAATAAAAAAACATTGAAATATGTTTCCAAAATAAAAAATAATATAAAATTGGAAAAAAATCAAAACGCTTCAAAATGTTTGACAAAATCTCAAAGAATCAATAACAGAGTTCAACAATTTCTCCATTTGTCGACACTCCTCATGATCATTCCGGATCATCTTCCAACAATCACTTTTCTTTATCGTGGTGTATATCTATGCTCGAGGCAATCAATTACCCTTTCACAATATAACTTTACTTGGGCACACTTGGATTTCAATTTTAATCCAATACAGATCAAACTTCAATGTGGTTCGACAAGATTATTTTTGGAGTATCTAAGCATCACTCCATTCTTTGTCCCGATCCAATCCCCTCGCGTTCTAAGCTATTGCTCGGGGGAATTCATATTTTCTAATTCTTCAATGTGGAACACATTAAGAGTGTCATTAGACATCTTTATTATAAATTATGTTATACTATTGGGGTTTTTCAACATCATGACATTGCTTTTACTTATTTCAGTTTTTTATTTTGGTGTACTTTGTTCACCTTTATCAGTAGACCAATTACAGGAAAATTCTTTGCATCTTAGCTGACATATAAATTTGGTGTAGATCATTCCTATTCATATTGGGTTTGTTCGAAATGCTTGTTTTGTGTCTTTGACCACTCACACATGTGGTGTTTTAATACTGGTTTATTAAATAATCCATGGTGTGTTTTAATTTTGCTATGTTTTCAGGTTTCTTTATATTTCAAGTTGTATTTGTATTTGCAAATTTTTCTAAAAACTTCACAAAACATTCAAAAAATCATATATTCATTTTTAAAAAAATTTCACAAGAATTATAAAAAATTGAACAAACATTCACTTCTCATAGAATTCCTACGATTGGAAAACACACGAAATTAATATCTCAACAATTCAATGTAATCTTGATAAAGTCCTACTTTTATCTACAACCCTAGTGATCGTTCTAGTCTTACGACTATCACTCACACTCCAGATTATAGAATCCTGGAATTCTAGGGTAATGAATTTGCACATATAACCCCCTTTCCTTGAATAAATTGCAAATGTCCATTGCCCCTTCAAATCTACAATTGCACAAACCAAGTCTACTTGTTAATATAAGAAATTACAATTATTAACGTGAAGCTCACTCAAACTTTGATCCACTTTTCATGGCCTCACCCTAAGCTATAAAATGCTAACAATTCTTTTATAAACTCATCCCTAGAAGCTTTGAGAAAATTTTATCCAACTTATGCCAATTTGACATCTACATCCTTCTATTTTGAAGCTCGTAACATTTACATTCATCATTTAGAGAATTTATAAAGATCACCCAAAATCATTCAAATCTTAAGATTTTACAAGTTCAATTTCTTCAAAAATATTATTGAGGTTTGAAAGAAGGCTTCAATTGAGGTTTGCACTATGTTTATTTGCTTACTTATGTTTGTGTGTAGTTTTCATTGCTCACAAAATATTTTGAAGGCTCCAAATCCCCTACAATATGTTGTTGAATAATTTCTATAAGATTGTTTGTGTCTGAGATCCTGGGTATATGTTTCCTTGAGGGAAACCATCCTTTCAAGTTTTGAATCAATATGATCTATATACTTCCCTACTTTCTCCCTCATGTCTTGGAGTTTTCTTATGTAATTCCCCAAGGTTTCTATTCTTAAATTGACAAATCCCCTATATTCATGTTTTCTTCCTCTATAATATGAGGGAACTATCCCTTCCTTCTCCACCACTTCATCATCAAAAATTGTGATGGATTCAAGATTGGGCAATAGTCCATCCCAATACTCAACCTTTGTCTGATATTTATCAATTAATGTCTTATTTTCCTCTATTTTCTCAGACACTTGATTGTAGTATTCTATAATATCCTTGATGACCTTGCTACCCTTGCTCATAAGTTCTTCCTCCCATTTTTATTTTCTTCCTCCCTACACCTCAAGTCATCAACATTTTTTTATTATTTTAGGAGTGAGGGATGTAGTTGTCTCTTCACTTCCCTGGGGAGTTTTTACCCACTTTTGCACATAGGTTGATAAAATATCAACCTTCTCTTTTAGTTAATTTTTGGTTTCCTATCTTCATCCATTTTTTAAAAGAGTCCACCCACTGCTAAGGTGACATCATGTTTCAGGACATCTATGGTTGGATTTCCAAGTGGGATCTTAGTGATTTGATAACCAGAGGGAGAAAAATTTTCCCTTAAAGCATCAATTTTGGGGTTAACCACCTTCAAAAAATTTCTCTTTGAGGTCCCACCATTGTTCTTGATAAAATTATGGATTTCTTTGGTGTTTTGGATGACCTCAAGGAAATGATGTTTTTGAGGTCAATTTCCTCTACCTACACTCTTAATTTCTTCTTCCTTTGAGGCCTACTACCAACCAACCTGTAAAATTGAGTGTTTCCTTCTCCTTGTTCTTGGAGCTAGGGAACAATAGTACTACAATTTTTGTTTGGGGTACAATGAGAGCTATACTAGAACCTTCAATTTTTGCCTCTTGCTGATCATAAGACTCAACAAGATGTTCTTAAACTTTCTCTTCTTCTATCCCTGAGTAATTTACCTCTTCCTTTGTCATAGTAAAATATGGTTGAGTGTTTGTATCAGTATTTGTTGTTCCATAGCCTCCACTTCTCTAGATGGAGAAGGCACATTTGTTACCTTAGCTTGTGGTTGCTCCTATTGTTGGGTTTCCTATTTTGTAACTTCATGAGTTACAAATTCCTTCTTAACTATCTCCAAAATTGGTTGAATGGGTTTCACAACACTAGAATATTCACTCTCAACAAGTGTGACCCCTTCATCCCGAACTTTCCCAAGTTCTATAACAACCTTTTCTTTCATAGTCTTCCCAACCTCACCACCTTCAAATTTCTTTGTGATGTGTTCTTTCTATGATGTTTGGTCTCCCCATTTCTCCCCATTTTATACATCTTATTTGGTTTCATGGGGGAGATCAGCCCTAACATATTGGTCCAAAATGTGTGGCAATTCAATGAATGTTTACTCCATGGATGTGTTAAATACTGATGTTTTTCCTCTCCTTTAACTTCTTGTCCCTAAATGTATTGAGTGGGAACACTGACAAGGATCTCTTGCGTAGGAACACTAAAAAGTGCCTCATGATATAAAATAAGTAGGGTAGTGAGTGCTACCTTTGGTGTTTTAGAGGTAACAACAAATTTTTGGACCAATGAGTTGTCCTTTGAAGTGTTACACTTATGGTTTTCTCTATTATAGGTGTTGCCACCTTTGTCCTCTTAGTCCTCACAAAATGCAATGCCATCGATTCCTCATCTTCTTCCCTCTCCTCATGGATAGTCTCCAATAATGGATTTATCTTTGGAAGACCTAAGGAAATGTTTCCTCTCATTATATTTCCTTTGCTAGATGATCCTTTTGAGGAGGTGGCTAGTACTTTAACTTGAGTAGTCTCCTTTACCAAAATTTTCTTTTCCCGAGGTAGGATGTGGGAATACTTGGAGAGATGTAGTCTGTAATGACCGGGCATCCTACATGGTTTTCCAATATTTAATCTACTTTATGTGTCAAATTTACACTAGATTCAATGGCTTTCTCGTTATTGCACTTAGTTCTTTAACCCCTAAATTTGGTCCTTTCATTGAAAGTTCTGGGAATTTCCTTTCAAGGGATCTAGACCTAAATTTTACTTCCTATAAGGGGGAAGCACATCCTTTATGACCCCACTTGCTCTGTACTCCCTTAAGACTTTTATGTTTTACAGGGTCAAGTGAATCCCCTTGTTACTCAACCAAACCAATGTTCTCTTAATGATGTGGGCAGTTCTTTCATGTAGGGAAATGTTTTCTTTCCTTTCCCAGTCTACACTTGGGATGGGATGAGATGCTATGTTTTTATCAACATAATATTTTCTCACTAGGTTCATCTCATCTTGTAATCTCTCGAGGAACAACAAAAAGTTTATAATCCACTACTTGGGTGAGGGTCATTCTTGAGTAATCTCTTAATCTGACCTCTTCCTCATCCTTGCAATCCATCCAATAATCCTCATAATGAGGTTTATGTTCATATGTGTTTTCCACTCAAAATTCCCCTACTCTTAAGAAAGTGAAAATTTAAAATTTTGAGTTTAAGTGTCTTTTCTTTGTACTGATAATGTGAAAAGCCAAAGAAATTGAGAAATCTACATTTTTGGGTCATTTTGTGTGTTTTTCGGGCCTGTCGGACATTTTTGTCCCACGTGTCCCAAGTTCAATTGGGCCCTCTGTTCCCCAATTGGCCGGTTCACCCGAAGTCTGTTCTTTTCGGGCCCATCAGAAGTTTTTGTCCCAAATGTCCCAAGTTCACTCGGACCAATTGTTCCATTTTCGTCTGATTCGACCGAGCCGCGTACTTCGCGTACTTTTGTCCTGTGTGTTCCAAGAGAATTTGTGCGTCTTTTCCCCGCTTTGCTCGAATCGGCCGAGCTGCGTACTTCGCACTTTCGCGTCCCACATGTCCCAAATGTCCCAAGTTCGCCCGGACCAATTGTTCCATTTTCGTCTGATTCAGCCGAGCCGCGTACTTCATGTACTTTTGTCCCGCGTGTTCCAAGAGCATTTGTGCGTCTTTTCCCCGCTTCGCCCAAATCGGCCGAGCCGCGTACTTCACGCTTTCGTGTCCCACATGTCCCAAATGAACCAAGTGCCATTCGTGCTAATTTTTCCCGCTCTACCCGAATACCTTGCTTTTCAAATTAGTAGGTATGTATTAAATGTGCATTCATTGCCTTTCTCTCTCCTAAACGGCTATATAACGAGTGAACCCCCTATGCATTTTGCACACTGCTTTCCTGCTATCTTTTGCTTGAACCTTTGCAATCTAAATTCCACGTGTGCGTATCCATTTTCCTCTGTAATTCCTTCCCAAGTCTAGCTTGCAGCTTCGCCATCCAAATTACTACCAACATGAAGATCAAATTTCAGGGGCAAGAAAAAATCTCACCACTAGAGTCCGCTGCTTCCCGATATCGGGACAAGTGAAGTTCGCCATCTTGACTTTAGTGATTTTTGGTTGAGGATGATAGACGCAAACCCTACGCCAATGGCACAGATGATTCATGACAGCAGCTTTGGCTTTCACCGGTGGTTTCCCAATCTCTGCAATGTGCGATCCAATGCTTTCATGCAGAGCTCATTTCAACCCCGATTCGAGCAAATTGACCAATATACACGGGAGCTCATTGCAAACTTGATGCCGCGCCATTGGCACCGCACCGAGGATTCCGAAAATGGAGAAGTTCCTTAGATTTTGGACCCAGCCTATAGCCAACACGCGGTCCCACGTAGGTAGACATAGCCGAGGCATCAAGAGATTCAGCAATGGATTTTGAAGTCAGTGGGTCCCTCCCACTCATAAGCACCTGTCTTCTTCTCCTTATTCCTCTCTTCTCTTCCAATTCTTTTTCTCGGATTTATTGTAATAAGTTGAGGTATTGTGATTGGCAATCCTTAACTAATATTTAGTTAAAAGAAGTAGTTACCGAGAGTAACTGAATTGTAAACTATATAATGGCCTCTCCTCGCCATTTTGAAAAAGGAAGAACTTGGCTTATTTTCTGAAAGTGTAAATAAATCATAAAGAAATCAATATAGAAGGGCTTTTCATTCTTTGTCTATCTGATCTCTTTTATCCCTAATCTTTTCATTTAATCTTGTTAAGATCATTTGTCTATATTATATTAAGAAGCTTTGTATTCTTGCAGATGTTATTGATAGAACTTTGTGTCTTTCAAATTTCATCTTATTGGTATGATACAAATGATCTTGTTTCAATTCACTGTACCTTTGCATGCATAAAGAATTACTCTGTCATCTATAATTCTAAATGGTGCCTTTCTTGTCATTCTCGTTTTCTCATTCCTCAGTCCTTTTGTAATTGATGATCCTTATAGAAAACACTTTCGTAGATATCCAAGTTCCACAAGAAAATCATGTTTTGTATATTTGTAAATAGGTTCGTTTCTGAATAAGGGAACCTCTCCCATTAAAGAGGAGGGACTTCTTATCCCCTGACTGTTGCTCTTCGTGAAGTCCTATTTGACGACCAACAGCTTTTGGCGACTCGTTGGGGAAATCATATTCCAGCTTCTTTAATTATTGATCATCCTTTGATCTCAGCGACTCCACGCTTTACTCGAGGGAGAAGGGCCCTCGGTATCAAGATTCTCGCCCAGCTTTTGGAGCAAAGCAGGGTTTTCCTTTCCTTCAACAAGAAATAGAAAGACTCATTCAACAAGTACTCCACTGTCCCAAGATAGAATCCCTATGGGTGGTATTCCTTCGTAGTCAATCACCCTAATCTTCGAGCTTTGATTCTTCTTTGGTGTTGCAGTTCCTCTTCAAGCCATTTTTCCAAGAATGGCGGTACCACTACCCTGGGGTCATCATGTCGGGCCCCTTGCCCTTCCTCAGCCTTTGCATGAGTTACCCAGAGGTAACCAGAAGAACTTCCCTAAATTCAAAGGTGATGGTAAAGTGCATCCTGATGAACACATCGCAGCCTTCATAGTTGCATGTGGAGTTCTGGGAGTTGAACATGAAGATGTCTCCGTAAGACTTTTCGTTGAGACTTTACAAGATAATGCTGTTGATTGGTTCTATCACCTTCCAGCCGGTGCTATCACCAGCTGGGATACAATGAGAACTAGGTTTGAAAACCGGTTCAAGCCAGCAGAAAGACGTGCATGCCTTGCTAGCCCAAATCTCTCAAATAAAGAAAGATTCACAAGAACCCATGAGAGAATTTGTGGCCCGATTCAACAGGTTGATTAACAAAATTCCGCCAAATACTCGACCTGTAGATCAAATTCAAAAATGTTTTTTCCTAAATGCTCAATCACCTGAAGTTAGCTATGCACTAAGAAGGGATAATCTTGCAACATTAGTCAAGATAAAACTCTTCATTAGTGTCGAAGATGATTTAATCATGTCAGGGAAGTTGAGGAGAGACCCTTCTAAATCTAAATCTACTTCTTCCTCCTCTTCCACCCCTGGACCTAATACTGATCCATTGGTACAAAAACTTGCAAATGATCTCATTGCCATTAAGAAACAATTGCTCAAAGATGCTCCCTATGCGCAGACGCTCCAAGGAGGAATTTTCAGCCCAGAAATCGTTTGCCTGCTACTCAAACAAGGCTAGCGCTTGAAGGACCTCCTATTAAAGTTCCCGTCAATGCAACCTGTGAAGTTGAGGAACCTGAAGATGAAGAGGTTAATGAAGATTGCGAGGAATTTGTTGAAGAGGTTGATGATGAAGCAGATGAACTTGAGGGATCTCGAGTTAATTTCTTCACCACTGAGGGTATTGATGATGAGGATGATTATGATGAAATAGTAGCAGACATGAATAGTGAATCATACGCTGTCATGACTCGAGAGCAGAAAAATCAGAGGGAGAAAGTGATGTAGCCCACCAAGAAATCTAAAGAACAGCTGACAACTATCCCCATAATTGCAAAAAGAGGATCTCCTATCCCCGTTTCATCTACACCAAAGGTGAGTCCTGTCAATTCTGCTACTAAAGTTATTTCCATTTCTCCTAAATTTGATAAACCTAAGATTTCAAATGATGATAGCCCATCCACTTCTGGGTCTTTCGATATTATTGATCACCTAAAAAAGACTAAGGTTTAAATCTCAGAAGTTGAATATTATCAAACCCATCCTAAGGCTTTTGCTAAAATGATTCACTTTGTCAATTCCCATTCTAAAACTACCTCTAAAGGCCTTTTACCCACTCCTTCTTCTGCACCACAACCTAATCTGGTAGCCACTGTCCACCTCACCCAATGACAAAATCAAACCATTCTATGTGACACTTCTTATAGCTGGCCATAGGCTCAGCAATTGCATCATAGACTCAGGAGCATCAGATAATGTGATGCCTGCTAAAGTAGCTCATGCCTTAGGCTTGACTCTCACACATACTTATGGATCTTGTTATTCTATGGAGAGTAAGGAAGTGCCCTTGGTCGGAAGAATTAAAGATGCACAAGTGGCTTTTGCTGCTTTGCCTGAGAAGAAAGTTTTGGCTACTATCTTAGTAGCAGATATTCGTCCTTCATACGGGATGTTGCTAAGTAGGAACTTCTGTAAGGATGTGGGTGGAGAAATTCAAATGGATTGGTCACATGCACTCGTACCTGTTAATGGAAAAATGAAGAAGTTGCTTCCTGAGAAGCAATCATAGTATATTGTACAAAAAAGATGATCCCAAAGCACAAATACTCTATGAGGATATGGGGCATGGCAACTACATGATTATGTCTCCTGAAGAAATCCAACTCCCCAAAGTATCACCTAAAGATTCTAATGGTGTTTGGATTTTAGAGTTTGATGGAAGTTGTTCCTCAGCTGGTTCTGGAGCTGGTGTCATACTGGTGTCACCTGAAGGAAGCCTTCATCCTTTCTCATTCAAGTTGCAATTTGAAAATACCAATAATACAGCAGAGTATGAGGCTCTCATTCTTGGACTACAGGTGGCAAAAGAACAAGGTGTGAAGAATCTTCTAGCTCGTGGGGATGCGGAATTGATTGTAAAGCAAGTTAGAAACCTCTTCCAGGTGAAAAATGGAAGGTTGAAACATTACAGGAATCAGGTGTGGGATTCCATTGAATTTCTTGATGCTTTCTCCATCGAAGCAATACCTAGGGAGAAAAACACTAGGGCTGATTCACTAGCAGTCTCAGGGTCACTACTGATTCCTCATCCTGAATTCTCTCAAGATAAGTTCACCATTGAGATGATCCATCGACCTAGTGTACCTGATAATACAAATAACTGGCAAGTTTTCAATAATGATCAACATTTGCTTTCTTTCTTAGAACTCAAAGATAATTTTGAACAACTATACTTTGAAGGAAGTGATAACTTGCCTCGTGAAAGTGTGCCCTTTGACAAAGCAGCCACTCAAGGAGAAGAAACAGATCAAGATGGATGTATCAAACTCAAGGGAAACAAGATCCCTAAAGGATTGGTGAGTTTAGAGGAACTGTTTGATAAACACGATAGGTATGTAAAGTCTAGAGCTTCTACTGGACCTCAACAATCAGCTGAATATGACAAAATTAATATTGGGAGTTCTACTGACCCTAAGTTCGTGAACATTGGAAAATGTTGCACAGCAGATGAGAGGAAGAAAGCAATTGATCTGTTAAAGAGGTATAAGGATGTTCTTGCCTACTCTTATGAAGATTTAAAAGCTTTCCAACCAAAAGAGATGCAACATTTTATTCCTCTCAAACCTGGAATTAAGCCTTTTAAACAAAAGCAGAGGCAATACAATCCCAAAATAGCTGACACCATTTTTCAAGAAATACAGAAGTTGTTGAAAGCCAAAATCATTTTTCCTATCCATCATTCAACATGGATTGCCAATATTGTACCTGTTAGAAAGAAAAATGGCGAGATTCGTATCTGTGTTGACTTCAGGAATCTGAATCAGGCTTCCTTGAAAGATAATTATCCTTTACCTATGATGGATCAGGTCTTACAAGTAGTAACAGGATCTGAAATGTTGTCTATGCTTGATGGATTCTCAGGATATAATCAGGTAGAAGTTAATACTGCAGATCAACACAAAACAGCTTTCACTACCCCTTGGGGTACCTTTTCTTACAAAAGAATGCCTTTTGGGCTCATTAATGCTTTAGTGCCACTTTTCAGAGAGCTATGGATCTGGCCTTTGGAAGTTTGAAAGGGAAGTGTATTGTTGTATACCTTGATGACTTGACTGTGTATTCTAAAACAAGGGCAGATCATTTTCAGCACCTGGAGACAGTTCTGCTAAGATGTAGAGAACATGGGATCTCTTTGAATCCTAAAAAATCTGTCTTTTGTGTCATAGAGGGGAAATTATTAGGGCACATCATCTCCAAAGATGGTATTAAAATTGATCCTGAGCGAGTTCAAGTTATTCAGCAAATTCCTCTCCCAACTAGCAAAAAGGGCGTGCACTCTTTCTTTGGTAAGATCAATTTTTTGAGAAGATTCATCCCTGATTTTGCAGAACTAACTCTGAATATCTCCCAAATGATGAAAGGCAAACAAACATTTGGTTGGTCTTCTGAAGGGAAAGAAGCCTTTGAAGATATTAAAAGAGCCATTGCTAAAACTCCTGTTTTAGCATGTCCAGATTTTAGCAAAGATTTTATTATCTATTGCTACGCCACAGATAACACCTTGGCTGCGGTTTTGACTCAGGAAGATTCTAATGAGCACGAACTCCCAATTGCATTTATGAGCTATATTCTGAAAGATCATGAGTTAAAATATACCATGATGGAAAAACATGCTTTTGCAGTGGTTAAAGCTGTTAAGCAGTTTCATTTTTACATTCTTAACTCTCACTCCATGGTGTTGGTACCAGATACAACTGTTAAGTCAATTCTTACACAGCAGGAATTTGGATCCAAGAGAGGGAACTGGGTGGCTAAGGTTCAAGAATATGATATTGACATCAAACCGACCAAGCTCGTCCGTGGAAAAGGCCTTTGTGAACTCATCGCTGAAGGAGCTAGACATGAGTTACTGGAGGATAAAATTGGTCTTCCTACGCCTTGCTTTCTTAGCTCGGGCCGACGAATGGTATGCTGATATCACCCATTTTCTCACCTATGGAGAATGCCCCTCTCATTTGACTACCAAAGAAAAGAGGACTGTTAAACTAAGGTCAGTGCAATATGTGTTGTGGGAAAACGCCTTGTTTAAACGTGGGTTAGATGGAAGGTTTTTGAAATGTGTGGACAAGGAACAACAGAAAAAGCTACTCTCATCTTTTCATGATCAAGCATGTGGAGGGCACTACTCATCAACCGTCACTGCTCATAAGATACTTCGTGGAGGATATTACTGGCCTACCTTGTTCAGAGATGCATCCAAGTGGGTTGATAAATGTGAGGCTTGTCAGACTTTCGTGGGTAGACCCAAATTGGCCTCTTTGCCTCTTAAGCCAGTTGTAATTGAAGAACCTTTTCAACAGTGGGGTTTGGACTTCATTGGAACACTTAATCCCTCTTCTAGTGCTGGTCATACTCATGTATTAACTGCTATAGATTATTTCACCAAATGGGTAGAAGCCATTCCAGTAAAGAGTACTACTTCTGAAGTGGTGTGTAGTTTCATCAAAGAAAACATCTTGGTAAGGTATGGTGTACCAAACAAGATTGTGACAGATAATGCTTCGAATTTTTCTTCAACTGAGATGATGGATTTTTGTTATGGATATGGCATCTCTCTGGCTCACTCCTTAGATTACTATCCTCAGGGAAATGGACAAGCAGAATCCACTAATAAAAATCTAGTGACCATAATAAGGAAATTAGTCAATGAGTCTCAACGAAACTGGCACAAGAAACTCTATGATGCTCTTTTGGCGACAGATCACACCTAAGAGAGCCATTGGAATGTCTCCTTTTCAAGTGGTATATGGAGTAGAAGCTCAATCACAAGAATAAAGGGAGCTACCACCTTGCATCTAATGAAGGCCATCAAGATACCAGCTTTCAATGATGCTTTGATAAGAGAATAATGTACCTTCACAAATTGAATGAGGATAGATTAGAAGTTGCATTGATAAGATATCTACTCATCAACAAAAAGTTAAGGTCCCGTTTGATAAGAAAGCCAGTTCAAAGATTTCTAAGTTGAGACACTGCTTTTTGTTGTGGGATAAAAGGCATGAACCTCGTGGCAGCCATGGCAAGTTTGATTCCCTTTGGCTCGGACCTTTCAAGATCAGGCACTTTGCTAGTAAGAATTCTTTTTACCTTGATTATATGGATGGTTCTTCTCTCCCACTTCCTTATAGTGGGCAGTACCTGAAATTTTTCAAGTCATAGGTGATTAGGGAGTCCTTTGTATATTCTGTACAGTGTTTTGTTTTCCCTTTGTTTTGGTGTGTTGTCCTCTGTATTGGTTTGATTCGATGACTCCGTTGCCCAATGGATAAGGTACTGGTCTACTTCCCTGAGTTTGTCTAAGTTCTTACCTTGTCTCATTCCTTGAATTTATGCCAAGTCATCCCCAGAAGGAGCCAGCTGTTGTCCACTCAAAATTCCCTTGCTCTTAAGAAAGTGAAAATTTAAAATTTTGAGTTTAAGTGTCTTTTCTTTGTTGTGCTGATAATGTGAAAAGCCAAAGAAATTGAGAAATCTGCGTTTTTGGGTCATTTTGTGTGTTTTTCGGGCCTGTCGGACATTTTTGTCCCGCGTGTCCCAAGTTTAATTGGGCCCTCTGTTCCCCGATCGGCCGGTTCACCTGAAGTTTATTCTTTTCGGGCCCGTCGGAACTTTTTGTCCCAAATGTCCCAAGTTCACCCGGACCAATTGTTCCATTTTCGTCCGATTCAGCCGAGCCGCGTACTTCACGTACTTTTGTCCTGCGTGTTCCAAGAGCATTTGTGCGTCTTTTCCCACTTCGCCCGAATCGGCCGAGCCGCGTACTTCGCGCTTTCACGTCCCACATGTCCCAAATGTCCCAAGTTCACCCGGACCAATTGTTCCATTTTCGTCCGATTCGGCCGAGCCGCGTACTTCACGTACTTTTGTCCCACATGTTCCAAGAGCATTTGTGCGTCTTTTCCCCACTTCGCCCGAATCGGCCGAGCCGCGTACTTCGCGCTTTCGCATCCCACATGTCCCAAATGAACCAAGTGCCATTCGTGCTAATTTTTCCCGCTCTACCCGAATACCTTACTTTTCAAATTAGTAGGTATGTATTAAATGCACATTCATTGCCTTTCTCTCTCCTAAATAGCTATATAACGAGTGAACCCCCTATGCATTTTACACACTACTTTCCTGCTATCTTTTGCTCGAACCTTTGCAATCTAAATTCCTACGCACGTATCCATTTTCCTCTGCAATTCCTTCCCAAGTCTAGCTTTTAGCTTCGCCCTCCGAATTACTACCAACATGAAGATCAACTTTCAGGGGCAAGAAAAATCTCACCACTAGAGTCTGCCGTTCCCGATATCGGGGAAAGTGAAGTTCACCATCTTGACTTTAGTGATTTTTGGTTGAGGATGACAGATGCAAACCCTACGCCAATGGCACAGATGATTCATGACAGCGGTTTGGCTTTCGCTGGTGGTTTCCCAATCTCTGTGTAATGTGCAGATACAGTGCTTTCATGCAGAGCTCATTTCAACCCTGATTCGAGCAAATTGACCAATATACACGGGAGCTCATTGCCAAACTTGACGCTGCCGCCATTGGCACTGCACTGAGGATTCCAGAAATGGAGAAGTGCCTTAGATTTTGGACCCAGTCTATAGCCAACACGTCAGTCCCACGTGGCAGAGACATAGCCGAGGCATCGAAGAGATTCAGGCAGTGGATTTTGAAGTCAGTGGGTCCCTCCCAGTCATAAGCACCTGTCTTCTTCTCCTTATTCCTCTCTTCTCTTCCAATTCTTTTTCTCAGATTTATTGTAATAAGTTGAGGTATTGCGATTGGAAATCCTTAACTAATCTTTAGTTAAAAGAAGTAGTTACCGAGAGTAACTGAATTGTAAACTATATAATGGCCTCTCCTCGCCATTTTGAAAAAGGAAGAACTTGGCTTATTTTCTGAAAGTGTAAATAAATCATAAAGAAATCAATACAGAAGGGCTTTTCATTCTTTGTCTATCTGATCTCTTTTATCCCTAAGCTTTTCATTTAATCTTGTTAAGATCATTTGTCTATATTATATTAAGAAGCTTTGTATTCTTGCAGATGTTATTGATAGAACTTTGTGTCTTTCAAATTTCATCTTATTAGTATGATACAAATGATCTTGTTTCAATTCACTGTACCTTCACATGTATAAAGAATTACTCTGTCATCTATAATTCTAAATGGTGCCTTTCTTCTCATTCTCGTTTTCTCATTCCTCAGTCCTTTTGTAATTGATGATCCTTATAGAAAACACTTTTGTAGATATCCAAGTTCCACAAGAAAATCATGTTTTGTATATTTGTAAATAGGTTCGTTTCTAAATAAGGGACCTCTCCCATTAAAGAGGAGGGACTTCTTGTCCCCACTTGCTCTTCGTGAAGTCCTATTTGACGACCAAGAATATATGAATTGCCTAAAGCTCCTTGAAGTATCCATCTAACATCATAATTGGGCCTAGGGGAGAAATTTTGCAAAGTAAATATGCCCATCTATGCTTTTAGGAGTGTTTCCTTAACCAATGTTGGGCAAGTATACCTTCCAATTTTGATTGGGAACTTGATGTTTGTTTTGTGCTTTCCTGCAATCAACTTATGCACTACCACTAGCTGCCTTGACACTTCCAAAAGTGCCCATTTATCATCCAAGTATCTTGGCAACATGTAGGGAGCATCATGGAAGCCACTTACTCTGATATATGTGAAGGTTTGGAATTGGATGAAGTAGCATCTAAATTTAGTGATCAATTTCTTTGCTTGTGTAGATACTATGTTGTTTTCCTAATCAAAGCTAAAATAGGAATATGATGGGAGAAAAGAAAGTGTCATGCACCATCCTGAAATAATTGATGTAATTGTTTAGGTTCAGTTGAGGGTACACATCATAAACTTTTTAGTTCCTAAAGTATCTTACTATATCCAACCCAAGGAATGTCCCATGCCAATCAATGTTGTACACAAAATAGGAAGTCATGTAGAACTCAATGCAATAACTAATGAAATCTTCCAAATGAATGTGCAATTTTATAATGAGTATAATTTGGATAAACTTGAACATCCAATCACTATAATAATAGGTAGATTCCTTCCCCATAACCATGTTCAACATTGTGATGATATCCCCAATCTCCTCCACAAAATCTTCTCTACTTAGTTTTTTGGGAATCCTGGTGGCAACAATCCTTGGCTTGTCAAACCAATTATTGTTCAAAATATTGGAGAACTTAAAAATGTTGGCATTCTAGTACTCCTCTAGATTTTCAATGGAAATATCCACCACATGAGTTGCGATCGGGATACCTAATAGTTCTTCGAAGGTTTTAACATTTAGGGATAAAACCAGGCATTTCTCCCATCCTTAACTTCCCTGGTTGTTGGGTTATAATGTTATGAAAAAATCCACACTAACTATGATACGAGCAAAAGGAGGAAATGTAGCTTCTAGGGAAAGCCCATTAAAATCAATCCTTTCCATAGTCCCATTCTGCAATTGCATGTAACCGTTGTTGGAATTCTCGCTAGGTATGCATTGACTAGGTTGGTGTTCATGATCTTATCCAAATTAGATGAGAGGTGGGAAGTGGTGTGGACACCGAATAATTGGATCTGCATATTTACAAGGTAAAAATGTGAGAAAAATACTAAAAGAAGAGATTTATAACTTTTTATACTTGCTTAATCCTTCCAACACAACTTACTAGGGCACAACGAGCTTATAAACTATTTAAAGACTCAATTGAAACTCTTACCCATACAAATGTTTTTATTGCTCTTATTCACACTATAAAACAAAAACTAGATCATCCCCAAATCTCTAAAACCATCGTTCATATGATTCGAATGTACAATTCTAGTCTCCTTTTCATCCGAGGGCTTTAAAGCGCTATTTATTCTTGAAATTTAGAGGCAAAGTGACGAATTCTCATGAATTGTAGCCTTGTGTTTCTATTCACATGCTTCCATTAACAACGCCATCTACCTCCAAGTTTTCTTCATTCACATCCATTGATTTCTATTTTTAAGTTTGAATTTTGGCCTTACACGTGGACAAATGAACCACATAGTTGTTTTTTCAAGCGTCGGGGCTACATAAAGAATTTTTGGTTTTGTAAAATGTAAAATTGTGAGTTGCAAAAGTTTTTTTTTCTCTCTAAGACCCATGGGACATTGACACGTGTCCAACTCATTGGGGTGTGGGAGTGGAAATTCAGTTTTCAATATTGTTACTACTACAAAGCTACTAATTGCTTATATTTTTTTTTAATCTTTTGTTGTAAAATCGTGACACATGTCCTTTTGTGGGTTGCAGGGGAAAAATTACAATTCATAGTTTTGTAGAAACTGTAAAGTTGTGAACTACACAACTTAAAGACTACCTTCCTTCATTCTAGTTCTCGATAGTGTGTTACATGTCCCTTTTAGACCTCGGAACTAATGTGTAGTTTGCAAAAATTTAGTGATTGCAAAACTATCAACCGCAACTCTTTAAAGTTGCATATTTTCTTCATAACTTCTAGATTTGAGGAACATTCACTTTTCAGATTTGGCAATGGAATTTTAATTTTTAGTTTTGTAGAAAATTTAAATTTTCCATATAAGTGTCTGGGTAAGATAAGATTCTTGAAATATTCCTTTTGTGGGGCTCAAAATTTCACTTACAATTTACAGTATTTTGCAAAAGTACAAAATTGTTTAACGATTTGCATTCTACCGATACCTTGAATATTCCATTTTGTGGGGGTCGCCCGGCATGCAATCTACATACTTAGAACTGAAAAATCACAAAGTACCTCTCCCATTGTAAAATGCTTACATTTTTTGTAGATGGGTAGCTTTGCTTCTGTATTATAATTGTAATATGAAGGTATAGGGACCACCATGGATCTACAACTATGCATTTATCTCCGAAACTAAAGGAAATATGGAAGATACGTTAAGTCTCATATTATAAGGTCTAAACACGGTGCCAAGGGGAACAATTTTTGAAAGGGACTAATAATAGTTGTTAATTCAATATCCAAATCTGCACAATCACTCCACAGCTTCCCCAATTTGTAATTTGACCTCTTGAAAGCTCTTCAAATAAATAACAAAGAAAAATTAACAAGGGACATCATGAAACTATAAGATCATCCTTAGAACTTCTTCAACCTGCAAATGAGCTTTAGGGATCCCTTCAAGCCTTCTTGAAACATGGTAGCAAGTATCATGGGGAAATGAGGGATAAATTAAGATTATGACAAGGTTTTATATCAACATGACCATGAAAAATTATGCAAGGTAGAGCCGAATGAGGAATAACACTAGGAAATGAAATACCATACTAAGAAATAATGGAGAAATCAATAAAGATGGCATTAGGGATACACAAGGATCAAAATGGGCACCAACACATTCTTTTCTTTCCAACACATGTGTTATCTCTTATTGTTGCGAGGAGCTTGTTGAAGTGTCTCCTCTTGTGACAATGCATCCTTTTTGTGTTTTCTAACTCCCTACCCTAGAATTATTGGTTCCCTTGTGATAATGATCTACACACTAACTTGAATGTGTTGGTGTCTAATCTCCACTTCATATTGGGTGTCACTGCAGAATTTCCTCCTCTAAATCTTACACTTCAACCCCTTACAATAGTGGTTTGAATTTTGGATCAACTCCTACATCCTTAAGTCCTTGGATTATATTCTTCAAATGTTGATCTTGTGTGACATCCTCATGACCTATGTTGATCACGAGGGAGCAGGGTGTATATGAAAAATCCACCATTTCTTTAGGCTTGATTTTTGGTTTCATGGTTTGTTATTTTTACACTTCTTTCTATGTGAACCATTCTCTTTCTTTAGGAAGATACATCTTTTACCCTATCTTCAAGTGTTATTATGTGCACTTTATGTCTTGAAACTTTTATCTTCACAAAAACTAGGTTGATGAACTAAGGTGGCAATTTGAGATAGATTTTCACTTGTAATTGAGTTTATATAATTTGTAAAGTGGTTATTTCCTTTCCTTTCACTTGACTTCTTGTCTGGGTTTCCATTTGTTGTGTGGGTTGAGCTTCAACCTACTGTTATGTAGTTCTTTTGGTTTGTAGACCTCCTAGAATTGGTTGTGTTGGCTTCTTGGTGTGCAATGATTGTAAATTAGTGGGAATCATACTATGTTATTTACTAAGCTCTTCTTGAGATATCTCCATGTTGATGAAGAATGAGAGTGTTTTTGAGTGCTTTGCATTGGATCCTTCCAATTATAATACAAACCCATCATGTAATAAATTAATCTTGGCATATAGAGCTATGCATGTATTCCCTTATTTTGGTATGCAGGGGTTTACGTTGAGCATATCCCCTATTCTCGTAAGACATTATCCCATCTTCTACATATCTCTATATGTTGTATACAAATTTTTTAGAATGAATTGTGCAAACCACTCACGTGGGTAATATTCATCTTCTACTTCAATTAAGCCCTTGTGGGTATGCCAATGTGTGAAGTAGAGCAAGAAATAAACCATTAGTACATGAATACCATTCCCAAGTTTTTTTAATCTTCTATGCATTATTTTTGACTACGTGTGCGATAAATTCAAAGCCACCTAAACTCAACACCATCCCCCAACATCCATATGATGATGTACACTATGCCCAAGGATGCTTTATTACTACCTCATGTAGCTTTCCAATACCTTTTAAATATAATTTCTAATAGGACCCACACTTCTTGATTTCTTATGGATCCTAAAGGGATTCCTCTTCCTTGCACAATTGGCCATATATGGCCATAGTTGATTGTTTGATAGGTGGCCTACTAATTTTATAGGGGAGTATAGATATGCCTTGATTCAACAATCTAGTGGCTTGAGTGACTATGGCTACATTTATGGGGATGACATCTTACGCAGTGAACCATAATGTGCCATTAAAATACCAACTCATGATAGTCTACTTGAGCTCGGGTGGTCTCCCATGTATGATAGTCTTTCCAGCCAATCAAAAATTGTTCCTCACACTAGGTAATTATACATTATCTATCATTTTGTGACTTCCATTTGGATTATGGGCCTCTATACACCCCATGCTTGTTGTGCTCTTGTGACCAATTCATGATGGGGTGGATCACTCCACTTTGTTTGCCTTAACATTTGGAAAATCCCCATGTCTTCCTTCTCTAAATCACTCAGAGGAAGGAATGTGATGCCTTGTTCTTTCATCATGCCTTAGACTTTAAGACCAATGGGTTAGGTGGATGGATCCACCATTATTGTTTTGGTGTTTGTAGACACCCTAAAACTACATACCCATTTCTAGCTATTCTTAGCTATCCCTATCCTTTGCATAATATGCCAATCCACATCCTTTACAATTAATTTAATTAATTCTATCATGCTTTAAGTATTCACCCACATTCCCTTTAGAATTAATTTAATTAATTATAATCATGCTTAAACCATACTCTTATATCCCTTGGCTAATTTAATTATTTATTTAATTAAATAAATAGTTAATTATACACTCACCCTCCACTTAGCTCCACTTCACTATCCTAGTCACTCAAGTTGAACTAGCCCACTCCACTCAACTTCTAGAACCCTACAAAGGTGGAAGCAACAATAATGCACATACAACCACCTTCTCAAATAAAATCTTATTGCCAACCAAATATTCATTTCCCCTTAATGGATATTCAAACCATTCAACTACACAGACCAAATCAAATGGATATTTTAGGAAAATGCATTCATGATCTTACAAACTCATTCAAACCTTGATCCACAATCCATGGCCTCTCCTTCAGCTATAAATATGAGGCTCTTTCCTTTGCAATTCAATCCTTGGAAGCTTTAAGCAATTGCAACAAAACTTTTTTTGCTCATTTGTCATTCAAATTCACATACCAAAAGGTTGTCCTCATGTTCACTCTTTCTCATAGCATTTCTTCTTCATTTGGAGACCAAATTGGAGCATCCACAATCAAACAATCCTTAGAGATCCAACAAGTGTATTAACACTTCAACTATCTCATCTTGAGGTGGCAAGAAGACTGTAAGGAAGGTTTGTTTTTATTATTTGATTACTTCTACTTCTTACTTTCAATTTTAATTGTTAACATTATGACATGCCCGGTGGGACTCCCACACAATTATTTATCATTTTTAGATCATTTATTTTAAAACTAACTTCATTTTTGTGTTCTTTGTTTTATTTCGCACAAATTGTATAAATTTGAGAGTGCTTAGTAGAGGAAAAAAGAAAAATCATTAAAAAATCAGTCAATTTGTCATATTGTTCACAATTTTTTGAGCACCTACATGAAACTTATGCTAGCGTAGTGCTTTGTGCATTAGCATCACACGTGAAGTGTGATAGTGTAACACTTCACGTGCTAACATAAATCTTAATATGTTAGCATCAAAATATTTTTTTTTCTCTCGTACCTTGCATCTGCTAAAGCATAGCATTTTATACACTAGCATTCACCTTCCCCTCGCAAGCGCTAACACATCAATATACGTGCTATCATTAAACTATTTTTCTGATTTTTGTTTGAAAAAATACTTTATTACACATGCGTGTTCAATTAAACGTGCTACCATAACTTATCATGCTAGCGTACCTCGGTACACGCACTAGCGTATCCTCGTCACGCTAGCACACCCTAGTGCATGCACTAGTATTTTGTCACCGTGTTTTTTTTTTCTTCCGATTTTTACATTTTTCCAACTTTCTAAATCTATTTTAGTTTCTGTTTTAGATCCGATTTTTAATACTCTTCTTACAGTTTTCATAAAAATAATTTAAGTGTTTATCTTGCTTTAGATTTTCATTTAATCTAATCTTGGAAACCACCACATATGCTCTTTTCTCACACCCTTTTGGGTGATCTTGAAAATAAAAATGGCGAGTTTTCCTTTTTGTGGTTTCATTGTAGGAAAAACTACTATTTTGTTGATTGTAGGATCATGTATTACAAAGATTAATTTAAAAATTCAACCAAAATTTCTAACTGTAGGTTCCTTGATCATGAAAACCAAAATTTATTTAAAAACACTTTTTAATTAACATTTTTTGAGAAGGGTTTATTCCCATCCACTATAACTATCGAAAGTGAATAGTCAAGGACAAGAAAATCATTGTGAGTAGTACCACAGTAACCCCAAAGCAAATTGGCACCTTGATGGAGCTAGACAAAAAAATGGGACCCTCACTTACTTGAATAGTACACCTTGTGAGAATTAAAGCCAATGCTATCCATAGTGACATATGCAATTTGATTGATCGAGCAGATTAAAATCCATTTTTTTTAATCAAGGGGTAAAGTAAATTTAACAACTAAAAATAATGTACCACGCTTGTTCGGATAAACACTCGGTATTTAGGGAGAGATACATATATGGGAATCTTGACCAACCGAGCCAAGTTACTTGACAAACTCCCTTACTATCATTATTCTTGGCCTAATTTTCTTGAGTCAGTTCACTTTCTATTCCACTTTCTTAATTGAATTCACATCTTATTCCATTTTCATCTAAATAAAGTCTCTTCTCAAAATTCAAAAATTATTTTGGATACCCATTCCAAATTAAATTTTTCAAGTCTAATTCTTACAATTTGATTCACTTTCCAAAGTTTAAGCACATCATTCAATCTCTATCACGTCTAAGTCTTAAATTTTAGATACCCATATCCTAATTTAAGCACATCCATTTTGATCCAAGTCTTTTCCTTTGGTATTCACTTTATCAAGGTCAAGAACAATCAAAATTCAATAAAAAATCCTTCACTACAGATACCTAACTCATCGAAGCTAAGAAAATCCACAAACCCCTTTTCTTTTCTAAGTCTTCTATTTTAACATTCATGTTGTTAAAATTTAAGAACTCTCTTTCATTCTCTAAGTCTTATATTTTAACATTCACGTTGTTAAAATTTAAGCAAAATCCACAAACCACTCTTCTTCTCTTAGTATTCTATCTTAACATTCACTTTGTTAAAATCTAAGCACTCTCTTTCATTCTCTAAGTCTTTTATTTTGACAATCACGTTGTTAAAATTTAAACAAATCTGCAAACTCATCTTCTTCTATAAGTCTTTTATTTTAACATTCACGTTGTTAAAATTTAAGTACTACCCCCATCTTCAAATCTTATATTTTAACATTCACTTTGTTAAAATTTAAGTAATCCCATTCATCCCCAAGTCTTATGTTTTAACATTCACTTTGTTAAAATTTAAGAACTTTCTTTCATTCTCTAAGTTTTTTATTTTGGCATTCACTTTGTCAAAATCTAAGCAATTCATTTCATCACTATATCTTATATTCTGACATTTAATTTGTCAAAGTATAAGCAAAATCATTCTCTTTATCTACATCTTATATTTTTACATTCACTTTGTCACATATTTGATCAATCATCCTCAATGTCTACATCTTCTACTTTTACATTCACTTTGTCAACGTTTAAGCACAATCATTCTCAACCTCTAAGTCTTATATTTTGATATTCACATTATCAAAATTAAGAAAAATCATATCCAATAAAATCCAATCAAGCATCCTAAACATTGAATATTCACTTTATTCAATTATAGGAAAATCATATTATATTTTTACTAGAAAAGCACTCTCTTTCTCTACATATTATATTTTTACATTAACTTTGTCACATATTTGATCAATAATCATCAATGTCTACGTATTCTACTTTGACATTCACTTTTTCATCGTTTAAGCACAATCATTCTCAACCTCTAAGTCTTATATTTTGATATTCACATTATCAAAATTAAGAAAAATCATATCCAATAAAATCCAATCAAGCATCCTAAACATTGAATATTCACTTTATTCAATTATAGGCAAATCATACACAATCAAGTCAAGAGTCTTATCCAAGTCTTATACATTGAATATTCACATTATTCACGTATTAAGCAAATCAAGTCCTTGATACGTTGAACATTCACTTTGTTCACATATCAATCGATTCAAACCTTTATCGTCACATGTTGAACATTCAATTTGTTTACGTATTTATCAAATCCCAAATACATCAAGAGTCTTATCATTTGGGTATTCAATTTATCCAAAGTTAAGAAAATATTTCCCCAATTAGTCATAACAAACTTTGCAATCAATCTCAAATCATATCAAAAATCATACTATTTATTGATTTGATCTGAAACATAGTTTTTAACCTTTGATAAAATAAAACAATGGTTTCACTAAACAATGACTACCACACATGATGTCTTGATGAAAATTTTCTAGAAAAAAATTGTGAGATGTCAACAAAACTCACCATGAAGGACCTTTGTAATGCCAAACAAAGGAACAATAAAAATTTCACCTCATTCCTTAAATGATGGCAAGGGATCACAAACCGGTTTCATTACTTCTTACCTGAAAAACAATTGATAAAAATTTTCATAACAAATATTAATTTAGAACTCTCATTCCAAATAAAAATGTATTTTCTAAAAAATTTCAAAGACGTAACCAAATAAGAACTCAATTTGAGAAAACCCTTATTGCAAAAGGCCTCATCATGAATCCTTCAAATCATCAATCAAATGAATCAAGTAAACAAACAATCATCCCTTAGTAAGGAAAATAATCCATGTGAAATTAAACAAAGACAATTCTACCTCTTGGAAAAATCATTTCAAGTGTCCTCCATCAATTAGAAGAAGTTTACATGGTCACTTATCTACTCACAATACCCTTCATAAAGGTGTAACCCAAACCTACATGGTATAACGAATCAAAATATTGTGAATACCACCGCATTCGCGGTCATCCCATGGATCATTGTTAAAAATCCATCATTACATCCAAGATTTACTTGACAATGGAGGCATTGAAGTTGAATACACTTCTAATACAACCACACCAAATGAAGAATTGAAAGTGGTTCATGACTCCTTTTCAACTCATGATACAAATGTAAAATCTAAAGATAAGGGTCAATCATTGAATAATGTTGATCTTGATCATATCATTTCATCACTAGATCCTACGCCTCATAATGTGGCTACCAATGATATAACATTATAAATACCGGTTTAACACCCGCAACTATGCACTTTCCACATCCATAATACCTCAAGTGTCCATTCATAAGTCTAATGTTGTTACAAAACATGCATCAAATGTAACATATTCATCTAATTCCCATGAAATTATCAAACCATTAGAGAAGACATTTGTGTAAATTTCTCTCAAAACCATTAATTCAATCCTAGAATAGAGCATTTATTCGACAAAGGATCCTCTTGCAAAAATGTACAATATATTTAGTCATACTCACGGATATAGGTTATTTAAATGATTACCCACTTGATAATATCTTCATCTAGCATATAAACATCATTGTACATAACTTATTTCAATCTATCTCTCTTAACATGACTACTTATTATTTGACATCTTCTCTCTTAGTTTTAGACTAGGTAATTAACTATTGATTCAACACATTCTATGGGTTTTATTTGATTGTTGAGGGAATATTTCTTAACTAGGACCCAACCTTGTATGCTATATTATTTATAACTTATGTCCCACTATCACCATCATCAATTCTAATTGGAATATTTTATCCTTATGTGTCTTATATTACAAAAACAAAATAAACAATGTAATATTATGAAAATACAAAAACAATACAATAATATGAAAATACAAAACTAGGACATGTATTATGACATATTTGGCCTTTGCATATATTTTATCCTTATGAATATTTGGTTTTAACACTCTACATTAATCCTATTCTTATATATATGATATTTATGGAAACAATAGAATGTTTGTAGATACATAACCCATGGACATAACACAACTTATGACTTTTATAAAGATAGTGTAATATAAATTATGGGTGTTTCCTAATTAAGATATATTCTAAATGTATTGATATCATTTAAAACTATAAATATAGTAATAATAAATTTCTTAAATAATTTTTTATTCATGTATATTAGGTAAAAACTCTATAACGTTAGATAGTTAGAATTATGGGTTAGAGTTATAAAATATTGAAAAATTTGGGTGATCTAGAGTGTACGAGGGAAAATTTGGATGTTATGGATGAAGTCTCCTAAGTGGATTTTTCCTAGTTGGGTGTTTTTTCTCGTGTCGGCTTTTGCTTATATCTAGATTTAGTATTGTAATTTTCTATGTTTTTGATCATAATGTTATATCTAAATTTTTACAATTGCATATCTATAGAAAATTAGGGCTTCTTTGTTCAAACCCCAACTCTCTTTCTCAAGACTTAGAAAATTGGTTATTCTAATTAGTATAGAATGACCTCACTCTACCCATATGGTGTGATGGGTATTGCATTATACACTAATAATATTAAGAGGAGTCAATCCTCAAATGGTTATCCCTCCCATCAATGTGTATGCATATGCAATAATGATTGTGTTGGTGAGATCCTAAAAATATTTTAGCACTTTAAAATAATCTTGAGGGTAAAATTTAGCTTGTGATATTGACCTTGAGTAGATGTGTAAGATGTATTAAGACTTGGTAGATGTATGTTGTTCTTCAAAAGTTATTTTACAATCGGGTGATATGTTATGATCTCCTAGGTAACATAAAGATGCAAGAGATGAGGTCTTTCGAATGGGTGGGGTGATTGTGCTTTTATATATGATGATTGTAAAATATTTTCCTTATCAATTAGCCCTAGTGACTAGGATAGCTTGTTCATTTGAAAAGTGAACATCACATGAGTGGAAGATGAAAGCATTGGCCTTAAAAAAATATTGACAAGTTTTGTCCCTAATAGTCAACTATGTCTTGAGAAACTAAACCATATTCTATCAATTAGAGAAGGTGGCCATAAGTCCAAAATTGTGATCTATATTCATTTAATTGGTTTTTATGGGTCAAAATTGAGCATTAAGTGTGACCTAGTGGATATGGAGTAAAAATGAGTGAGATAAGTGTAGAAACAAGTCAATTAAGTACACAAAAGGAAATGCGATCATAAAAATGTCAATAATTAATTTATATATGTCATTTTCCCAAATGTGGGCTACTATAATTTACCCCACTTAATCTAAAAATAAAAATAAACAAGTCAATTAAGTACACAAAAAGAAATGTGATGATACAAATGTCAATGATTAATTTCTATATGCCATTTTTCCAAATGTAGGGTACTATAATTTCCCCCATTTAATCTAGAAACTAAAATTTATTGAATACATAAATGAATTATAAATAAAAACCTTATAAAAGGAAAATGTATGCATGAGACATGAATGTGTGTGTCCCCTTCTCTTTTATTTTTTCATACATGTGAACATTCCAAAATGAAAAGGTAGGTACATGACTAAAATGTGTTTGCTCCTTATAATTTTTCCCCATATATATGAACATGTATTCAACATGTTAAAAATATGTATTAGATTCCAATAAATATGCTTGTAAAATATTAGTAAATAATATAATATGAAATCAAAGCGTGATGTGTGTACATCGTATACCTCGTGTCAAAATATTAGGGAAGAAAATTTTGTATATAAGAAAACAATAGCAATTTAGTTTTCTATATGAGTGAGCTATAACAAAGAGGCCTTATATGTGAGCTATCTATAGAAAATTTTCCTACTACATGAAGACACCGGGTGTGAATTTTAGCCTACCATTAAGCCTTCATGTGTACATTTGAGCCTACTTGTGGGGACAATTTGTTTATGATTGTGATATAATCCATAATGTTTGTTATGCCATAATTCAACATGTGTCAAAACTTTGTAATGTATCTATAATAACTATGTGAATGTCATCATGATATCTCCTTGAAACAATGCATTTATAATAAAAATCAATTTTTAGAGAAATTCCACACTATTCCTTCCTTTTGAGGCGAGGAATGTTAAAACAGATCACTTAGATAAAAAGATAAAGTGTTAATCGTGTAAAAATATATAAGAAACATCATAATTGATATAAACCATATACATCATATTAAATAACATGGCAATAAGGAGTAATATTTGTAATATATAATCATTTAAGAAAAAATATTATGTATCATCAAAAGAGTGAAACATGTAATTATAATGGACTCAAGATTTAAGAATTTAAGCACACATATTATGTATCATCAAAAGATTGAAACATTTCATGAAAATGTTTTAAAAATTTAGAATTATAAATATAGGATAACTTGTGAATTTGAATAAGTGATCTAGAAAAAAATGTTTGACAATTTTATCCCTATTATGTGATTATGTTATGGAAAAGTGCAAACTCTATTATGATAGTTGGAGAAGGTGGCCATAATTTTGAAGATGTTTTCTAATTCAATAAATAGGTTTTTGATGGGTTAAAGATGAGTAACAAGTGTGACCTAGTGGCCAAGGTGTGCTAACATAATCAACCCCCATGTAGGAATAATTCAATGAAGTACAAGAAAGGAAAGGGGTTGTGATAAATTCCAATGATAATTTTTAAAATCCATTGATTAAGATATAAGTTATTATAATTTTTCTTCATTTTAGTCTAGTGGTGGAAATTTCTTGATCAAAATAAATGAATTATAAATGAAAACCTCCCAAAAGGATAATATATGAATGAGATTGGAATGCGTGTGTTTTATTGGTGTCTAAAACACCTTGAGACATTTTGGGTCATGTTTTCATGCTAAATGTCTAGCATGAAAATTGAAAATTTTGGTCATGATAACCAAGCCCCCACTTGAATATTTCCTATCTCACACACTCGTAAACCCTTCCTCTAGCCAACTTGTCCATAATTTCATCCTCATTATGGATAAGAGGAATGTTCTAAAAATATTTTTAAATGTGTTTCATGTGTAACAATTTATGCGTAAGGTGATTTAATAAGTCATTGATATTTATGGAAGAACAACTATCTTTAGAGGTCTGTAAAGGGTCATTTTGTGCCATTTTGCAATTGGTGTATACACTCCTAAGCTAACAGGAAAAATCAAGCCATTTATAATTTATACATGTCAAAAATGAAGTTATATAAGGAATTTTAGGGAAAATATATAGAATAAATTGATGTCGAGAATCAAACAAGCAAGAGAGGGTCATTTTAGGTGCAGGGAATGCTATACTCCAACAATGAAAGAAGAATTGTTTGGATGATTCTATGATTTTTGAGAGTTAGGAGGAAAAAAATAGTCAATGGAAATATATTGGAACCATCAACATGATGGACACATCAATTTTGTTCCAATAATTCAAAATCTTCGATGATAATCCATGACACTGTAGCTGCCCCTTCAAGTCAAAAGTGAAACAGGGCTTGAAAATCAAAATTCAGGGATATTTGGATCCTAAAATTTATTTTGGTGATCTTATAACTTTATTTGGATTCAGAATCATATAATATTTGACCCCAAAACATCTTTCCATGCTCTTGGGGCCAAAAAAGCACTCCCAGTTTTCTAAAATGTAGTTGTCGGATGACATCAATTGTTCAAAACAACCTTGGAGGAATTTTGAGCATGTCATGTCCCCTTAGATTGTACCTTTGGTGTAAGAGGGACATGGGGACACCAAGATGTGTTAGAGATAAATAGAAATAAATGCGTAGATCAATCCCACAGTAATCACAACAATAAGAACTATTAACATAAAATACATAAACAACAAATATGATTTAACATGGTTTAGCCAATGTGGGATACATCCACCAAGAAATATTTTCCCATATTTTATTACATTCCAACAAGAGTATGATCCACTCTTAGATCAATATTTTCATAATTCCAATGCACAAATCTTGTTTAGAGCTACACGGAAACAACTCTCTCAAATTCACACTTGAATTCACACACCCATATATCTCCCTACCGTATGTCTAACTATTTATAAGAACATCAATAGGTAACTATCTAAGAAATTTTACAATACCATGGGTACCAAAACCATGGGCCAAGAAACTGACCCATAAACCTATGGGTTAAATACCACCCATATAATTAATACATGAAAAGACCACATTTTTTGTTACTCCAAAAAACATGAAGAGTGTACATTACTTTTAGTGTACAATTTACAACACATATAACTTGAAAAAGGCTTAAAAACCTAAAAATATACCACTTGAGACTCATTTTCTTTGAGAAAGCTTCTCAACCCTTTACTTTTGTCTCATGACGCCAACCAAAGCTAAACATAGCTTCATTTTATCCCTTGTGACCACCTTGGTCATCATGTTTGTAGGATTTTGAATGGTATGAATCTTCATCAGCTTCAAATTGTCTTTATCCAAAGCTATCATGATGAAATGGTACCTTAACTATATATGCTTCATCCTAGAGTGGAAATTGGAGTTATTTTTTAGGTGTATAGTACTTTGACTATCACTATGTAACTTACCATCCTCCTTCTTATGTCCCTAATATTCAAACAACTACTGTAACCAAATCATCATCTCTTTGATTTCCTCCGTGGCAACAACATACTCAACCTATGTGGTCACAAAGCCACAAAATTCTATAGTCGTGAAATCTAGATCACCTTTGTGTCACCTTCAACAAACATATATCATGTTGTGTTCCTCTTGATTTCTAAATCTCTAACCATGTATGAATCTACATAACCACACAAAGTGGCAACTGATCCATTATAACACAAAACTATCCTCATGGTACCTCTCAAATACCAAATGATCCACTTCACTACTTTCCAGCTTATTTCTAACTCGAATCAATCATGAAACTAATCACTACTCTCAAGTACATGAGACATATCTCGCCTAGTGCACACCATGACATACATCAATCTACCTACCGATAATGAGTAAGGTACCTTGGACATCTAGATTCTCTCCTCCCTTGTCTCCGGGACAATGCTCCTTTGATAATTTGAAATGTCCTACCAACAGAGTCCCAACCAGCTTAACATCCTACATACTAAATCTCTTAAAGACCTTATTAATGTACTCTTCTTGAGATAAATTCAACTTCCATTTCTTCCTATCCCGAGATATTCTCATACCAAGGATTTTTTTGCTTCCCCAAATCCTTCATAAAAAGGAATCACTAAGTTTTTCCTTGAGTACCTTTATTTCATGTATGTTTTTACCTTCCACCAACATGTCATCCACATACAGACATAAGATAATGTAACTTCCATCATCAAACTTCTTGATATATATATAATGGTCTAGATAACACTCGGAGTATCTCTGTTCCATCATAAAATTGTCAAATTTCTTGTACGACTATCGTGGAGATTTTTCAGACATACAATCTCTTCTTCATTTTGTACACCATGTTATCCTTCATTGTGACCTCATATCCACATGGTTTCTCCATGTATAAGTCCTCCTCCAAATCACCATGAATGAACGAGGTATTCACATCCAATTCCTGTAAGTATAAGTCTTTTTGCTGCCACTATCCCAAGAATAGTTATAATTAAATTCATCTTCACTACTAGGGAAACAATATAATTTAAATCAATACCCTTCTTCTGTGTAAACCCCTTTACCACTAACTAGGACTTGTACCTTTTTATACCTCCATCCTCCTATTTGACTCTATACACCCACTTGTTCTACAATTCTCTCTTACCTTTGGGTAAGTATACCAAATCCTAGGTCTGAGTTTTCATGAGAGATAGATGCTCCTCATCCCTAGCTTGCTACCACTTCTTCTAGGCATCTACCCGTAGTGTTTCCTCAAAAAAAAATGTATATCCGTTGTTAGTGAGTAAAATATATAAGAGATGGAGAAAATGTTTAGGTTCCCTTCTTACCCTAGAAGACCTCCTCACCACAGAAGTTTGGGGTTCCTATGGATTAGGTGTCTAAACAGTTGTACAGAACTAGTTGCTCCGCAATGTTCTCTAACACCGTGAAGTCTTTTATAGAGTCCTCTCTTTGATATTGCAACTACTATTTATAAACAAATTTTTAATTAAATGCCACATCCATATACTAGAAGATTATCTTTTCTTTAAGGCTCCAAATTCAAAACCAAAGTCATCCACACCATAACCAACAAAGGTGTATTTTTCGATTTAGCCTCTAACTTGGTCCTATCATCTTTATCAATATGAAAAAGGATTCATAACCAAATAATCTAAGAAAGGAATAATCAACCTTCTTACCAAACCAAGATTCCTTAGGTATGCCTCCATCCAAGGCATTTGAAGGTCCTCTATTGATTAGATATACATTCATGCTCATTGCTTCTACCCAAAATTGAAGGGGAAACCCTGCATACAACCTCATACTCCTAACACACTTCATGATAGTTCTATTCATTATTTTTGACACTCCACTCTAGTGTGGAGTTCTTGAACTGTCCTCTATCTTTATATTTCATTCCCGAACAATAATCAATAAATGCATTGTTGTAATATTCTCCTCCATTTTCTGACTTGAGACACTTTAACTTAAGACCCATTTCATTCTCAACCAAGGATTTCCATCTTTTAAATGTATCAAACACATAATATTTTCTCCTAATGTCATACACCCAAACTTTCCTAGTTACATCATCAATAAAAGTGACATAATAAGATGAACCACCAATAGAAGATACTTGAGCCGACCCCCATACATCTGAATGAACTAACTCTAACTTATTCTCCTTTCTTGTAGGTCCAACCTTAAGAAGCTTTAACCTTTTTTTCTATACACACAATATTCATAGAAATATAAATCAATCTATTTGAATCCGTAACCTATCTCACAAAATATACATGCCTTTTTGGCTCATGTGACCGAGCCTATAGTGCCACAAAGTTGCATCTACTTTTGTAGTAACTAAATTACAATAATTGGCACTATTAGTTGAATAAAAAGTACTAAAATTCTTACCTATTTCTACCACAAGAGCACCCTTGATCACCTTCCAAGAGTGTAATATAAAATTCAACATACAATCTTCATTACCTAGTTGCCCGTGAATACCAAATTTCATCTCAACTTGGGCACATGTCTAACTTCCTTTAGTATCCAAGTGTTCCAATTCTACATCTTTTCTTGAACACATCATTAACCTACTATTGTGCAAGAATCATCATCATCAAGATACAAATTTCCAAAATCCCTTGAACATAATGAGTAAAATGATTCCTATGTGGTATAACATGGAAAGAAGCCCATGCATATAAAACCCAAGACTCAACAATTTTATCTAAGGAGAGAATTCTTGCATCATGAAAAACATTACCTGCTTCCACATTCACCTCCTTGGTGTCTTCATGTTTGTTTTTATTTTCCTAAAGATCCCAAAACTCCTTCACATGCCCAACCTTTCCAAATTGCTAGCATACCGTGTTGCTATTTAATTTTGACCTTCCATGATCACTTAATTTTCCACAATTTCCTTTCCCTCTATTTTTTACCTCCATCTAATCTCCACCACCATAGAATTCCCTAAAGTAGAATTCTCCCTAGATATTTTTCATCGTATTTCCTCACTAAGGATCACTCCTATAACATCCTAAAACTTTAACTTGGCATTGTTAGAGACCAAGTTTCTCACGACCATCACCAGTTGTTCCAAATCTCTGGTAAGGAGCACAAAATAAATAGAGCCTTGACTTCATCATCAAATAACATACTCACAACCATATTAAATTCATTCAAATGATCAATAAGTGAACCCTTCTTAAACATCTTCATATTAAATATTTTTTTCATGAATTCGTTTTATTAGAAGCGAGTATTTCTCATATAACTTCCCAATGTGTTTGTCAATCCATTTGTGGTCTTATTTTGTGACATATTAAACATGACTTAAGATGCAAGGCATAACCAGATGGCCCCATGAGATTACCTATTAATCAACTCCTAATACTCATTTGACATACCCGTTTGTTTCTTCACTTTTCCTTCTAGTGGAACATGGAGATCCTTCGATAGAGATAATATTCCATCTACATCTTCTATAGAGAAAAGTTCTTTCCATTGAAATTTTAAACCTTTGATCTATGTTGGTTGGAAGAAATGAGTCAAGACCAAGTAGGAGGCTTACCCGTAGGAACACACACATGCAGAGATGAAGGGGTAATGCACAAGAGGGCATGTGTAAGTTTTAGATAGAGAAGTGTGTGGGACTATGAACACTCAAGAAACAAATCATGACTTAGCCAATTTTAAGAATACGCGTTAAAAATAAGAAAAGTGGGATGGAGTGACGACAAGTAAAGAGCTAATACATAATGGCTTGGTGGTAAAGTAAAGGCTAATTTTAGAGAATGAACATACCGATAAAGCACACACATGGGGAGATATTAATAGGATTAAAGTAGAATATTATTAGATAATCTATTATTAGTAAGTGTTTTATAAAACATGCATGTATAATACGCATGGCTATTTTTGGCATGCCTATTATTAGGAGAGTACGTGGGTGATGAAGGGAAAGTCCCCACCCCTATATATACCTATTGTACTCCTTTGTTGAGGGAGATCCATGATATGTTAGTGGAGTTATGTTGTGATCTAGGGTTTGATAATTGCGCATGGTCCAATGCCCTTGATATCTTTGGTTATTATGTATTCATCTTTCAATACGTAATGCTTTTGGATGTAATGGATTATGACTATTGATATGATTGAATATGGTGATCTAATGGTTCAATTGATCTTAGTTATTGTCTAATATGTCATCATTCTTTTTATATGTGTTTTCATAGTGATTTTATGCAATGGTTAAGTATGTATGAATGCGTACTTGGAAAAATACTATTATGGATATGCATGCTAATATCTTGACAAGAAAACATAAAGGAAGGACTTGGTAGCTGTGCGTGCTTTAGGTAAGAATTCATCCGAACTAAATGAGGTGCCAGCGCACATAATAGTTAAGTGAAATAAAATACTACATTTTGGTTATGTTGTCAGGGCCTCTTTTCAAATTGTCTACCATGATGTTGCATGTAGATGGTGTATCAATTATATTTGGAGAGCATTGAAAGTTTTTAGAAGATGGACAAGATAAGTTTGCACAAATTTATAACACTGGCCTTGATTTCAATGCATGGAAGTGGGTGGAAGATAATATTTATCATGAGCTATATAAGACTTTCTTCATCTTCTTTCCAGTATAATTTTACTAGTGGTTGGTAGCGTACACATCAAACAAATCCTGGGGTCTTAGGATGAGGATTTAGATTTAGGAAGATTACTAGACTCTTTTTGATGTAGATGAGGAGTGAAATAGAGTTATAGATCGTTGGTGGCTTGGTGTGTTGCACAATTATACATTGGAATATACTATTTATATGTATTCATGTTCGGAAGAAGCTGAACTTAAGTTTTTTCATGAGCCTAGAGGATCATATCTATTCACTATCCCTTTAGAAATCAAAATCTTGATGATAGAACTGAATTTGGAGAGATTACCTATGGATAGGTAAATCCTCACTACACATAGGGGGGAGCAGGGTGTGGAGAAGGATGTAGACCCTAATGGAAGATAGAAATAAAGAGGAAAGATGGCTCAAGTATAATGAAGCATGAGAGAGGGAAATTGAGGTAATGCATTGCAGTCAAGGAGAATGATGGATCATGAAGGTTTTGAAGCTCTCTTGTAAGATGATGAGCCTCAACATCGTACTCATGAATTTGGGAAATCACAGAGAGAGTCTCCACTCTGGATTTAGATGAGAAGGTGTAAGAGGAAAGAATGATAACAACAGTGCACATCTGACTTAGCCTAGATACCTAGCCCTTGTACTAGGTGTTCTAGATCCAAAGATAGTTGAAGGATAGAGTAGTAAAGGTAATCAAGTAGATATCATTTTGTGTTGAATCGAGAAGTACATCAAACTAGTAATGTGCCCATGGAAGCTCAACAAACACCATGGTTGGGAGTACCATTGCAAGATTTTTTAGAGCGTAAACATGGAAAAATATCGATGCATATACCGTTGGAAGTAATTTTTGGGTGGTGCAACCCTCACAGACCATAGGTGTCCAGCTTTAGTAATACACTCGGGACATATAGGATTTTATCAACTAGGTCGTAACACAAAATCAGTAGTAGGGGGCGTGTGAGGCTCGGGAGGATCAGGTCAACCACCACATGGAGGGAACCTTGGTGGAGGTTCAAGATGTGGATTTGGTGGGCAAGGACCGTAACCAAAAATACAAAAACCACCACCAAACTAACTTCATCGTAACCAACCTCATCAACCATTTCAATAGACAATTTAAGTCTACTTTGAGATGTCTCTCCACTTTCCAAAGCACAAAGGTGTGGAGGATGTGGCATATCATGTGCACAAGTGCAAATTACTATGGCACACTAAAGGAATTAAAACTATAGAGAGAAAGGAAAGTCAATTTGTTACTACTCTTAAAGGGCATGTGCATAGTTGGTACAAAAATTATGACCCCACTAGACTACGATGGATTATGATGCTCTGTGCACAACATTTTTGGCTGAATTCCACATTCCAGAGTTTGAGCAATAAAGGATCAGTGCACTCAAGGATATCAACTAGGGTTTATTAGAAAGTGTGAGGGAGTATGATGTAAGTTTTAAGAATTTATTTTCCAAATTGTCTTATAATATACATCTCACAAGATGCACAAAGTGGTTTGTTGGAGGCTTTTTGAATCCATTTTGAAGGGATTTATCTCATAAGAAATATGTGGATCCACATGAGGTGTTGGAAATAGTGCTGCATGCTGAATTAATTGTGAGTGCTGATATCGGCGTGAGCCCATTTATGGAAGCAAAGATGACAAACACAACGAAGAAATTGGAGAAGATATCTGCCAACTCTACGCATGAGACTAAAACTGGGTTATGGTGTAAAGATTGTGATGTGGAGGGACACATTAAAATAGTTGTGCACACTGAAATAAATGTGCTTTGTTAAAGTTTTGAGAGATTTTTCATAAGAATCATGATGTGTAGAATTTCCCACTTTTGCAAAGCACACGATTCAGAAAAATGTATCTATGTATTGTAAAATTTTCGATGCACATACCCACGATACAACCGATTGACCATATCCATGAAGTCATTGAAACATGATTTTTCTAGACTAATGTTAGGAGTGGATCAAAGGAGTAGGAAGGAAAAATAATAAAGGGCGCAACAATGGGGATAATAAGAATGGAGGCTTCCGAGGAGGATATCGAGGCCGAGGTTATGGTTGTGGTAGAAGAAGATTCATGCGAGGAATTTGTTACAATTGTGGGTCCCCCGATCATTACCAATGTGAGTGTCTGCAGAATATAGTTTGCACATGGTGTGGGAAGAAGCATAAGGTAGAAGATTGTCTAGATATGTATGATCACATGTGTAAGACCAAAAAGTAGAAAAAGGGTGTTGGTATGATCAAGGTACAATGCGCGAATTATGATTAGTGGATGCCTAAGAAAATGTTTAATCCAGAGTTACACCCCTACTAGTGACTATGTGCGTGAAGGAAGTACACACGTAGAAGCCTTTGAAGGATAAACATCTCATTTATAAATAAGATGTTATACATGCCAATTATATAGACACAACACATTAAAATGAAGTTTACCAAGAGACTATGTGAGTCATTAGAGACTGCAGGGTGAGATACAATGCTTGAAAAAATAGGCACAAGTGAGCGAGAAAACAAAGAATGATGAGATCTTGCAAAAGGATGTGGATGAGTTAAAGGAAGTGTGTAAGATATTACATCAAGAAAATATCATCCTATTGTTATGGGAATGACCACATGAAAAAGTATGAAACATTGGAGTTGAGTACAAGCATCAGACAATGCATACAAAATTTCAACCTTAGGATCATGAATTTGAAAAGGAGATCACACTTGATGTGATGATTGATGGGTGGTTGGTACATAATATTCTAATAGACACATGCGTTGAGGTGAATGTTCTGACTCTAGATGCATGGAACCAGATAGGGAGACAAACATTATAACCATCTTCCAATGTGCTATATATGGCACATAAAACTAGGTTTATGCCTGCCGGGTGCATCAAGGATGCTACCGCACTATTCAAGGAGCCAAGTTTACTGGAGAATTTGAGGTATTAGAGCTTTATGAAGAAGACCAATTCCTATCATTAATTAGGTGACCCTTGTGTTATGTGAATAATGTTGATCTACACTTTAATAAAAGATACATAAGTTTTGAGAACAAATATGAGCGCGTGATCATACCTTTGAATGATGCAAAGGTAAACCCTTATGTTAATCCCTTGAGTTAAGAAGAGATTAATAGAATATGCTATG
The DNA here is from genome assembly GCA_018340775.1 of Taxus wallichiana var. yunnanensis. Lineage (NCBI taxonomy): Eukaryota > Viridiplantae > Streptophyta > Pinopsida > Cupressales > Taxaceae > Taxus > Taxus wallichiana. The sequence goes on from CM031244.1 coordinate 81,384,280, forward strand.
ATAGATAGTGCATGATCCAAAACATGTGGAACCATCAAAGGAAGGCATACTTCAAAGGGGAAGATGCATAATATGTAAGTGACACTACGAGTGTTGATTGTGAAAACTAGGCTCATGGAACGTACTCAAATGGTCGGGCGTGAAGTTAAGGGATGAGTCACCGAATGGCTAGGTTGTGCATGGTGAGGCATTTGGGATCAACTCAGTACCGCGATATATATGATGAAGGGGAATCTCGATACATTCTTATGTGTTAAGGAAAGCCAAAGCAAGTATGAAGGAGATATAAGAAATATACTAGTCTATACATTGCACATGACAAAAATATGCTTGTGGGAAACACATAGAGATAACCTTTTAGAATGGCGAGAAGTAAGAATCAATTTTTCCATAAGGTTTACTTAGATATATGTAGCTAGCTACACATATGTGAATATTATGGGAAGACTCCTACTTTGGTACATGTCCATAATTATGAGAGACTATGGGCACAAGGCTAGGAGGCCTTGCCTCCATCTCTATGGGTACATAAGTTCTAATCCACATTGTGAAAATGTGCACGTGCATGGTATGTCCATGTAGAACTAAAAAGAGAGACTACAAACTAGCATGAGATGACTACAAGTATTGTCCAAACCTTTGATTATTTTTCTAATAAACTACCTATACATGAAGCTCTACAAATTATGAAGTGCATCTCTTTAACGGATAGTGAGAAAGTAGAAGAGATTATGTTGGAATTACTTGGGGAACCTAATCATGAGGCACACAAAGATATATTATAGATAGATGAAATACAACCGAGACACTCTTGAAAGGAAAAGGAAAAAGGAAAGCTAGTGTACATGATTCATGATGAAGTGGACAACGTAGATGTTTGTCATATAGAGGGGGCGTGCAAGGTCATGGATTATGTAGATGAGAAGGCACTCATGTACCATGCTCCCATAAAAAGAAATAAGGTTAAAACAGGTACCAAATATGCACCCAAGGAAGCCATCATAGGAGACTATTGGTCAGAACAAGAAGTAGCCAAGATCATTGAGCTCGTGCGCGACTTTTAGGATATATTTCCAAGAGGTTACCATGAATTGAAGGGAGTGCATCCTTCTCTGGGAGAGATGAAGATTAATTTGAAATAAGGTGCATGACCCGTCAGAAGAGGCCTTATAGGATGAACCAAAACTTGTGTGTAAAGATGAAAGAAGAAATTGATAAGATGCTCAAGTCTAGAATAATTGATCGAATCAAGAGTGTGAGTGGGTTAGCCCTATGGTTATAAGCATCAAGAAGGATGGAAGGATCAGGATTTGTGTGGATTACATGGAACTCAATGCTTTGTGTGTGTTATAGAACCTTTCCCACACCATTAATAGAAGAAATCCTTGAAGGCATTGTTGGGGTTGAGATATATTCCTTTACAAATGGGTTCTCAGGCTATCACTAGGTGTGCATCGTGATAGAGGATCAGGAGAAGAAAACTTTAACCACCGAATGGGGAAGTTTTACATACACTCGTTATGCCTTTTGGATTGAATAATGCACCAAAAATATTCTCACACATCATTGTGCAAGCCTTCCATGAATTTATTCACAAGTTTTTACAGGTTTACTTAGATGACTGGACTATTTATGGGTTGGTTAGGGATCATTGTGAAAATTTAAAGCTTATGTTTGAGAGGTCCAAACAGTTAAGAATATCTCTCAACATTAAAAAGTATGTCTTTGCTACACCCTTTGTAACTTTACTTGGGCACATCATTAACAAGGAAGGATTATTTGTAGACCCACCAAGATAGCCGTGATCTTGGGTTTGGAAGATCTTACCAATAAAAGTGAAGTGCATGGATTCTTGGGTCATACAAGCTACTACATAAAGTTTAACAAGGGATATGCAAATATTACTAGGCCTCTGGAGGAATTGCCAAAGGTTAAAGGAAAGTTTCATCGGGTGAGGCGCAATAGCAAGTGTTTAAGACTTTGAAGGAAAGACTAACCACCATGCCTATTTTGTGCTTTCCTTATTGAAAAAAACCATTTCATGTGCATGTTGATTCCTTTGGGATGGTGATTGGTGAAGTTTTGGCACAACCTAGAGAAGGTAATGTGGATCATCTTATATGCTTTGCAAGTAGGAGGTTGAAATTGGAAGAACAAAATTACACTACCACCTAACACGAGACATTGTCTATGATCTACCTGCTGCATAAGTTTCATCAATACTTGTTGGCTACTCTATTTATATTTTATACAGATCATATGACATTGAAATATTTGGTCAAAAAGCCTATTTTGCAAGGGAACATCTACAAGTGGATACTTATTTTTCAATATTATTGATTTCACGGTTGTTTTTAAAATAGGTAAGAAAAAAATTAGGTCTTGATCACCTCTCAAGGATTAAGTTTAGCAAGGTTGTGTAGAGAATTAAAGACACTATGCTAGATGCACAACTATTCAAAGCTGAATGCACATGAAGATTTAGAATATATAGCCATATTTTTACACACTCGGGTTAGCGCGAGAGGGAATAAAGACCTTGGAGAAGAAGCAACTAGCTATATGAGCAACGTCTTATCAATTGATTGGTGGAGACTTGTACAAAATGGAAAGAGATGAATTATTCCACCACCGTGTGCTTAAACATGAGTGAAGCCATTATGGAAGAAGCTCATGGGGGTATTGCAAGAGGAAATTATGTAGGTGATGCAACTATACACATGATCCTTATGGCTAGACTTTAGTGGGAGAATTTTTTGAAAAATGTTAACACTTTTGTGAAGGCATGTGATCATTGTCAATGCATTGAAAATGCTTAAAATAGAGATGAGATTCCACTTAGACCTATTATGACTGGACAATCTTTTGAGAAGTGGGCTATTGAATTTCTAGGACCTATTATGCCACCCACACATAGTATCAAAGCACACTACATTATTACATGTAATTATTATTTGGCTAGGTGGGCAGAGGATGCACCTACAAAGGATTGTACTATAGCCACAATAGCAAGGTTCCTATGGGAAAATATTATTAGCAGGTATGGTTGACCATTAAACTTGAAAAAGTGATAAAGGAACTCATTTCTTGAATGAAACAATAAAAATTCTGTTGGTAGAGCTTATGGAGGTACACCGTAAAACAAATCCTTATCATCCTCAAGCTAATGGTATCAGTAAAATATTTCAACAAGATTTTGGGACAAAATATTATGAAGATTTGTGATGTTAGAAGAAAGGATTGGGATGATAAAGTGTTAGATGCACTTTGGGCTTACAAGACCACTTATAAGAGATTAAATAAGGCTACACCATTTTAAATGGTGTTTGGCACAAAATAAGTATTTCGGTTGAATTCTTACCATCCCCGTATTGTGCGTGCAAGTGGATTAGCGTGATGAACACTATGTATAAGACCACATTGATAAACTAATGCAATTAGATGAGAGGTGTGTTATAGTGCATTGATACGTAAGATTGAGAAGGCAAGACATGTAAGACCGAAATGATAGACACATTAAGCACAAGAAATTTGTAGTTGGCAAGATGGTCCTTCTCTATGACTCCAAGTTTATGTGCCACCCAAGGAAGTTAAAGGTGAATTGGTTGGGACATTTTGTAATAACCAAGACACTTGAGTTAGGTGCATGTCAATATTAGGTCTTTGGGTGGCACCAAGTTTCTGATTACTTCAATGGGAATAGGTCAAGCCGTACTATAAATAACGCTTATTGGTGTTTTTAATAACGCAATATTTCCATTTAGACTAGGTTTCCTTTTATGTTTTGTTTTTCTTTCCAGCTTCGTTGTTTTTGTTATTTTTTTATAATAAGTGAACTTACACGTAGGAAGCTTATTAATATATCTTGAGTTAATTTGTAGAGGACCACACATACTTTTAGTGTGGGGTGAACCAGTGCAAGTGCTCGATAAAGATACCTATAAGTATTGAGATTTATAAGCAGATTGGCGTGCTCGAGAATGTTGACACAGTGCATATGTGAAGGCGTGAAGTAAGGATGTTGTCCAAAGATGAGTGTAAAAGAAAGGTATTATAGGTGCTAAGAATGATGGTGCTCATGAAGAATTTCTTGGAATGAAGACCACATTGGGGGAAGGCCACGTAATGTGATGTGAGGTAGGTAGTAGTAGAATGAACTACTTAGTATTGGTGCATAGGATTATGTATTATAGCACAAGCAGTCCCGTGTGAGGAAGTTTGTGGCCTAGGAAGTAATAAGTGAGTCGAAGGTTATGACCGCAATGTGTGGAAGAAAGAAGAGAAAATTGTGGAAAAAACAAAAAAATTGTAATTAAAACTACGATATGGGGGTAGTTGGTGAGCAAAGAAAATGTGGGATATTTTTTGAAATCTATTAAAAGGGTGCCAAAGAAGGTTTATTATTTACCTTTCCTTGTGAATAAATTGAGCATTTTCAAAGTTTGAATTTGAGAAAAATCATACGAAATTGTGAGAATTTGTGTGAATCCAAAGAATCTCGATCGAGTAAGACACATGACTGTTGAGAACTTCCTTTGGAAGGAAGTTTAAAGTGGGGAAAAGGCATGGAGAGTTGTGGAGTAGGGATTGTAGGGTTATTTGTATCGTAAGGGCATGAAGTTTGGATTAGGGAATGAATTTAACTAAAGAAAACTAAGGGGTAGGTACAAGTAAAGAAAACAGAAAATCTATTGGGTGAGAGTGGTAGAGAAGGAGTTTGAACACCTAGGGCACATAAATTTGTGAAGAGAAATAAATTCCTTGTGCACAAAAACAATATGACACCCAAAAGGGCACACACAACAAAAAAAAGGGCAGAGGGAAGAAGAAAGAATCAGAGGTTGAGGTTGAAGAAGAACTAGAGGAATGATTTTCTCGAGATGTAATATTAGGAGGGTGTTATCATGGGACATGACTGAGAGCACCACATTTGGAGATGAAAGGTGAGTGATTACAATCATCACTTAGATTCCAATGAGCACCAAATAGAGAATGAGATGGCGTAGAAAAATAACCAGAGAACTAAAGACAATAGAACGATTTATGATGACAAGGGGCACCAATTTTAAGGGCATATGAGTCTTATAAATTTACGAGCTACCTTACTTTGGTAAGCTTAAGTGCCATTACCAATGGCTAATGCCACGATTCCATATGAACTTCTTCTACTTTGTAGGTAGGAGAGTCTCGCATTACCGCACCCATGATTGGAAGGATTACATAGTTACACAAATTAGGTACCGAGATTACGATAGATTTAGATGACGAGGTATGAGTGGAGACTACCACTATGGAGTTGAAGTATAAGAAATGAGGATGTGCCATGGATGTTTCCAAAAAAATTGACCTCATTGTCGGGATTTCTGCAGCATCTATTAACTAAGTTGAATGTGTAGGAGAGATGGGACCAAGTTAATATGAAATGGATCCACATTAAAAAGAAGATGGAAGAAGGAATAATTTATAACGTTGTTGCTTTCATTGGAGAAGGAATTACCGAGGAAGCATACAAAGGTGACACGATTTCATGGGGTGTGATATTCCTCTCTATTGTATTTTCAGAGATTGGTGTCCCGTGATGGCCCTAAGGATAAAATGTGGAACTACCCACCTCATAATAGGTCTCTAGCCAAAATATTCACAAAGTACACCAGTAATGGGATTACTAGCGTATTCAAGTTAAGGGTAGATATGTGGTATAGGCGAATGCATGAGGCATTTGAGCAAAAGTGGTGCATCCCTAGTGACTTGTCCTTGGTTCTAGATGGAAAGGAAGACTTCACGGTGTACCAAAACTTCTACATTGGAAGGTTCTACCTTTGGAATGGTAAGAAGAGCCCCCGTGCAAATTTTTGTATATTTTCACAAAGGCAATATTTTTAGGAATCAATAATTTAGTTCTCAAACACACGTAAACTAAGGTTTGATGTTGATAAGGTAGATTGTGACTACCATACACTACACAAGATATATGTATACCCAAGGAAGGAAACATACATTGAGACCATGATATCAGATGATATCAACATCAATTCTACAACTTTGGTGGTAGGGAATGAAGAAGCAAAAAGGTATACATCTACCCGAATCATTAGTTGGTCAATGGTAAACACATCAAAGATGAGTTATAGTTCCTAGAGTCACCAAAGGGTAGATAAATGGTTGGGATGAAACAAGTGCATGAGGTCATTCCTCTAAGGTATGAAGAAGAGGAAAATACTAAGGATGAAGAGGAGGAAGAGGATGAAGAAGAAGACAATGTCACGCTTGATCAAAGTTTTAGGAGGGTAAAAATAATGCACACATAATAGGAAAGTGATGTAGGCACCTTAGAACTAGTGAAGGAGACACCAAAAGTCACTCCAAGCAAGACAATCCTAGAAAATAAGAAGAGGATACGAGGGATAGTGTGAAGAGGTGACATTGATGAAGAAGAGGTAGTGGAGGAGACCCTTTGGGAGAAGGAAGAAGAAGAACATGAAGCCCCATTTCATGATGCATAGGAAGAAGAGCATAAGGAGAAGAGCACCGCGTATGAGGCGAAAATGGTTGAGGTACATGATGTGCATATGGATTATCTTGAGGGTGAGGAAGAAGATAAAAGAGATAGGACGCCAACAAGGGAAAAAGTTTCAGTGTTGGACCAAAGGCATGCACCTAAGATGAACAACACATACCTACAAGACGGTACTGTACTAGAGCGACAAAGGAAAAGGGATGAGGTCATGCAAAGACCTCAAGTTAGTTACATTGATGATAAATCAAAGGTGTTGTGTGTGCGGTTCCAAATTTTAGTAGTAATGAAGAGTCTCTATGGGTGGGAGCTAATCGACCATACAGTACATCCTTACGTATGATAAAGATGATCTTGCGGAGTATGCAGACACACATGGAAAATCCCGAGTTTGAAATAATTGAAAAGGAATTGGATAAGTGTAAGATGAAGAAGGCACAAATGGAGATTTTAATGGTGGATTTGATGACATTAATGGATGAACATGCTAGTAATGCGCTAGACAAAATGGTAGTGGAGGTATCAAGGTGCAATCTAGGAAAAGGGCCACAATTCACATGCTACTTGAGGGAAAAAGGATAAGGCACAGGGAAGTTCAACACCTTACCGAGGCAACCGAGAAGGTAGAGAAGAAAACAAGGCTGTCCTCGACATGGCAAAGACATTACATGGTGATATCACAACATGTGCCTTGATCTCGACGATAGAACCAAAGATGAGTACCCCTCAACATTGCATTATTTACAATATTTGGTGCATATTATTTTGGAGGAAAATCCATATGTACAGGGAAGTCACAAGAAGACTTAGCAGAAATGAGAAGAAGAGAAATAAAAAGTTTACCGCATGTAATATTTTTGAATATGAGGTGTTGTGCCGACATTTAAGGATGTATTAAGGAAGGCGGATGAATTTTGACTAGTTTCAAAACCTTGACCCCAATCTCATGGCATATACTACTGAATAAGAAGTAGAGGTAGCCAGCGTACAAGCCGCCGAAGAAGGAAGGAAAGCTTGGGAGAGAGGAGCACCTAGTATAAATTGTGTAGAAGTGATACACCTTGAAATCATGTAGGGATACATATGAAACAAGGCTTAAGGAGTTGGGGTACCTCGTCATGCAGAAACTAGATGGCTTTGAAGGATTTATTTTAGGCCTATCTAGAGTAATAAGGGGGTTGAAACAAAAAGGTGAAGACATGATCCCTAAAGAAATGATGGAGGTAGCTAGGTTGGTCCCATATACAACTACTAAGGGGTTGGTGGAATGGGGTGAGTTGAGACCACCCTTAATAAAGAGTTCCCGAGTTACTATAGTCAATGAGGAGGAAGATATGAAACATGCATGAAAATTATTTCATTCTTTGGGTATTAGTCAAGAATTATTCATTCTTTATTATTTGATTCATGGTAGAAGTTCTTCTATTCTTTTTGGAACTGTTGTTTTTGGTGTTGTCGAGGATGGACAACATGCCTAGTGTGGGGTAATGTTGTTTAGAAGAAATGAGAAGAAGACCAAGTAGGGAGGCTTACGCACAAGAATGCACATGCATAGATGAAAGGGTAGTGTGCATGTAGGTTTTAGATAGGGAAGCGTGTGGGATTGCACACACTTAAGAAAAAATCAGGACTTAGCCAATTTTCAAAATATAGGCTAAAAATAGGAAAAGCGGGATAGAATGATGACAAAGAAAAGAGCTAATACATGATAGCTTCAAGTAAAGGATAATTTTAGATAATGAACATGTAGATCAAGCACATGCATGGGGAGCTATTAATAAGATTAAAGTATAATATTCTTAGATAATCTATTATTAGCAAGTGCTTTATAAAGCATGCATGTATAGTACACATGGCTTTTTTTAGCACACCTATTATTAGGAGAGTGCATGAGTAGTAAAGGTAAAGTCCCCACCCTTATATATACATTTTTACTCCTTTTTTGAGGGATATCCATGATATATTAGTGGAGTTATGCTGCGATGTATCGATCTAGGGTTTGATACATGCGCTCATGGTCCAACACCCTAGTATAATGGTTATTATGTATTGGTTATTATGTATTCAACTTTCAATATGTAATTATTTTGGATGTAATGGATTATTATGGATGGATTATGACTGAATATAGTGATCTAATGGTTCAATTGATCTTAGTTATTGTCTAATCTATCATGATTCTTATTATATGTGTTTCTAAAGTGAGTTTATACAATGGTTAAGTATGCATGAATGGATACTTGGACAAATACTGTTATGGATATGCATGCTAACATCTTGACAAGAAAACATAAAGGAGGGACCTACTAGTTTCTTGTGCTTTGGATGATAATTTATTCCAAACTAAATGAGGTGCTAACGCGTATAGCACTTAAGTGAAACAAAATACTACAGCCTCCTTTTATTGTTTTGGGTTTATGGGAGAGGAGTGACATGAAACCTAGTTGGATGATGAATAAATTTCACATAGGTATATCCTTATTGGTTTATTACTTGGTGTATTTTTCTATTTATCCTCTAAATTTGGGAGAATTGGGGTTCCATTCATTTTTTATCCTTGTTTAATTTTCAAACATTTGGAGAACTTGTACTTTCATAGAGTTGGATTTTGCATTTCATTTTGGGATTGGATTAGAGATCTTGGAAGCTTATAATTTTGTATTGATTTTACAAGATAGGATTCTATCATGAAAGGATTTTTTATTTTGAATTCATGTTGTTTTCGTATTGTTTGGAAAATGTCAAAATGTTGTGAAATTATTTGTAGTCCATCCTCACCTATTGGGTTGATATTTGGGACAATGTGAGGGATATTGAGGAGCCTCCCTATACATGGGTATTTCCTCCCTCCTATGGTGGAGTGGGATCCTCCTTGTTATGGTAGAAGGATATTTTCCCATCCTTGATAGGGAAACCAAGTAGGGGAGGGGTTTGACAAGCCTTAACAAGGAGGATATGGGAGATATATGACATGAAGGCATAAAGGAGTTCAAGGAATGTTTTTATTCTCTCTTTCACAAGTAAAAATAATACATTGAAATGCCTATGGATATGTATGAATTGCTACCCTCTCCTTGTATTTTTTTAAAGATGCTTTGGGTGGGTTTCTTGTTATTACATTTGATGTTTGTTATGGGCTTGGAGGAAGGATAGTATGCTCATCATCTTGAGATTGGGAATGTGAGGATTCATATAGGTTGGATGGAAACCAATCCTTTTTATTTTAGAGAACTTGTAATTTTGTAAATGGATTTTGGGATTGTTTTGGTAAATTAGATGTTAAAAAATGGGCATGTTTTTCCCTTTTCTTTCATTTTATTATTTTTAAAGGAGTTGTAAATTATATTTTAAGTATGGTTAATTTTTTGAAAAAGGAAATAATTTCATTTTGTTTTAGGGGATGATAATGGAAGAGTTCATTGTGGTAATGAGCAGTTTGAAAACTAATTTTTGTTGCAAGTATTAGATGGGAGAAATGGTGGTTATAAGTAGTTTCTAGTTTTGAATTTTAATTTAAATTAAAAAAGTAATTAGATAAAGAAATTTTGATGTTTTGAGCATGGAATAATATCCATCTATTCCTTTGAAAATTCTGGAATTAAATTTGCAAAATGTGATTTAGAAAAATTGTAAAATTATGCGCTTAATTTAAATTTCAGAATTGATTTAAGAATAGTGCCTATACACACCTATATACATATTTATGTATATGTAAGTGAATGTGTGTGTGTGTGTGTGTGAGAGAGAGAGAGAGAGAGAGAGAGAGAGAGAGAGAGAGAGAGAGAGAGAGAGAGAGAGAGAGAGAGAGAGAGAGAGAGAGAGAGAGAGAGAGAGAGAGAGAGAGAGAGAGAGAGAGAGAGAGAGAGAGAGAGAGAGAGAGAGAGAGAGAGAGAGAGAGAGAGAGAGAGAGAGAGAGAGAGAGAGAGAGAGAGAGAGAGAGAGAGAGAGAGAGAGAGAGAGAGAGAGAGAGAGAGAGAGAGAGAGAGAGAGAGAGAGAGAGAGAGAGAGAGAGAGAGAGAGAGAGAGAGAGAGAGAGAGAGAGAGAGAGAGAGAGAGAGAGAGAGAGAGAGAGAGAGAGAGAGAGAGAGAGAGAGAGAGAGAGAGAGAGAGAGAGAGAGAGAGAGAGAGAGAGAGAGAGAGAGAGAGAGAGAGAGAGAGAGAGAGAGAGAGAGAGAGAGAGAGAGAGAGAGAGAGAGAGAGAGAGAGAGAGAGAGAGAGAGAGAGGTTTTGTCTATTAAAATACCTAAAAATACTCTATGATGCATTATTCTCTCACATTTTCATTTAAAACTAAATGTTGACTTGAATCAAATTAGTTATGTTGTATAAAACTAGGTATATCTTTAATAGTATAAACCTAGAAATTAGTAATGGTGGATTCACATATTAAATTCCTTGAAAATATAATTTTTTTCCTTCTCTAGGATAGTAAACCTCCTTTTCTTTAAAAATATAAATATTATGAAAAAAATGTGAATATATACACACACACATAAAACTAGTTTATATCTATTCTAAGTACACTTTTATCTCGCAAGAAGGGTTTTTTTCTTAGAGAGGCTACGTACATAGGAAAGTCCAAACTCATGTTAAACTATATGTGTGTGTGTGTAAAAACACACACACAAACAGACACACACACAAACACACACACACCCACCCATAAATATGTCAGCTTGTTTGAGTTTTATGATTGAGCAAAGGATCTAGGCTACAATGCAAACTAATTTTCTTTTGAGATAAGGTAAATAAAGTTTGGTTTTGAAGGTACCAAAAATCATTTACAAAGGAGAAGATAGGTCACACAAGACAACCAAAAGAAATAAAAGGGAGCCCAATCAAACATAATTGACATGAAGGCTTCCCTAGAACAAATCCAGACTAAGAAAGGGTTTGCAACATTTTATAATATCATTTTTTACAGTAATACAAAAACAAAATCCATGGCTAAGATTATTAAAGACCAACATAGAAAACTTCCAAAAGGTTAGCCTTCATTTTGATTTTATGGGAGTGTGTTTACTTTGAGTCTTGGTGCTCGACAACTTCCCTTTGATCCTAAAAATTCTATGATCACCCTTTTAGGCCTTTTTCAGTGTTGTCTTTGACCTCAATGTCCATATTATATTTATTGTTCCAAACTACTCAACACGAGCATAATGTTAAGCTTACCTCCCTCAACCTTGGAAACTTGATCTTGTAAGATAGATATCCTTTGTTCTTACATTAAAATATCATTATTCGACCCCATTTTATTCTCGACCTCAATCTTGTGGTGACAATCCCCGACTTCATGGACAAGGTTTTTGTTAACAAGAATAATGGTATCCATTGTGGATTCTCGCCATCAACAATCTGGCCTCCTAGTCCACAATATTTCTCTCTCTCTTTTTTACCACTAGAGAATTCACCCCTTTCCTGACACCCTATTTCAAATTGTAGAGAACATCCATTATTCCATCCAAATTATTCTTCCCTCCCCTTTCTTAAGACGTTCCATGGACACAACAAGGGTTTCATTATCGGTTTCTATTTCACCTTTGGTAGCCGAGGTTAGGTGGGAATTAAGGGTTTTCCATTTTGAAAGAGTAATAAGAAAATTCCTTGATGTAGAGGAACATCCACTTTATCATTTTTAAAGTTAGAAATTGAAGTAGAAAGGGATCTAAAAAGGAAAAAGGGAAAACACATGGCATGGTTGCTTATCGATAGTTGAGAATAGATAAGTGGTAAGAGAAGATCTTCCTAAAATTTCCTTCTAACGTGAGATAATTCATAAGCACTAGAAAACATCTACCCAATGATCATGATGAATACTTCAAGCTATGTTGTTATCAAACATCAATATTCTCTCACTAGGGCCAAAAAAGTGGTGATTTCATGTTTGTTCCTAGTTTTATCTTTAATTTTTTTGAGACCCTCCAGAGATAACCTAGTAACATCAGAAATGGTTTCCTCCATAACACTAATTTCAACCCCCCTCAAATTAAAACATCCCTCCACCTAGGCATTTCCAAAATCCATAGAGAGCTGAGGGTCATTACCTTTGAGACGTTGGATATAATTCAAAAATCCTCCTCTTCACAACAGCCTCTCTAAAGAGTAACATCATTATTGAGTTGAATGAAAGAATTCAATTATGTCCTTACTCTATCTGCTCCCATCTCGAGTCTAGCACCTTGCCCTTTGATTGACATAACCAATTTAGAACCAAAAACCCGAAACAAAAAGATAGAACACAAAAATTGTTGATTCATTTCCCTTCCCGAGAGATGAAGGGATTTCTTACGGTACGAAGCATGTGAAACTTGGGTACCATCATTACACAACCTCCAAGATCTTGTCATTATTAACCAAATTTAAAATACTCACCACAATATGAGCTCCCCCGGCCAAGTCAACCTTTCTAATGTAGTGTTTCCATAATTGGCAAGACCATCTCGTGAGTTTATTGCCTAACCTATAAATGTGATGAATCTCCATGCTCTCAAATGATGTCAACAACGTCTTGGCTTCCATAATTATGTTGTTTAATCTCTAGCCACCATTTTCTGGTTTCATAAGGGCTTTGACCACGCATAGCGAGTCTCCTATGATGATTAGGATTTTATGTTCATTTCTATACATTGTTGTATACCCCAAAACATAGCCCTATCCTCTACATAATTATTTGAGTGATTTCCCAAGGCCCCCACATAAGCTCTTATACATCCCCCTAAGTGATCATGAACAAGATTGCCACCCCATGAAATACCCTCCCCCTTTAGCTGAACCTTCAAATTTGAGTTTGAAGCAACCTTTAGCTAAGCATTCCCATTTATCCTAATTTTTGTTAGTACTTAATTTTTTTATCTCGGGATTTTGAGACTGAGATTCAATCCATTTAGGATAGATCTTTCCACTATAGCACATAATTTAGAGGATTTGATCTTAATGATCTAAGAATTATCCTTAAGATTTTGGCCTATTCTTCCAACAACCTTTTTTATACTGGAATATTGATTTCAAAAGATATGATTATTTATCTCAAGCCATTTACACAAGATAGTATGAGGTAGTGCACATTTCCAAATATCTTTAGTAAAATCATGTTGAAAATTAAAACACCATTTTTTCAGTTCTGAAGTAAAGAGACATCTCCAGGAAGAACCATTTGTAACCTAAAAATCAAGGACAATAGAGAAGACTTGGAAAGAAAAGGTGCATTCCAGAAAGAGATGGTTAGCCGTTTCATCATGTTGTTTGTACAAACTGCATCTATTTATAATAATCATACCTTTCTTTATGATTTTATCCATAGTCAGGATATTTTTTGAACCACTTCCCGAAGAAGAAGTTAATCTTAGGAATAAGGTTTTTATTCCATATCTTCTTCCAATAGCTATTTGATTCAATTTTCTCAAAGTTCATAAGATAACCAAATTTTACCTCATACTCTCTAGAGTACATATCCCTCCATATCAATTCATCCTAAGCTCTTATGTGAGGTAAATGACATTCCTTAAGATTCTGATTAAGAACAACAAAATGATGTTGAGGGCCCGTGTAGTTTGGGGGTGTAAGAGTCTGAACCCATCTTCTCTCCTCGCTAGAGTATTTGCACACCATCTCACCAAATTCCAAGATGAAAAAATATCTTAGGTTGCTCCATGGATCTTCCATTTTAAGGGCTTTATCCCTGATCCAAGGATCATCCCAAAATTTAATCTTTGTGTCATCCCCGAGATTCCATTTAGTCCCCTTAACTAGTAGTTTCCTAGCTTGACAGAGGTTGTTCCAAAAATTGAACCTTTTGGGACATCCTATTATGAAAAAAAAACCAAAGTGCTGCTGACATTCATAGATATTTCACTTTCAAAATATTTTTCCAAGTGCCTTCTTCTTTGTGCATTCTCCATCCAAATTTAGCTATTAAGGCTTGATTTATGAGTCAGTAGATTCTTCAATCCAAGACCCCTTTGTCCTTAGGTCGAGTGACCTTATCCCAAGCTATCAAAGGGATTCTTGTCTTATATTAAGAGCTTGACCATAAAAACCTCTTTTGAATACTCTCAATATCTTTCCTGACTCTTGTAGGAATGATGAAAATAGACATTATATAGACAACAACTCCCTGCAAGGAACTTTGAAGAAGTTGTGCTTTTCCCACTTGAGTAAGCAAAGAGCCTTTCTAAGATGCAAGTTTTTTTATGGAACCTCTCAATCAATTTATTCCATCCCCCTTCTTCCATTTTTCTCCCACAAAGAGGCATACCAAGGTAGTTGTCCAGAAGAGATTTAATATTACACCCCAAGATGTTAGCTAACCTGGTTTGTTGATCTTCCTTAACATTGATGAAGAAACAAAATATTTTTAAAAATTAACTACTTGGCCTGTGACTTCTTCATATTGTTTAGTTATATTTTTGAAAGAGAGAGCATCCCGAACATAATATTTCCAAAGGATAACCATGTCATCCAAAAATTGCCAAGGCTCTAGTTATCAACCCTACTAGCTTCCTTGATTCCCTCCAGTCTTCCTTTAAATTGGGATTTTGAGCACAACCTACTCAAGGATTTTACAACAATAATATAGAGAAAATGGGAAAGAGGGTCCCCTTACCTAAGACCTCTTTCCAAATTAAAGAATCCATTTGGTTTACCATTTATAATGACTGAAAAACTGGGGTAAAGATACAAGATTGGATAATTTTGATGAAGTGATGGTGAAACCCTAGTTTATGCAAAAGGAAAAACATGAAATTCCATGATATACGGTCATAGGATTTTTTCATATCAAGTTTAACGATCATATCCTCTCTATTAGATTGCTCCATTGAATGGATCGTTTCATGGATGGATATGATGTTGTCAAAAATCTGTCTTCCCGAACAAAGGAACCCTAATTTGGAGATATAAAATTGCAAAGGACCTCCCTCATTCTGAAAGCCATAATTTTTGAAATAAGTTTGTACATAGTATTACAAATACTTATTGGTCTAAAATCCCCCAAATCCTTAGCACCTGGATTTTTCGGTATGAGGGCTATAAAGGTGTGGTTGACTTGCTTGAGTAGGCTACTAGTATGGAAGAAATCCTAAACAATTGTAATAACATATTTTTTTAACAATATCCCAATACATCTGGAAGAAAAAAATCATGGAATCCATCAGGTCCTAGGGTTTTATCCCCTTCCATTTTAGATAAAATAGCTTTGAATTCTTCCTCCGATGGGATGGAAATCGGTTCTTTGTTTTCCTCATGACTAATGAAAGACTCAAAAATATTTAAAGTTTCAAAGATAGAGATCCCTAGAGGGGGCTGAAATTTTTCAAATAAATTTTTAAAGAAAGAGATGATGGTATTTGAAATATCCTTAGCCTCGTTTCCATTTCACCATCTTGTTTTCTTATTTCTTGAATCCTCCCTTTATTTTCTTTAATAGTAGCTGAAATGTGGAAGAATTTGGTATTACAATCACCCTCTTTAAGCCAATTTATTCTAGATTTTTCTTCTAGTAAATCTCTTCCTTGCATAGGATATTATGATAGTAAGTTAAGATAGATTTTCCTTATCTTTATCTTCACTACTCTAGCCCCCTTGTTCTATCATATCTTCTAATTCATGGAGTTCCTTAGAAATTTTAATTTTTGTAAAAAGATATTGCCAAAGGTGTCTTTATTCCATTTCTTGATATTTGATTTGATATTTTTCAATTTTTCTGTCACTTGGAACATACTATTTCCATTAGTTTCAATATCCCATCTTTCCTCTATCATATTTTCCAGATCCGGATGAATAGTCCACATTTTTTCAAACCTAAAAGGTCTGCCTTTAGTTTTCCCCATTTCACCATAGTTGAGGATGATTGGATTATGGTCAGATCCAATACACGAAAATGAGGAAAGAGATTACTATTGTTCTTGAATCCATTGATAATTTAGTAGGAAGTAATCCAATATGATTTGGATAAGATTTTCCTCACTTCACCTATTAGTCCAGTGTATTTAGAACCATTGAGCACAAGATCAAATAGCCCATTCCAACTGATGAAGTTAGCTAAGTATTCCATGCTCTTCGTGTACAAATTAACACCACCTTTCTTTTTTGAGGGTATCAAAGGAGTATTAAAATCACCCCCTATAACCCAATTTGGTTCATTAAACATCCTTATGAATGTGGACATATCTTCCCATAACACTCATCTACCTGTTATGGAGTTAGAAGCATAGACATTTGAAAGGATAATTTTTTTACTGGCATTGATTATAGTGAAACAAATGGAAATATGGTGTTGACTATTAAATAAAGGGTTACCTTCCAAAAAATTCTTATTCCACATAAAAAGCAATCTTCCCGAGGCTCCAACCGAATCTTGACAAAGTGGAGGCCAAATTCTTTCTAAATTTTTATATGAAAATCTTCCATCCTCACTTGATTCATCTTAGTTTCATGAAGCATCATAATATCGGGTTTCTTGGTACTCCTAATATAATACAAAATCCTATGTTTACTAGGGTTATTTAAACACCTTATATTCCAAGACATTATAATCATTTATTTGGCGTACCACCAATTGTAGTCACAAAATCACAAACTTGTTATTACATTTATAGCACCAAATATGTTATTTTATATATGGATCTCACATAAAGAAAGTATTCACTAATGACTCATCCCCTAGTCCTATTGTCAGTTAGGGCAAATATCACTATCATTTGTCTTGCACAGTCATCAATTGTTTACATAGTTCTAGTCATCTCTTAGGGAGTCTCAAGTGTCGTTATTTGGTAATTTATCATCTCTAGTATTTGACTAGGGCACCTAGGGTAGTACCGGGTGCCCATGGGTGCCCCAAACCTTGTTTTAGGAACCCTGGTCCCAACAACACTTAGATCTAATTTATCTATTCAAGATCGGTCTTTTTTATTTTTCCCTTTCTTTCCACTTAGTACGAGTCGGCATGTCAAGTCATTAGTGTCAAAATTTGAGCAAGATATCCCTATATAAACATAACATACCTACTATCTTATGGGCGGACTATCTACCATCAAGGGTTAGCTATCTACTAAGGCAAGGGACTATATTTGGGCATCATTGCATCACACCCACCGAATATGAAGGGTCATTTTCATTCTGCTCCATCCACCAATTGCATTTTACATCTAGATTTTTCCCTATATCTCTATGTCATCGGCACTAGGGAACCCTAGGCCAAAAATTGCACACACAAACACACAAAACTAAATTGGGTCTGGAATGTAGTGTAACACTTAGTTATAAGTCCACCATTGTGGCAGCTAAGGTCAGTCTAACCCCTTCATATGCATATTTTTTTTTTAGGGATTTGATGTTGTGTATGGGGTTTTGCAGGTAAATATTTATTGTAGGTTTACGACATCATCCATGAGGATATTGCAACACTCATGCAAAAAGATAACGATATTATGAAGATATATTGATACAAAGAAAATTCAGATCCCGATCTATTCGGAGACCGAAGCACCCATAATGTAGATGAGGGCACCCACAAGTGCTCCAATCCTCCTTTAGGCATCCCAAAGATGAGAAAATCACCACCTTCTCGTAATTTTCTCGGTTGTTCCTTCATGATGTTTTTCATTTGCAAATCATTCTTTTTAGTCCCAACACACAACGAGGTAAGTCATTTTTCAGGTTAGTATATTATCCCTTCCATTTCAATTATTTCACTTCATTTAAATATCAAAATAAATTATCTAGCATTTACATTTCAGTTCATATCATTTATTGCATTTATGTACCTACTTAGATTAACTATAGATATAGATCTAAATTTCATATTTTAGTTAATCATTTTGGTGAACCCGTACTTTAGAATATTTTTCCCTAGGATCCATTTCAAACCCTAATGGCTAGGAATAGTTCATATTTTTGCCCATTATGTCCCATTTTAGTGTCAACCCTATATATGATGAGGTTGTTATTGCTGATCTCAAAACTCTCTATGGTAATCCTATTCCTATGCCATCTCATACTCAACAAGAACTCTTAGAGGGTCAACAATATGTTCCTACTCTCTTTGAAGACTCTTTTATTGGCATTATCATTGTTGAGGATCCTATAACCTTCACTCATTGTACACCATGCTATACGACTACTAGTGATCCTCCTTTTGATCTCTCTAAGAAGTTTTAGATGACTCTCTTATTGATTATTTGCTTGGTATTGATCATCATCCACATGTGCATACCGATTCTTCTCCTACTCAACATACTCCCGTAGTTCCATCTCATGATCCTCCAAAGATCGATACTTCTTCTCATTAATCATCACATACTAGCTCTCATTCACTTTTGCATTATGTTGATGATCCTATTGAGTAGGTGCACTAGAAGTTTATGACTATGGCATAGAAAAATAAGCATGGAAAATTAAAGAAACATCAAGTTAATGTAAAGTACGGTGGTAGGTGGTAAACAATAAATGCTGATTTAAAAAAAAGCTATATAAGAAGGTGTTAGGAAATCATTTTTACCTTTTTGATCAAGATTATTCAAGCAAGTTGAAGAAGAGCGAGCTAGTGAGTGAGTTGTGAAGTGCAAAGAGCTATTGTGTGAACTGAACCAAATGGATTTTAGCATGTGATTGATTGATGTTGCATTGATAGGAGTGTTTGAGCAAAGAAAAGGCATGTAGGGAAGATAAATCATCAATTAGGGTTTGAGTTGAAGATAGGGCACGTAGGTTTAAGATGTAGAGTTCGTGATCTAGTAAAAGAACACACCTTTATTATATATGTGGCACCTAAGAGAGCACCGAGAGCCAAAAGGGGAGGAAGCAAAAGTAATTTGAGGTTGTAGTGGAAGACACACCTAAAATCCATTTCTCGAGATGTAATTGTTATCCAAAATTCACCTCCTGGGTAATTTTGGATAACTTGCACAAATTCCTTCAGGCTGGAGTAGGGAGAAATGGTGAAGGGCCAATTTTTGGATTTTTGGGTACCTATTTTATTTCCTCTAACTTTCCTATCTAAGAAAAAAATCCAAGGAGTTAGTAAAATTTGTAAAAATCCGAAAAATGAAGTCAAGGGCTTGTTTTAATGCATTGCGGGTTTGGAGGTTGTGGATGGTACTAGTGTGGATCGTACTAAGGATCTTCGTGCTGTGTTTGGGTCTGATTTGCAAAGAAAACAATGTATTGTGGAAAATGTGAAAAAATTTGTCCCAGGCCACACAAGTTCAACTAGGACAGTCGGGCACCGTGTAAAGCCGAAATATCCACAATACAAAGGAATCGAAAAAATGCGGAAGTTTTTGTCCAAGGTGGCTTGCGAGAAAATTGGGACGCACAGACCCAAAACCCAAAATCACTACAGAAAGTGGGATGTGGAAAATGCTGAAGCCAATGGGCTGACGGCCCAGTCAATGGTAGGTTAGTTGGGACATGAAAGCCCAAATCAGGTGATGTGAAAAAAAGAGGCACGAACCATCCGAGTAAGTGCGAGATATGAGTTCCCTTAAAACCCGCAGCTTACCATAATAAAAAGGAGCCATATGTTGTGGGTGGAGCAGAGAAATTTATTCGAGACATCCGGGACACAGTACATGCAGGATGTGAAAAGGTTGAAATACAAAGGAAATAATGTATTACGACCTTCAAACTTCAAACGGCCACAACTTTTGACCGAAAGCTCTATGTTTCATGAAATTTTTAATGAGGGTAGGTATAAGAAAATAAAGGAAACATCTCCATCTCTAGAAAATCAAATGCTCATTCTCGTTAAATGATAGAAATACATGGTAGACCCAAAACATCTGCCTACACTCAAAATGCCATATCTTTTACAATTCTCAAAGAAAAATGCAAAAAATTGGTACCATTGGAATTGTGGTTCTAAGCCCGACACATAGAAATCAAGAAATATAGAGTTTGACAAGGAATCGATGGTGATTTTAGAGAAAATGTGCCCAATTTAGAACAATGTTTTATTTAGTAGTTGAGATGCATTCAATGAATCATCGATGCACCCTTCTCATTCTTTACTGAGTTATGGTACAAGATGGTCTACCTTTTGCAAGTAACATAACATCATTTCACTTCATTTACTACCTCTTGCAAGTGGTGGGAAGATAGATTTTAGGATTTTCATTTCTCTCTCTCTCTCTCCTCTCAAAATTCTATAAATTGGAGTGTTGGGCTCATTGTAAAGAGAGAATTTTTAAGTAGAAAAAATCTCAAATTCATTTTGTGAAGCCAATGTGCTGCAGCCCTTGTAGTGGACTCCTTGCATGGTGATCTAGGCCCTTATTTTGTAATAGATTGAACTGTGCATAGCCCTTAAGCAATAAATATGAGTTTGTGGATGTATCTTCCCCTACCGTGTTTGTCTACTTTCTCCTTGCCTCTTGAACCTCATTGCAGAGATATATTGTGTATATCTTATGATCTTGCAGGGATTCATTATCATTGTGTATGTATGAAATATTTTTGTGAATGCATTTTCTAGACTATGGAGAACTATTATCACCCCTTCTAGTATGCACTTTGCTTATAATTTTCACACATTGGAAGACTATTCTCACACCCTCCTTTTCTGGTGTATCACCACTTTAGTGTAGGATTTGTTTTCACACTCTCTCTCCCCTAGTCCCTTGGAAAATTAGATTAGGAAAATATCGTTTTTCCTTCATTAGAGTAGATTGTGGTAGGTAGTTTAGGAGCAAGAACCAACTTTCTCTAGAGGTCTATCTCAAGTAGCAAGTCCCACAATTTGGAGATAGTACCCATGTTATCTAGCCACACCGTGAGCTCAAACACACACTTGTAAAAACCATAGGGTCTTTGTGATTCGTAGATAACAATAATACCTAAAAGGGGTTTATATGGGTCATGATTAGGACTCACACATTCGCGGTGTAAAGTGAGTGATTACAATCACAAAACAAAGGATAATAAGGATGAACTGGATAAGTTGCTTGGTTGTGAAGACAAACAAGAGAAATACAGATGATATAATCATGTATGATGATGTGGGTGAGAATCTATTGACAAAGGTGGGAGTTTTACAGTTGTATGAACTCCCCTATTTTGGAAAACCAAAAATTTATACCAGTGGTTGATGAGCAGAGTCCATGAGGACTTCTTCTATTTTTTTGGGCGATGAATGAGGATCACCGCACCCCTGATTGGGAGTTTGACAGACTTAGAAGTTTAGGTACTTAAGTGAACAATAACCTCACTAATAAAGAGGGCATAATTGTAACAAGGAAAGCATTGGGTTACATCAAGGGAGGGCATGAAATGGACATTAACAAGCTACAAAAGTATCTAGTGGTTCAGGCAGCAACACACCTCCTCACAAAGCTTAATAACCAGGAGCGATGGTCGTAGGTAAATACATTGTGGCTACACATAGTGAAGAAAATGATTGAAGGTGTAGTTTATAACTTAGTGGGTTTCATTGCTGAAACCATCATTGAGGAAGTACACCAAGGTGAGAAGATAAGTTTTGACGTGATCCTGTTATCTCTTGTGTTTGTAGAAATTGGAGTGCCCGATGGGCCTAAGGATAAAATATGGCAATATCCCGAGGAGAAGAAATATCTTGCAGAGATATTTTATAAGTATACATGTGATGGGACCATGAGTGGACCCTTTAAGTAGAGAGAAGAGTTGTGGTATGAGCACCTCCATGCCACATTTGAGGAGGAATGGAGAATACCCAAGGATTTACCTTCGGTATTAGATAAACAAGTACAATTTGTAGTGTATCAACACTTTTGTATTGGGTGCTTTGGGATGAAGGATGGGAAGTGGAGCCCTTAGTGTAAGCTCCCTTATGCCTTCACCATGCGCTACTTCTAGGCATCTGTACATAGGTTTTTAGATGTGCTCCTGGTTGCTTTTCAATGCAGATAAGGTAGACTGTGACTACCACACCCTCAAGAAGACTTACGTTTATCTAGGTAATTATTCATACATTGAGAGATTAATTTCAGATGATATTAACATGAAGGCAATGAGTTTGGACATTAGGAAATTGGGGGCAACCCTTGTATATATCCAACTCAAGCCCAAGTTAGAAAATGGGAGATATGTGGAAAATGAATTCAAGCTCCTAGACAACCCAGGGGGAAGCATACATTCAATACATTGTAAGATTAAGAAGACACCTTACCCTTTTAGGAAGAAGAAGAAGAGGAAAAGGACTACAGGAAGATAGTGGTGGCCTAGTGCACAGGGGTAGAAAACAACCTACTATTGGAGAGAAAAGAAAGCGCGAGGTAACCCCTCCACTGTAGCAAGAAGATGAAGTGTTGGAGATAGGTGCAATGGAGGTAGACATAGAATAGACTACTGAGGAACCTCAGTTTAAAAGAGTACTAAGAAGAACAAGGAATCAAGGTGCGGGGACATCATAGCCCCTTAGGAGGTCACCAAGAACTTCACCTGTGAAAGTAGAACTTGAAAAGAAGAAAAGGTGCAAGTACATTCCTCGGAGGGATGATGAGGAGGATAGATCCGGAGACAACACGCCAAATACTCCAATTTAGAATGAGGATACAAAAGATCCTCCAGAAGAGGAAGTGAAGAAAGATGAAGAGGAGTTGAAGGAGCAGAACATAGATAATGGGGACATTGGCCTAGAGATAGGTGAAGATAAGGGCAAGCCATCGGCATGACTCGCTACCACACAGATAGGTGAAGGACTAGTATTGGATTCAAGCGCCTGGATTCCAAAAGGTAAGCGATCAGAAAGGGGAAGGAGGAAGAGACATATGAGACACCATCTATTGGGTATGTTGATGACCCAAGAAAAATCATACACACATGGTTCCAAAGTACTTTGGAGCCCAAGGAATTGTATGGATGGGAGCTTATGGATGTGGAGATGGCGACCACACACATAAGGAAAAAATTATCATGGATGATGCATACTCATATGGATGAGCTTGAATTCGACGTATGCGAAGAGTCGATTGAAGAAGGTGTCCCATTCATGCTATGTAATTTTAAGGCCACTATCATGGTAGAAAAGAAGGTAAGAAACACCCGACTAGAGTATTTACCGAAGTTACACACTAGAACATTGATAAAGCGGCAACCATTAGAGCATTTTTGGATGATAATAAGGACAAGGATATTGAGATCAAGCACTTAATGGTAGAAAAAGAGACATCTGAGGAGACAGGGCATTTGATACTCAGTATGGCAGAGAAAATTGGTGATGAGATTGTGAGAAAGAGGCCGATTTGGAGGATAAAGTTGCAAAGGAGTTTCCATCTACTTTTCACTATTTATGCACATTGTTTCACATGATCCTGGATGAAGGGCCCATGAGAATGCCAAAACCCAAGGATGTTACGGAATAAGTGCAAAAGGCTAAGGAAATAATAACACATAAAATTACAAGCTATGAGGCCTTACTACAGACCTTGAAGGATGAGTTAAAGAAGGAAGATTTGACATTAAACATGTGTGCAACTCTAGATGTGATTATCAAGATAAGAACCATGGTGAAGAAGATGAGGTTCAGAAAGTAGTAAAGAATGAAACACTTGGACGTGTGGAGAGGCTTACGTTGATAATAGAAAATTGTGACACACTTGCGGTAGCCCAGACCCACACAAGGAGAAAATAAAGGACATTGGTAAATCAAGTAACATAGAAAATGGATTTCATGGAAGGGATGGTCTCAAGTTTGGCCAATGTTCTTAGGATACTATAGAATGAAGGTGAGAATATGAAACTTGATGAAATGGAGGTAGTACTCGTGAGATGTCCCAGATAAGAACAAGAAAGTTCTAAGTGACTGGAATGACTTAGAGGCGGAGATCAATAATTCATATCTGGAGTTGATCCCCCTGTGAAAGAGTAAAGGCCAAACATATTTTCTCATTCTCTTGTATAGTTATTCCTTTATTCTTTCATTCATTATTATTTTTTCATGGAGAGATAAGCTATGATTACTCATTTTTGGGGAAGGAAATGAAATTAGTGTGGGGTAATGTTGGGATGATGAAATAAAGCCTGAGTACTAAAGGTGCATAAGGATTAGGCACGCAAACACATGACATGTAGATGCAAGTGAAAGTATAGAAAAATGGGGCGCGCCTGTGAAGGTTTGAATCGGGACTTATCCATTATGTAGTTTGAGGATAATTATAGACATGGAGTGCAAAGCATGTTTTGTAGAAGAATTGAAGAGCACGCGAAGGCTATTTTGGACGAGTAGAAGATCAAGCGCCATGCATAGTTTTGAGGTTATTAATATGATTAGACTACTATTGTATTATTATATAATTTATTAATAACGAGTTTGCATGATCTTGTATTTTTCATGTAAGGGCGAATGAATATTATTAGAACGTAGCCTATTTTAGAGAGGTGAATGGGTGGTGAAGGGAAATTCCCCACCCCTATAAATATGTATTGATTTGCACGGTTTAGATAGTTTGATGTTTTGTAGAGTTATGCTGCTAGTTTATGAGCACACATGACTATGATGACTGTATTATGTATGTATGAAGCTTATGTGTTTTACAAAAATTAATATAATGGATCTTTGTGGCTGGATATTGATTATAGACACATCTGTGAATGGATCTTGTATGGTAAATTTAATCTTGGTTCTTGTTTAATTGTTCTTGCATATGGTTAAGATCTAGATATGGTTTATGCACTTCTTCATACTTAGTTATCTGTTATGGATCTAGAATATCTGGTTAATCATGCTAACTCCTTGAACAAGCTAACATAAAAGAGGAACCCAATACCCTTGCATGATTTCGGTGAGCACTCGGTTCGGGATGAGTGATGTGCTAAAGCAAGTTGGTATTTTGTGGGTAAAATATAGGCTATAGGTTCAATCTCTCAATTTAGAAAGTAGGGTTTACTATGCTTCTATTGACAAAAATTCATTACATGGTAACCCTGTCCCTAAGAAGATTCATAATTCTACATTTCCTAAGGAATTTTTCATGCCTACATTCACATGTTTTGATGGTACTGGTGACCCTCATGCTCATCTTCTACACTATCACATTCTTATGACCTCTTATTTTGATGATAGATTATTACTTAAGGCCTTTCAATACAGTCTTATTGATGAGGCATTGCAATGGTACACTCATCTTCCCTTTGGGTCCATTAGTACTTACTATGACATGGAGGATGCTTTCCTCCATTAGTTTATCATCAAAAACAACCCTAAGGTTACTTATGACCACTTGCCTACTTTACATCAGGGCTCATCTAAACCTATCAAGGATTATATCTTATGGTTCAATGTTTGTATACATCAACTGATATTCCAACCTATTGATCTAGAAAAGCAATTTATTTTCTATCGTGGTCTGATTCCCGCACTTAAGAAAAGATTGTAGTATGATACATGTGAGTCATTCATTCTTCTCTACTATAAATTCCTAGATCTAGAGCAAGATCTTATTTTAGGAAATGTCACCGACCCTCCACATACATCTGCTTCTATTATATCATCTACTCCCCCTCATTGAAATTCATTGAGAATCTTACATAGTCTCAACCTTTTCCTCACAAGAAAGGAAAGTAGGCTTAACCTACTCTACCACCATAACATACTTCTCCTTGCACACCATCTATGTTGCGTGAGCCATTGTATTTCTCCCATCATGCTAGACCTCATGATGTATTGTTTTCCTTACTTGAAAAGTACCTAATTCACTTACCATCCAACCATCATCACCCAAAACATAGGTTACAATGTCAACATGATCAACCATACTGTAATTATCATCACATAAATGGCCATAGGGACAACAATTGTCTTTCCCTTCATGAAAAATTACAACAATTAGAGGAAAAGGGCATCATCTCCTTTGGATCTTTCTCACAAGAGTGGTCTATTTCTCCTCTACCTAAACATAGAGTTTTTACTCTGCTTGAGTCCTCTTCTCCATGAGGATCTTAGTCCATAGTTCATCCATCACCGCCATTTATCACTCATGTGCACTTTTCACCACATCTATCCATCACTCCAATATTGCATCTGTCCCATCCATCGCATTCATGCTATGCACCGCATTGTGTTACTTCTATACATTGGATTTCACAGCCCTCTACATTCACACATTCCACCGCAACTTCATATGACATTCATTTTGGCACATATTCACATGCTACTTCCATCCCACATGCTTCCACTACTACTCGCCACCTTGGTCTCTGGTAGGTGATGCTTATCACCTTACCTCCCAATGATGCACTTGTGTTCTTATGGTTCTTACATGACTATTGAGGGATTTTTTCTAAGAACCTCTCATCACACACTTTGTCATTTCATCTAGTGCACTCAATCATTTCCCAATGATGCACTCTTGCTTACACGGCTCATTCTTGACTCTTGAGGGTCTTAACTAAATGAGCCCATTCATACACGTTGGGGGCATTGCTAATCTCCTCCCCATTCATTTCATCATACTTGACATTCCATGATCACATCCTATTATCATGTATCACAACATGCTACTTTATTTTGTGATTATACATCATCCATTTTTACATCTATTCTACTATCATCCTTACATTAACTGCACGCTACCAATAAACATTTCATCAATCACGTTACATTCGTCATCTATTTTCATCATTCACTGTACACATTTTGTCTATCATTACCAACATTATAATGTGAATCTACCTTAATCAAACATGAACACATACACTACAACAATAAACATCAAATCATACATCATCAACCACATTACGAATCCGATATACACAACAAAAAACTCATCATATAACCATAACATGCATCCATACATACATACATATACATATATACATATACATATACATATACATATACATATACATATACATATACATACACACACACACACACACACACACACACACACACACACACACACACACACACACATATCGAATACAAATAATCATTACAAAAAAATGTCTCATCATTGGGGAAACACCCCCACATCATATATAATAGTACAAGTCAAATATCATCATCATTATCACTCTTGGGTACCGCAAGAACCCTAGAGTTAGAAACTTCACCACCAATGTGACGTCGTTGTTCGCAGCCTCAATACTTCTCAACCTCGCCTCCGTAATAGGGAAATCTCTCGTCACTGCTAAGAATATTGACGATACAAGTCCATGTATCATGAAAAGAAATATTTTACCAAGGGACCACCACCTACCACCTCTCGAGCTCATTGAGTCTCCTTGCATGCCTCGTCCCTCTCACCTAGCAATACCATACATATCGCTGCTGCTATGGCTAATGGATCAAATAAATGGGAAAGATCTTCTGCTATATCATCCACTCACTCAGGTATACCTGCACCAAGTACATCAGTCAGAATGTTCCATGTCAATAGGAAGATGAACGTGTTTACCATCAGGGACCAATACACTTCACCTACAAATCAAATCACACAACACATTAAACAACCATTGTTATCACATAAGCCAACAACAACACACACAACATAGCTATCCATAGATACTCACGCTAGATACAATCGCTACTACATTATCAAAGCGTGAGTTTCCCCCTCTCATCCTCCTCCATGTGGTAACCCCACTCGACCTACAAATAATGGGAACAATAATATCCACTAATGGGTCACCCACCATGCATGGTACTCCTCCATATAATATGCATCGTATGAGTCTATTGGCTCTATAGCCGCGTCCACCTCATCTGGACCTGGAGGAACTAGCTGCTTTGTTGTGGGCCTTGGTCTAGCTCTGATCCTCCTTAGTGCTCTTATGGATCTCAACCATTTATATGAATATTGGGGCACATCCTAAGCCATGCTGAACTACCGTGATATTCTCTCTACTTGAAAAGCTTGACCACACATGGGAATCAATCCTCTAACCACATCATCCTCCAAATACACCGTAACTCTACAACATCCTTGGGCCATCCTCCATAGTTGCGATATGGCCTCCATGTAACTACCTTGGGCCCCATCCTATCTATTAGTTCCTGTAGGTATCTATATCCATCCTACACCCACAAATATTAATCCACCTCCTTGCATATATCTCTGACCTAGCCCACTCTCCTCGTGGACCTCCAACTGGTCTCAACATGGCTATATGCTCATAAGCCCATACGTGTAATAATGTAGTGGCTCCTATCCCACCACCATGCTCATCATGAGTAAATTGGTATAGATCTCTGTATAGGTGGGCCAACACACACCATGCCCATGTGTATCTAGTACCCTCCTCCTCTATCCACTGGAATATATCATGCATCTTATACAAGATGCCTATACCTCCTCCCTCCTCTACTATAGATGAAGCAATCATAACTGCTATGAGATTCCGTAAGCGCAGAACCCCATAACGCAAGATAATATCCAGACTGATATGGGCCTTGGAAGGTACTCGAATCCCCACAATATACCATCTCACAAGTATCTATCTTTCCATATCCTCCAATGGCATCACTTGTACTCTTTATCCAATAACCAAACTGTAATATACAATACACATCCTCCAAGGTGACAATCATCTCCCCATAAGTAGCCAAAACGTGCATGTATCTATGCACCACTTCTCGTATAGTGCAATCAACATGTGAATATTATGGGGAAAACACGCCATCCATGATATATTCCACATGCCGACATGGTCCATGACATCCCAATCATCATCCGATAGCCATAACCCAACAAAGTAATCATGTGACACCCACCACGGAGCTTCCTCGAGTGAATATCTCTCTACACAACACAAACATACAACAAACCCAACATTAGAATGCCTTATAAGTACAAAAACTCACTCACCATGTTAATTATAATTCAGAAATCAAACTTATACCATTCCGTAATAAACACACACATTCTAGACCAGGGCGCCTAGATGCAAGACTGGGCACCAAGGAGCAGAAAATAGTGCTTGGATCTCGGGTACTTTTGTCTGAAAGCTCACTAGTGCCCTCAATCCTCTTGTCCAGGTCTAAAATGCCGAGAAACTCTAAAATATCAAAATTTCAAAAATTCAACAAATACAATGACTACTACACCGTACATTTTTGAAAAACAACACACATACTAACTCCGTGGTCGTACATTATGCTGAATGGTTACCACCATCTCAAACCGACTAGGACATGCTGCTCTCACTTGTGATTTTACTCACTTAGCACTCAATCTCACAATCACACAAAATACAAATGAAGTGATTAAGCACTCTTTCACTTCACTACTTATAGTTACTTTTTCATCACCTACTTTACTATAGTCATTATTTCATGCTTATTAACACAACTAATACACACCACACCATTTTTGTCATATCTTGAGCATTTCTACTCCAATTTACATCCCATTTGTGGAATTCTTTTTAGAATCCCTCCTACTACCATATTGGACACATTTCATGTGCGTTATCTCTTTGACATTGTTTTCCATTTGACTTACCCACATTTTTGTGATTTTTACCACTTTCTACATATATCGTGCTTACTTTCGGCTTAGCATTCGTTCTTCTCATCACTCCCATTTCTCTGAAAGGGGGATATTGTTGAGGTCATCCTATAATCCCCCTTACATTTCTACGCGATTCAACAATTTCAAACATTTACTAATTCACTATGTGACATTTCACCATTAACTCCCCCTAATGACCTAATCTGGGGGCAACAAACATACAATTCTTCTATGTGACATTTCATCACTCCCCCCTAATGACATAAATTGGGGGAAACAAGAATTAAAAATATTTTCATTGCATCATTCACCAAATTCTATCGATTCCCCTAATGACCTAACTCCGGGGAAACCAAATTAAATTCTCTATGAGTAATAAATCAAATCAAATCGAATCAATTAATTAATCAATCAACGTGTTTAAATTTCTAACAATCGAAATCATATCATCAATAAAAATTCAATACAATCAACCTCCTAGATGACCTAACTTGGGAGATTACATTCGTTACTTTTCCAAGATGACCTAACTTGGGAAGTTATTCTACATTTTGTGCTTGCTTCTAGATGACCTAACTTGGAAGCTATCATACATTTTTGTGCTTGCTTCTAGATGACCTAACTTGGAATCCATCATCCATTTCATGTTTGCTTCTAGATGAACTAACTTGGAAGCCATCACATTGTGGTGACACCTGTGGAGTGGGGAAAAGAGTGCCTTTCGTATACCACTCCTATTTGAGTCAAATATTAGATCGTAATTATTTGGATCCAAAACCACAAATATTTGATCTCGAGTCTGTCTGCACAGAGGCTATATCTTGAGGATGTAGTTAGATATTAGAGAATAACATACTTTTCTCCCTACACTATTCCTCCGGTGGCGGGATACCCAAATCCTCTGTCTATTTATACGTATACACGCATTTAGTTTGGGAACTGATCACTCCCTTCCCCATCTTATCATCATTATAGGCATTCAAAATCATCATACATAGCAATCATCACTCTTATTTAGTGCACTTCATTATACTAGTACGCTTTTCGTTACATTGCATGGATAACCCCTCCGATCCATGGTTCGACATGATTTTATAGTTCTTTTGGCACACTTTTTCTACCACATCTACGCATTCTACTACAACATGGGATTCTCTAGCTTTTTCTCAAGTACGCATCTCTATCTACTTTATGTTACTCGAGCTTTCTTCTCACCAACATAAAGTGGGGGAAAATGTAGTCACAAAATCATGCACTTGCTATTACATTTATACCACCAAATATGTTATTTTATATATGGATCTCGTGTAAAAAAAGTATTCACTAATGACCCATCCCCTAGTCCTATCGTCAGTTAGTTAGTCATCATTTTCATTTGTCTTGCAGTCATCGCTTGTAAAACTAGTTTTGGTTGTCTCTTAGTAAGTCTCAGGTGTCGTTATTTGGTCATTTTTCATATCTATTCTTTGACTAGGGAGCCTAGGGTAGTATTGGGGCGCCCATGGGTGCCTCGGTCCTTATTTTAGGTTCCTTTTTCCATGCAACACTTAGATCTAATTTATTTATTCGAGGTCGGTCTTTGTTATTTTCCCTCTCTTTCCCCTAGGTATTAGTCGGCATGTCGGGTCATTAGTGTCAAAATTTGAGCAAGAGATCCCTATATAAATATATCATACCTATTATCTTATGGGAAGACACATGTGCGGTTGTTTTCCTCTTTTTCAAAGTTGGGTTCAGTCCTCCCATTAGGGCTATATACCATCAAGGGCTAGCTATCTACTAAGGCAAGGGACTACATTTGGGCATCATTGCAGCGCACACACTATATAGGAAGGGTTGTATTCATTTTTGTATTCACTATTTACTTTTTACATATAGCTATTGCCCCTATTTATGTGTCATTGGTGCTTTAGGAACTGTATGGATGAAAATCGACACGTGACCTTCAACCGCACTCGACTCCCCAAGGTTGTCTTGAGGAAGCTGAATGTGGAAATGTGGATGGATGGCTATAGGAGAATCAGTGACTAAGATCTGGTAGTGTGAATTCCTAGTAGTTGAGTCGGCAAAGGGGAAATTAGAGGCTAAGTACGGGTAGCGTAAATCCCCTATGGCTTGTTTACTTGATCGAATATAAGTGTTAAACTACGTTGAAGTGTCCATTTTAACCAAGATGAATTTTGAAAATCTAATCTACTTGATTGAAGGGAAACTAATTAAATAAATCAACTAAACTAAACTATTACAAACAAAGACAACAATTTGCTTCTATTCTAAATAATTAAAGCTACTTCTATACTAAAACTAAAAAGTAAATACCCCGGTGTAGTTATTCACTTGTGATGAGTGTATCTAGTCTATTTTAATTAAATGAAAGATTCACTTTAAAATATGGATGCAAATCTAACCTCTACTTTGCCTCCTCAAAAGCACAGAAGAAATATGAGCTTCTAAGAAGCTTTTCTTCCTCGTAACTTCCCTTAAGGAGTAAAGAAGACTTCTATAGAGGATTTCCTATATAAATTGATCTACTGTAACTATTGAATGATTAAAACAATGGAAATGCTTATTTTCTACTCTATTTATATGAAAATGTATGCGTATGATTCAGAAATAAAAATTTGAAGCAATGAGAAAACCAATATCAAATCCAACCTGGAAGCATAAAGTAATGGAAAATCTAGTTGTTTTGTTCTTTGTCCCCTCAGCTTGTATTTTTTTCTCTTGTGTTCACATGAGTCCAAGGGATTGGGAATGCAAAAAGTAGTAGAGAGAAGGTGTTGGAGCAGTGGTAGCTTGATGGTAGTGTGGCAATAATGTAGGTGGAAGAGAGATAACACAAGTGAATAGAGCTTGGATATGTAATTTCCAACAAGAAAGTGACAACTCAACAATGCAAGAATACACAAAAATGATCTCGACCATTTTCTTGAAAACAAGCAATCAATTTATAGAAGGTTGGTTGGGCAATGGTTCAATCCATTTGATAGCCATGGGGTGCCACATCAACAATGAAGAGGGATTTTGAACTATCAATCACAATCAATTACAAATTACAAGTGAAGAAGAGAATGCCACAAGGCAGTCAAGCTTGAAATCAGCCAAAATGGGTAAGAAACGTGTGTTCAAAGTGAAGTTAAGTGAAACAACACACATCTCAAATCATGTTGGAACATTCTGGAAATTTTGCACAGACCGCCAACCGTGTAGAGCGGTGATTATAGGACCGCCAACTTGCTCGGGGCGGAGGTTACAAGACGATCACCCCTTGGGTGGGGTAGGGGACGGTTTTGATACTAAAGGTCAAAATAGGGCTAAAAAGAAGCATGAAGCTAAGAAAAAGCATGCAAAGGTTAAGTGAGGCAATCTAGACCACAAATAAAAACTGCTAGTAGGTTTAGGAGCTCGAACACCTTGGAAAAGACATGAATCATCATTGAGGACCTTTTGTAACTATTTTCCGAAAATGTAGTACATGAAAATTTTGGTGCGTACATATTTCCCCCTCGAAGTGTTTTAGACATGAAGAGGCGTAAAACGTAGAGTCTGAGTAAGATGTTCTAAAAAATGGAGTTAGATACTATACGACATGTCTTTGGTGTGTTGAAATGTCATCGTCCAAACTTCTGCTACCTATAAGAAAAAAAAATTCAAGTGTAGATAGATAAAAATAGCAAAAATAAAAACTAAATCAAAACAAAAAGAGGACTTACCATTTACGTGGGGGTAAGAATATACCTGCACCAACGCTTTATCCTTGTGGTCACATACAATCAAAACGGTTAAAAACAACATATATATATATATATATATATATATATATATATATCAAAACAACTCATTTTCTAATTCATTTGCACATATCCTATTGGTGGTTTTTGAGCTCTAGGCCCATGGTGACCATTTTAAATGAGAGTGTAGTCAAAACGGTCGAAAAGAGGTGATCATGGCCTTGAGACTAAGAAACCCAACAACACGGAAAAAGGTTAGTTTTTCTCAGTTATTTGTTTTGAAACCTAAAATGTAAAATGTTGAAAATCTAAGCCTAGGGGGAGATTTTCAAAATTTCTTGTTTTAAAATGGTCCCTAGGGGGTGTATGGGATAGCCTTTTATTTCATTAAAAATGAGCTATTTTTGTCCCTTTTTCAAGATTTTAGGGCTAAAAAAGGATGACAAATGTCGATTTTGGACAGGACCGCCGCCCTACACAGGCCATTGGTTACAAAATCACCACTCTGCATGTAGGGGCGATGGTTTTGTCATTTTTAGGGTAGAGAAAAATTTACCCATTTAGCCTAATTTTTTTGGATTTTATGTTGTTTTGTAATGTTTTTGATGAGCTTGCCTACGTTATCGAATCACTCTTTTTGTTGTGTTATGAATGTAGGAGTATATTCACCGTAGTAGAGAGAGAGAGTGTGTGACTAGCTACTAGCTATACTTGATCAGCTAACTTAGGCCGAGACAAATCTTATTACACCGAATAGGGATATGGAGGATTACACACAGTGCCACATATTACACCTAAAAGTCGATTTTGTGTGACCTTTTTTCTTATTGGGACACAGACCAAAACAATTTCTAGTTCCTAGGTGTTACAAGAGAGTGGAACATCACTCTCGAGGATGTGTATAGGATACTCAACATTCCTATACTTGGGAGACATTTGGCTCTTGAGACTGTAGGGTCTACACATAGAGCTAGGCATTGAACCACTTACATGGGGATGATGGGGTGTCACCAGGCACCAAACATGGTATGCGGCTTCTTTCTATATCCACCAATCCTATCCTTGCACTTCACAAGGCCATCATAGGTATTTTGGATTTGTGGTTGATAGAGGATAATGGTGGGGATCGAAGTCATTTTGATTTTGGGCCCCAATTGTGATGTAGATTAAGTAGTATGGGAAGACTCACACAGGGCGCATACATCTTGGGCACCACATACCATGATCTATACTTGGGTGGTGAGGTTACAAGGAAAATAACTGAGTCACCCTACACTTGTGATGAGTTGGGTATACGAGAGGATCATCCCATATTAGAGTGGAGTAGGGGTACAAGACCTAGAGGCCGTCAGGGCTGTGAGATAGACCAACATGCCAGTACTTAGGGTACCACATCAGCCAGTGGCTACCTTGACTACAACTAATTTTATTGCTACACCCTACTAGAATATGACAGGATTATTGGGATAGGATGGGACCACAGAGGTTAATTGTACCACTACCAAAAATTAGTAGACATATTAGATAAGGTGGATAATTTTCCATTTGATAGATTTACCTAGCAATTTGGATTACCATACATTAATATTATTCCTCCCATGCCAGTTATTTACAAGAATATTAGGGAGTCTCAAGGTGGACATATCGGTGACCATGGTTGGAATATTTTGACTCCTGGGGGCTCCTTTTGTAGTGAGATGGGTTGTTCATGCTCGATGAGAACCTAGGCTTGCACCTCTCCTTTTGATAGAGCTCACACCCACTCATAGCGGGAGGAGGAGAAAGAGATACATATTGACATAGATATCAAGACCAAGGCAGAGACGGGGGAGGATCAGTGAGGAGACTCATGCCGAGGGAGGTTATGATGATGAGGAGGATAACAATATAGAGTGACATGATACCCATGAGAGATCCATGGATGAGAGGGAGGAGACATATGAAAAGATGGAGACATTAGTTTCTGAGGAGCCACTTCTTCATGAGGGAGGTGGAGACAAGGAGTCTATCATGGGGCAACATCCCGCCTCGGGAGAGGGGGAGGCACAACAGTACTGCGCAAAGAACAACACCACTACACAAGTTGACCACGCAGATGCCTAGAGATCCGAGTATGTGGACACTCTTTTCTTGACTTTGTTTTCTAGAAATGTTAGTCACTACGCTTTGTACTTATATTTTTGGTTTTTATGGTTTTCTAACTTGCCGTTATTTTCTTTGTTTTGCAGCCACTACTTAGGGCTGGTGAGATCTTATTCATCGGGTATGTGTGGATAATTTGTTGATACCTTTGGGGAAGACTTGAGCAAAGCTGACTAAGAAATCGAGTAGTACCACTATGGGCCGAGTGACATACATCGACATGTTCGTGCCCATTTGGAGAGCAATGGAGATCATGGTTGCTCAGAACACATGGATCGCCACATATGAGATGGCTGAGAGATTGGTGAGGTGGATCCATTCATACAATGAGGCCATGGCTAGTGGTCATTCCCATGACCACTCTCACCATTCAGTGCATTCATGTTGTCGAGCCGTAACATGAGTCCTAGCCGCATCCGTGCACCATCTCGGGATTGCACAAAGATTGATAGGCTATTGAGCCTTTATTGCTTCATTGCCATTTTGTGAGGCATATATATGTTTTTTTTTTATTTTCATGCTCATTGAGAGCATTTTGACCACACCTAGTGTGTGATGGCATTGTACAAAAAATTGATATTATTATGATATATATACAGATACCTCTTTTTGGTTCGGCTATCCTTTGCATTAGAGTTGACTTCATTTGTGGTTTTCTTCGCATGTGTACTCTAGATGTTTAGAATTTATGATTTTGTATGCTTTTTAGAATGTATGCAATGGATGATAAATGCTAACAAAATGCTTTTCTTTTTGTTGTTTTTATGCTGATATGTGATGATTATGCAAGTACAATGTAATTTAGAACTTTGGTTTTTCAAGAAATATTTGATACCTCCTTATTGTTTGGCAATATGTGATGAATATGGTATGATAATAAGATGAAATCACTCCACCTCTAACCCCACACAACCAGTGAGATGTGAGGGCTCAACACCAAGAGTCAGAAGGGATGCAAGTTGTATGAATTTTTTGAATGAACATGATGAGAGAAAGACAAGGTTTTGACAGAAACCCAATTAAGAACCTACAACCTAGTTCTACACAAGTTTTCTACATAGTTCAAAGTGTAATTGCTTGCCAGTTTATCTAGACTTAGATCCATAGATGGCCACTTGATTGACAAAATCTGGTTTAAGGCTTAAAAACTCTCTTAGAACTTAGACATCTAATTCACTTTGTTGGGATTTATGATTTCAAAGAACTTTTTATTAAATGAATTACTTTTAACTTATTAATTTATTTGCAGAGACCCCCTACACCTTGCCCCATGTTACCAGTAGGAAGTATGGGCTCATCACTAAGGATAAGGCATAGGTGAGTAAGGGCACTTCCTTTCCCAACCTCATGCCACCAAGAGAAGAAATGCGGGCTCAACACCGAATATTGGTAGGGAAAGGGAGTGTGTATATGAAAATTTTGTATTTGATTTTGACTTGATGTATGTGTGTGTGTGTGTGTGTGTGTGTGTGTGTGTGTGTGTGTGTGTGTGTGTGTGTGTGTGTGTGTGTGTGTGTGTGTGTGTGTGTGTGTGTGTGTGTGTGTGTGTGTGTGTGTGTGTGTGTGTGTGTTTTTTTAACTTTAAGTTATGATTTTGGGAGGGAGAGTTTTCCCCTAGCATCAACCCCATGCAACCAGTAGAATGCAAGGGCTCAACACCAAATGTTAAGATAGGTGAAAAAATGATCCATGTAAAATTTTTAGAATGTAAAATGTTTAGAGTGTTTTGTCTCCAAAGAGGTATGTATGGGATAAATGTGACACCAAGAAGCTTATAAAAGAGACTATAGGCAAAAACACCTAAGCTAGAAGAAAACAAAGAGCAGAACCAAGTATTCAGCCTTGCTAGGATTAAGGTTAAAAATCTATCTTAACTTGTTTGAATTGATGACATGATTCAGAAATGTTTGATGATAATATTGCAGATAGTTGAAGAGATATGATTTGAATGATTTTCAATGTTTTGAAGTGTTTAAAAGTTTCTTGAAAGATAAGTTCTTTGATTACAAATTTTACAGAATGAGCTAGCAGATGAGAATGCAATGCAGATGTAATAGTATACATGTGGATATGCAGGTGGACTACATGATGGAATGTATAAGGTGAAGATATTTGAAGGATGTCAAACTCCTCACCCCTAAGAGCACATAGTGAAGAAACACGATCTTTGAAATTTCTGTTCTTTTGACAAGGACTTACTATCCAGGGTTTAAACTTACAACCCCTACCCATGATTGTGTATGTATGTTTATCCAACTTTTCTATTTGAAGGAGGTATTCAAGAACCTCTCTATCATATCCTTGATATATTGTGTGTAGGTGAGCATGACTATGTTTGCTCACTTGGTGAAGTATAATGACTTCATGTGACTTTTGTTGTGCTATGGGATCACATCCCATGGAGATGACATACTTTACTTCTGACATGTTTATATCTAAACCAAGGTTTGGCATAGAAAAATCCCTAAGGATGGGTTTGATGGGTACCATCTTGATTTCATCCCTCTCTTCCTCCTTTGTTAATTATATCATGTTTATGCCTAGACAAGACCATCGGTGGGAAGAGAGGCCGTACCAAGAAGGCTACCCATTCCTTACGATTCAAATGGGAGGAATATTGGCTCATCACTCTCTAAGAGTTTCATGATCCCCATCGTTGTTTTGGTGGACACAATTTCCACAGACATTGATTTTCCTTTATTGGTTTTGGCCACCTCAAATGTTTTTGGATCAACAAATTCAACCTTTGGAACACTTGGGGTGGTCGTGACCAATTGGTTTGATGGAGGTGAATTGTTTAACTGGTTTGTAGGGAGTTCATATTCCGAATGGACTCCTCTTTTCTTCTTGAGGTTTTCTAAGTGTATATCGAAGGGCTTAGGATCCCCTTGGGCGATGAATACTTTTCCCAAATGGAAGAATCTAACTTTCTAAAACAAAGTATAAGGAATAGCCTTCATTCAATGAATCCATGGTCTCCTAAGGATCATGTTATAATTTATTTCCTAGTTGATAATGTAAAACTCAAAGATGGTTTTTATCCGAAGGGTGAAATGAAGAACTATTGTTCTAATTGAAGTAGCCTTAAGAATTTCATATGCTCACAACATGTTTCTTGTAGAGGATTAATTAGTCTCTCAATATCATAACTTATGTAAGAAAGATAAGGGAACCACATTTACATCAGCCCCAACATCAATCATGCTTCTATTAATGTAATTTTTGTAAACCCAAACCTATAAATATAAGGGAAGATCACCTCTTCAGGCTATTTTAGCGTCAGATAACATCTTGTTTATATCGAAAAAAAACCTAGTATCCCTATCACTTTATCCCGAAGGATGTATGTCAAAGTCAATATGATTTATTTGAGCACTAGGAGGGGGTGTAACATGGATTAGATGACAAGACCTAGTGCATTGAGAAATTTAGAATGATGCGTAGGGTAATTCTTCAGCAAATTTAGGAACGAGATGTGAGAGAAGGTCTTGTTTAAGTCTAATATTAAATCATAGGCTCCTACGGGTTTTGAGATTGTAGGAAAATCATCTTGCAATAATGAATGAGTGGGTAGGGGTTGTGTAAGGTATTCCTTTGCCTAAGTTATTGAATTAATTTCTAGTTCAACTTATAGCTCAACTAATCCCATGATCTTTGTATTGTCATTCAAACCGAGGTATAGGGAAACTAGTTGTCGGAAGTTGAAACTTCATTGTTCGTAATAGGAATGCCCTTTTTTATGTTCTAAGGATTCACCTTGAAATTTTTAGGCTGTGTAGGGAGTGGATCCCAAAATATGCTCACATTAGCATTCTGAGGAGCTATGGGTCCTGTATAGTTTGACTACGGATTTGTTTCAGGATTTTCTAAGAACATGTCTATAAAGAGCCGCCTTTTGTTTTCAACAAGTCATTGTATAAAATTATTACAATCATAGAAATTTCTATCATCATGACCTCAAACCTTATGGAAACTACAATATATTTTAGGATCATAATTTCTTGGCCTTTAATAAGCGTCTTGCTTGTTGTTGATTATAACCTCGATTGTAGTTTTGAAATTGATTGTTATAACCATGATTCGTTGCCCCTTGGCCAGAGTTTTGGTACTAGTTTAGGCCTTGGGTTTGAATTTTATTTTGAGGGGGATAGTTCACATAAACCATGTTGATCAAGGAGATAGTGTTAGGGCCTCTTTGATTTCCCGTGTTTTTGTTGTTGGTATTATTCTTGTTTGTAATACTAACGTTCTTGGCTTGATCAATAACACCATTCATGGTAGCACCATGATTACAATTCACACCCTTAGGTCCTTGGTTGTTGGCCCCATTATTTTGATAATTTTTTTGATTAACATATACCAATTTCATGTTAAGACCGTAGGCCTTACGCCCACTATCAATAGTGGTTTGGTCGATTCGAAGCACACCTTCAATAATTCGCTATAACTACTGAAATGAAACTTCTATACTTCTTCTTTAGTCTCTCAATTGAGTGAGTAAAGAAATAGATCAGAAAGTTCCATTTAGTACATGTTGGGTGCACTTGTAGAGGAGTAAAGAACTTGACACCATCTCTGGATGATATGGGTGGCATATTCATTTTGCTCCTGCATAATATGCAAAAATTCCATAATCCATGTACGTAACAACTTGTTCATGTCAAATTATCTGATAAATTTGGAAATAAGTTGTTTAAAGGAATGTATGGAGGCTTCTAGAATATGATAATACCAATCTAATGCGATTCCCTTGAGAGTCTTCATAAATATTTTAGCTACTACAATGTCCCAAGGAAACAATTCCTTGATAGTGATAACATAAGCCTTGATATGAGCATTCAGGTATCATTCTCCCTTAAATTTGGGAAGATTAGGAAATGGGTGTGGAAGCATGACACCACATATAGTGAAGTCAAGGGGTTCTTTTAAGTACTTATTATAAGTACCCATTGCGTAGGATTCCACCATTGAAGATCCTTGATGAGGAGGTGGAGGAGGAGGATCTGGATAAGTTACATTATAATCATTAATGGGAATGTATGAAGCCCCTTGATATGGTGAATTGGGAGTAGGGATGGAATATGGGTCCATCTAGGGGGACTTTGAATACATATGCAAGTAAGGTGGGGTGATATCAGGATATGGACTAGCGGGCGTAAAATAAGGGAATGTCATATTTCCTGAAGGAGCGGAATTAAAGAATGAACTTCCGACAAGCCCTTGCATAAGATAAGTTTGAGAAGGATGAGGACCCATCCCTAGTGTGTTAAATCCTATGAGAAGATCACCTAGATTCGATTAAACCGAATAACCTTGTTACACAAGATGTTTCATTGGTTGTTCATTGGTAGGAATGTATCCCTTGTTATCTACTAGATATCCCATGTTTTTCCCTACTACATGATTTGGTAGTGATGGTTGGGAACTCTCTACTTCTCTAATCCTCCCTAATAAAGTATAAATGACATCATTGGGAGAGGATTGAGTCCCTTGTTAGGGTGTATGTGGTGTAGGGTTTGGTTGAGAAAGATCAGGATACCCTGTTATGAATTTTTCGGTGTTATAATTCTTGTCTTCCTCAGAAATAGGAATCTTACTATAGGTATTTGACATCTTAGAGGTTGTAGCCTTCATTCTATCCAAATACTCGTCTATTTGATGAAGAGGATTATCTATTCATGCAAAAATGTCATCTTTTGTTGATTGCATAGTAATGTGAGGTTTCGACAAGACTATAGGGTAATGACCTATTCCACTTATGATAACAACGTGGTTTGCATTGGGTTGACCGCATTTCATGTTTAACGATTGATCAACCTCCTCCATCCTTACATAACTAATGGAGTTTTAAGTGTAACTAGGGGAGGTTTGCACGTTGCTTGTGTAATTGTTAGACCATCCGGAAAGGGAAGGGGACTATTGTGGTTGAACGTTGGTGTAATATCTATCAAAGCCAAATGGCCCACCAAACTCTCTTCCAAACATATTTTAGAAAGTATAAAATACCTACCAAAATAGGGGACAAAATGGAGAGGTGAGGTAATGGCAATGAAAGAAATGGAAACAACAAGGAATTGTTCATTTAATGTCTTGTTCACCAATTTGTATGCAGATGAAAATAGACACACGATCTTCAACCGCACTCAACTCCCGAGGTCATGCCAAGGCAGCCGATGTGGAAATGTGGATGGCTGGCTATAGGAGAATCATTGACTAAGATCTGGTAGTGTGAATTCCTAGTAATAAATCGGCAAAGGGGAAATTAGAGGCTAAGTACAAGTAGCATAAATCCCCTATGGCTTGATTACTTGATCGAATCTAAGTGTTAAACTATGTTGAAGTGTCCATTTTAACCAAGATGAATTTTGACAATCTAATCTACTTGTTTGAAGGGAAACTAATTAAATAAATCAACTAAACTAAACTATTACAAACAAAGACAACAAATTTCTTCTATTCTAAATAATTAAAGCTACTTCTACACTAAAACTAAACAAGTAAATAACCCGGTGTAGTTATTCACATGTGTTGAGTGTATCTAGTCTATTTTAATTAAATGAAAGCTTCAAAA
This sequence comes from Taxus wallichiana var. yunnanensis, assembly GCA_018340775.1. Taxonomy (NCBI): domain Eukaryota; kingdom Viridiplantae; phylum Streptophyta; class Pinopsida; order Cupressales; family Taxaceae; genus Taxus; species Taxus wallichiana. The sequence goes on from CM031244.1 coordinate 81,426,664, forward strand.
CTATGGATGCAAATCTAACCCTCTACTTTTCCTCAGAAGCACGAGAAGAAATCAGAGCTTCTTAGAAGCTTTTCTTCCCTACAACTTCCTCGACAAGAGTAAAGAAGACTTCTATGGAGGATTTCCTATATGAATTGATCTACTGTAACTATTGAATGATTAAAACAATGGAAATGCTTCTTTTCTACTCTATTTGTATGAAAATATATGCGTATGATTTATAAATAAAAATTTGAAGCAATGAAAAAACCAATATAAAATCCAACCTGAAGCATGGAGTAATGGAAAATCCATTTATTTTATTCTTTGTCTCCTCAGTCTTGTATTTTCAATCTCCTATGTTCACGTGATTCCAAGGGACTGGGAATGCAAAAAAAACAACAGGGAGAAGGCGTTGGAGCAATGGTAGCTTGATGGAAATGTGGAAACAATACAAGTGGAAGAGAGATAACATAAGTGAACAGAGCTTGGCTATGCAATTTCCAGCAAGAAAGTGACAACTCAACAATGTAAGAATACACAAAAATGATCTCGACCATTTTCTTGAAAATAAGAAATTAATTTATAAAAGGTTGGATAGGAAATGGTTCAAGCCATTTGACAAACATGGGGTGCCACATCAACAATGAAGAGGGATTTTAAACTATCAATCATAATCAATTACAAATTACAAGTGAAGAAGAGAATGCCACAAGGTAGTCAGGCCTTAAATAAAGCAAAATAGGTAAGAAACGTGTGTTCAAAGTGAAGTTAAATGAAACAATACGCATCTCAAATCACGTTGGAAAATTATGGAAATGTTGCACAGACTCGCCTCCCCGTGTGGAGTGATGATTATAGGACCACCACCCTTCTCAGGGTGGTAGTTACAAAACCTCCACCCTACTTGGGTGGCAGTTACAAGACCACCGCCCAGGCAAGGTGGTGATTTTGACACTAAAGGTCAAAATAGGGCTAAAAAGAAGTGGGAAGCTAAGAAAAAGCATGAAAAGGTTAAGTAAGGAAATCTAGGCCACAAATATAAATTGTAAGTAGGTTTAGGAGCTCAAACACCTAGTAAAAGACATGAATCATCATTGGGGACATTTTGTAACCATTTTCTGACAATGTAGCACATGCAAATTTGGGTGCGTCACAGCACCCTAGGCACACAATTTCACACACAAGAACATAAAACTACATTGGAGGTCCGGAATGTAGTACAATGCTTAGTTGTAATTCCACTATTGTGGCAGCTAAGGTCAGTCCGACCCCTTCATATGCATCTTTCTTTTTAGGGATTTGATGTTGTGTATGGGGTTTTGCAGGTAAATATTCATTACAGTTTTACTAATCATTAGTGAGGATATTGCAATACTCACATGACAAAGGTACATACATTGTAAAGATCTAGCGATACTGTGAAATTCATATCCCGAGATATTCGACAGGCCGAGAGCGCCCATACTATAGACTAGGTCACCCACATGCGCCCAAGTTCTCCTCCAGTGCCCAGATCTGAGCAAATCACTACTAGTTGTAATTTTTGGGTTGTTCCTTCACACTATTTTTGTCCGCACATCATTCTATTTAGTCCTGATACACAATGAGGTAAGTCATTTTTAGGTTAGTACATTATCCCTTCCATTTCAATTATTTTAGTTCATTTAAATATCAAAATAAATGATCTAGCATTTACATTTCAATTCATATCATTTATTGCATTTACGTACTTACCTAGATTAACTATATATATAGATCTCAATTTCATATTTAGTTAATCACCAATGACCGTTGTCATCCTTCCATTTTTTCCTTCCTAGAGGCTCTTTCCCTTCTTTCTGTCTTAGATGGTCTCCTAGAGAGGCTTTTTCGCCCCAACATCTTCCTTGTTCAAGCTCCTCTTGTTTTGGGAGTCACTTTCGTTTTTGGTGTTTTTTGGATTTTCTTTGCTTCTACTAAAATCAAAATAGGGGAGACCAATCCTTTCTCGTAAATTCATTTCCCCCTTCCTTTATGCTTACTCGATTTGAGATCTTAGGTTCAAAATCTTTGGACATGTTATCAACGGTTTGAGAAGCAGACACTTCCGAAAGTGAATATACATGTCTATCAAAACTTTTATTAGTCTTCAAGATACACTATAATTTCTCTTCAACTATGGGAATATCCTCAAGATTGATATCCAACATGATACAATTATTGCTAGTTTCTAGAAGAGATTCCTTAGGTATTTTTGTAAAAATATAACATCCATCCAATGATATTGTCTTCTATTAATGCAAAAACTTCCACTAATTCCTCCATTTTTTCTATTTCTAGCTCAACTACCTTTTCGTTGACATTTTCTTGACAATCGACTACAACAACTTCCTCCATAACCGGTACTATATTTTTGAGGCTTTTCTCCTTAACCTATGAAGGTTTATTAATTTTCATCCATGTGGGTACTATCTTAGAGGGTCCACTTGCATCTTGATTCATGATTCCTTTACCTTTCGACTCTTCCCTAGAGTTTCCTTTGTTCTTTTTGAGTTGGGCTTTAAGTGCAACCTCTTCTTTGGCCTTTGGGCACATTTTAACATTGTGACCTGCTCTGTAACACCAGAAGCACATAAAATATGCAAACTCATAATCTATTTTCTAGACACGAACTCCCCATTTTGATTTTAGATCAATGCTCCGGGTAGGTTTGTATTTGGCACCACATTGAAACAGAAACTAAATATCTTCATTAGTAGAGTGTATGCCTTTTTAGTCATGCTTCTTTGGAAACCTTAAAAAAGGTAATATTGTCTCCACTTTTTGTATTTACTAGGTTTTTAGGTAACTTACACACTAACATTTTTTCATCAATGATAACTCTATTTTTCTAGTTGTTTATAAATGGATAATTATTTAAGCCTAGTTGTCAGACCCATAACTAGATATGTCTCCTAAATTTCCTCTTTTCTCACTCACTAATTATAATCTTAATATATGGTGTTGGATTTTTATTTGTTCATACTAGGATCATATTGTCTAGGTATTATATAGCCTAGTATTTTGTTATTTCAAATTACAACTCAAAGCTAATATTTAATGTAGGGATGAAATTTGTTACGTTAACAACTTTATATTTGGTTCTCATGTAGGTTTGTTTGAGTATAATTTCAGGAATTTTAATTATTTTCAAATATTATATTTTATAACTTATTTTATAGTTAAGGATTACTACGTTCTAATCCTATATAATAGGAAATCCATCCTTTTAGGATTTCCACATAGCCAACCCATGTATAATTGAGATTTTCCCAAGGCCAATTTGTATATGATTGTGATATATGACATAATATTGTGTGAATGTCATAATTCAATTTATGTCAAATATTTTTAATATTTTAGAATAATATTATGATTTTAATCATATGGTGTCATCTCAAGCATTGTATTTGTAATATGCATGAATGTGTTATAAAAATCCCGAATATACCCAACCGGTGTTTTAAAAGATCACTTAGCTCAAAAGAGAATTTATTAAGCATGTAAAAACTTTATAAGAAACATCATAAATGGTATAAACCATATCAAATATATCAACTAACATGAAAATAACACATAGAATTTTTTAGAAATAAACATTTTAAGCTCAAGAATTATATATCATCAAAAGAGTGAAACATGTTATGAGCATTTTCCTAATATATCTACATTAAAGTGCAAAATTTATGTATCATCAAAAAATGAAACATGTCATGAGAATGTTCTAATACTTTAACAAGATAACATAGTAGTGATAGGATGACTAGCATAATAACATTACATGAATCAAAACGTAATGGATATATAGTAACCTATGATATGATGTGACACAACATGACATCATAAAAAGACATAAGTGACAAGACATGACCAAATTGAATAGTTTTAGTTGTTATTTAATGCATACAAAAATGAGTATATAATAATAAATTATATAAATCCATGTTACAAGAAACATTGACATGATATTTATAGTATAAAAACAAGGGGCCCAAATTCAATGTGTAATAAGAAAGGAAATATCCAATGTCTAATAAGTAGTGATATAATTATAAAGTTCAACAACCAATGAGACTAGCTCGAATGTAACAATCATAATTCCTAAAGTCACGTGTAATAAGATATAATATAATCATAAGAATATAAAATAATGGGACTATAGAAAAAATGTGATAATTAGGTTATATGAATAATATGTTATAAGAAATGATCTATTAATAAATGTGCTAGAAGACATTGTGTAATAAGTAATGTCGACATTAAATAATCATAATGTTACTTATCCATTGGTCATAGAGATGAAACCAATAAATGTATATAGAGTAAGTATTTCAATAATACATGTGTTCTAAACCATGTGTACAATATAACATGTGTCAAAGACAATGTCCATCATAATAAAATTAGATCATAACAATGTGGATCTAATAGAATAAATCGAGAAAGATACCTAATATGTGATATAATGATCATTCTTGTCAAAATATATAAAAGGTAACATATCATAGAATATCTATTCCATTATAAATATATAACATGTATGTGTTAAGGAAAGAAAAGGGATAATATGTACCTAATGTGAGCGAGCATAAAATAAACAAGAAATGAAAAATAATGCATATGAAACCATAGTATATGATAAAATATAACATAAAGCATGTATGATTACACGTAGAAAGAAAAAAACATAGAGGATGCGATTTCATATAGTTAACACAACATAAAACATATAAGTGTACAAATAAAATAGATTATAGAGCATACAAGTGCATAGATAAATCTTAGCATAAAACTACAAAAAAACAATCAAAGTAGATAATAACATAAAAATATAAAAGTGTATAAAGAAATACAAGTAGAGTATCACATAGTAATCACAAATATACACATAATAGTAAAATCAATCCATTTTATAAAGTAATCAAAGCGTGTGATCACACGAGTATATGGAGAATTATAACAATTTAATGTCACAAATCCATAAGATCACGTAATCACACAAGTGTAAAGATAATTCAAATAAATTTCTGTCATAAAAAAATTAATGAATCTAATCACATAAGTGAATAGAGTATTCAAATTCGGTAATGATATCAAGTGATCATAGGATGTAATCACACAAGTTATTAAGTGGTAAAATAAATCAAAATATAGAAGTAATCAATGGTGTAAAAAATAGTGCGTGGAAACAAAAAGAGGAGCCTAAGAGAAAGAACATTAAACTATTATGAATTGTAAATGATTAACTTAAGTAAGCATGAATCATGGTCTAGTGAATTTATAAGAGTAAGTAATTTGGTCATGAAATAAAACATGATATAACACATTCCATAAGTAATAAATAAGTGTAATGATCATAATCTAATAGTGTATAAAAATTAATAATGAAAAAATCTATTTTGTAGATTCCCTAGTGTAGGTATACCCCGAATGTGGTATACATATCTTCACAGAGAAGTATATAATAAGTTATAAGATGTTAAAGATATGGTAAAAGTAAGCTCAATTTGTAGGATGCGCTTGGTGTAGACATTCCCTAGGGTGCTATGATGTTAGATCCATGAAGTGTATAATATCTATAGGTTTTAACTTCTTAATTTATTCTATGAAGAAAAAGTGCTAAGGTAGTGTGGATTTCTAAATATAAATGACCAAACATGTCTCAATTAGGTCACAATTTTTTTATTTTCGTAATGATATGTTATTTTTGTATTTTCGAAATAGAACACTAAAATATAAATTAATAAGTAATAAAAATGATCATATGGAATATGATATAAATAGTGAAAATGGTAGGTTGGGGTCTTGGGTAAATGTTTTTCCTCAAAAATCACATGGGACTCATAAAATGTGTTGTATCATTGGGTACCATCCTAGTTGAGAACTAGAAAAGAAAGTGTCAAATAATGAACACTATTTCTAACTCGTGTGTGTGTGTGTGTGTGTGTGTGTGTGTGTGTGTGTGTGTGTGTGTGTGTGTGTGTGTGTGTGTGTGTGCGTGTGTGCGTGTGTGCGTGTGTGCGTGTGTGCGTGTGTGCGTGTGTGCGTGTGTGCGCGTGCGCGCGTGTGCGTGCGCGTGCGCGTGTGTGCGCGTGTGCGTGCGCGTGCGCGTGCGCTGTGTGCGCGTGTGTGCGTGCGTGCGTGCTTGTGCATGTGTGCACGCGCGCATGTGCATATGTGTGTGGATAGCCATAATAGGACAAAAATTGATCATGTTAATGTGATATCATATACCGTGTCATGTTGAGTGTGAGTAATTCACGCCCTTGAAAATATAGGGAAAATTCGTAAATAATGTGATACTTGGTATCATCATATTTGATGATGTAATGTAAATATATTTGTTAGTCATGAGGAGTTATAATAATTGTGGGATCTTGATGTGAATGAGAGTTCATTAGTTTCCATCACCACACAATTCCATTTAAACTCTGTATGTATCATACATGGTTAAATAACATAGTAGATAAACAAGGAGACATAACAATCATAATATGTAGGTATGAATGTTTATCACACAATGTAATGGGATAAGAACAGAATATGATAAAACTCGGTTTAGAAGTTTGAAATGTTGTGCTTCACTATGAAGTGTCATTTTTAGCTTACTCTTGGAACTAAAGTAATTTCCTAAAATATATAAAATAGGGTACTTATATGGTATACTAGGAATAGCCACCATCATGTTGTTGTTCATGTACTTCAAGCATTTATGCAATGTGGAAGAAATAACATGCATGCTACACATCCAGGGGAATGTGAGTAACACATTTAATTTTTTAAGAATAAAATGCAACCTTTCAATCACAGAGTTAGAAAAAGAATGCTATTGTAGATCACATGCTATGCTACTACATGAGAAGACATGACAAATGCAAAATATGTAGTTACAGGATAAAAGAAAAATATGGCTAAAAATACTAATTTTTGGAAATTGCTCTCAAATCAGCTCACAAAATGACCTAAAAATTAGTCAATAGTCCTTAAAAAACAAAAGAAACATGAAAATGAGATTAGAATCACAAAAATAAATATAAATGTGTGGGTGTCCCACCAGACATGCCAAAATGTATACAAGAGAAAATACAGAATAAAGAAAGAAAAAACACAATGTGCAAACTTGATTCTTCCTTCGTATCTCCTTACAACCTCAGATGAGATTGGTTAAATATGGGAATGAAGCATCAATATTTTTGAATCTCTATGATCAAATGGATGTGGCTTCTCCAAAAGTGTTCCAAATGGAATTAGATTTGAGATACAAGTAATGTAAATGAATGATTATATTGATGGGTAGATTATTGATCAAATGGACAACATAATGGTGTGTAAAATTGAATGGAAATTTGACAAAGTAACACTAAAAATTCCTCAAGCTTCCAATGATGATTTGAGAGGAATGAAGCTTCTTATTTATAGATGTAGAAGAATCCATGGATTGAGGAAGGTGGAATTGATTGAGTTGTAGGATATTGATTTCAATTTCCTTATTTAACATGGTTGATTTATTCATGCAATTGGATATTTGAATGAGAAATTAAGAGGATTTATTTCAAATTAGTTGGCTCTTGAATTCTTCCAAATTGTACATGCATATTTGCTTCCATGTTTTTAGGATTCTAGAACTTGAGTGGGGTGACTAGTCAACTTGAGTGAGTTAGCTAGGTAAGTGAAGACGAGTACATAATTATTATTGTTATTTATTTAAATAGATAATTAAATTATTTGAAGGGGTGTATAGTGTATAATGAGTGTAATAGAATTAATTAAATTAATTATAGAAGTGGGATATGAGTGAATAATGGATTTAATATTTTTTTTGGATGTTGTGATGTTTAATGGGTATTTTTGGGGTACCTACAAACATGTCCTTATCAATCATCTCCTTATGCTGCTTTGAGATCTTCTCCAAATTTTGATTTGTCTCATGAAGCTCCTTGGTTGAATTCGAAAATTTTACCCTTTGTAATTGGTTGTCTATGTTATTGGTGATGTTTTTTTGCAAAACCTCTATGGTAGTTTTTCAGTAGAATATCCCACACATGTGTCTTTGAAATCTAGAAATTTTCTGCAAAGGCCATTCCCACTCCCTCAACATCTTCATTCAGGACCTTATGCATGATATAATAGGTGATAGTTTGTGTAAGCATCCAAATTAAAGTATAGAAAATTCTTTATACTTTTGTTTTGACTTGTATTCTTGAGGTAATTCCAATAGAATAATTATTCTCTGGGTTTACCCTTTTGGAATCTTGAGAGAATATATTGAAGAGGTTGTTTTTCATTATAATTAATTCCTTGGTCATCTTCATCTTATTCCTCTTGTTACATTCCCTTCCCTTTGTCTTCAAAACATTGTGTATCCTCTTTTTCATCATTGGTGACCATACCTTCTATGAGCCCATAGCCTACATATATTCCATAAAGGATACCATGAAATTGAAAAGGTTATATTGTGGATCAATATTACTATCATAATATGATAATATTAATGAATTAAATCTAGGTGGTAGTAGATATTTGAGAACCTCATGTGCTAATGGGTTATTTACTAACCCAATGGCTCTCATGTTGACTTGTGATTAGTTTTGTGATAGGATACATATTTGTGCTTGCACATTTTTAAGTATTTGGAAATAAAAATAAGGATAAAATCTTGAACCATATGGGATACACTAGGTATAATTATGGAAGCCACGTATTGTGTAGATATAGTATCTTGGAGGACCATATGATGCCCCCATAATTGGAACATTAGGTGTAAGAAAGGCCTATTTACATATCTATAGTAAATTAGGGGTTATTTTTACTCAAATGATAACTTACCCTCTTATTATAGGACATGAAAAATGTGTAAGTCAATAGTGGAAAAGTTTCCTTAACCTTCTATTGAGTTGAGATATTATTACTTAAGAATACTTCAAAGAGGCCTTAAAATGATGTAATTCTTCCACTCTGTGAATGTGTGAATTTTTTTGATAAAAATGTAGTTGGAAATGAAGACCTAAATAATACCTCGACACTAGGAAATTATCTTTAGGTTTATACTTTTCTCTGTGATAATGACCTAGGGCATATGTGTAATATTTATTTAGACTCACTACTTAGATTATGTACTATAAATAGTGATTTTGTAATTGGGTGTTTTTCTACTATCTTCTAAGTGTACAAGATGTGAGAGATTGATGACCTTTGAATAGGTAGAATGATTTCACTTTTATATGTAACTATTGCAAAACAAATTTTGACATAGTTGAAATTAGGCTTGGTGGGATAACATTTGCTTTTAAAAAAGTGATTGTTGAATGATTGAAGAAAAAAATTAGGCTTGGACAAAACTATTGCCCAATTTTTTCCCTAAAAGGTGGTTTTGTCTTAGAAAAGTGCAATATTTGTGATGGACATTGTAGAAGGTGGCCATATGACTAAATATGTGCTATACGTAATAAACAAGTTTTTGATGTGTCAAAGTTGAGTAGAAAGTTTCACCTAGTAGAAAAGGAGTGCTAAAATAAGTGAGGTGTACATAGGAATATGTTAATTAAGCACATAAAATGAAATTGGATGAGATGAATGCCAATGATAATAGCCAAATGGCATTGGTATAGATTTAGGGTATTGTAATAGGAACACAATGTGAATGAGTATAAATCAAACAAGCAATAGAAAATCATGCATAGAATTCCATGATATATGATAAACAAAAATATAACATAAAATTGCACATAGTAAATAGAGAATAACACATACATGTGCGTAGAGAAAAAAAAAGATCATACAAGTGTAAAAATAAGTAAAATCATATAAGTGTATAGGGTAATAAGAAAAAGCATAATCACAAATCATCTAAGTGTCTAAATGCATTAGAGAAGAAAATATAACATAGTAATCACACATATGTACATAGAAGTAAAATTAGTCAATATCAAAAAGTAATAAGAGCATGTAATCACACAAGTGTATGAAATAGTCAAACACTCAATTTTGTACAATGATAAGATAATGTAATCACCCTGTTGGTTCCCAATCTAACACCCCAAATAAGGAAGTGATGGAAAGGAGGAACAAGGAGAAGAGATAGATCTCTTAGTGTGTTGTTTTGCAAAAAAAGAAATTTTTGTCTATCTACCTTGACCATGCCTTATGGGAATGATAGGGAGGCACATGAATAAGGATGTGGTTGTTATCCTACTACTTTATGGCTCTACCTGAACCAAGGTGAGAGGACTTGAGGGGTGGTTTGAAAGAGAGGGATATATTATATTTCAAACCCTCAGACTTGTTAGAACCTCAATCTGATATAAAATTAAACCATTAAAGGTAATTCTTATTCAAAATAATGGTGACACAAGCATTGTAAACATTTAATACATCAGACAAAAGCCACTAAAGATAGATAAAATGTGATCACATACATCATTTCTGAAGAAATTATTGACAACTTGGGATATGATGATGTTGGGATGTTAAAATTCACACATAATGGAAAATACACTTGAAATATGTGGGATGAGTGTGATTTGTAAAAAAAAACATGTAAAATAGGCAAAGGTAATGTGATTTGCAGGGGTAGGACATGATGGTACTTGTTAAATGAAGTGGGGGTGGTGGATCTAATGGGAGAATTACCAGTGCTAACCATTTCAACACATGTCTCAGATCGAATGCGAGAGAGACATAATCAAGAGAACATGACCTTAAAAGGGAGTTTACATTAATTGATACCAAATTCATACAAACATTAACACATAACCTTTGAAAATTCAACACAAACACTTGTGCATAAGACTTCAAAAAAATATTTGTTGCATCAATTCATAACACCCAAAATACACTCAAGGGATGTAATAAGTCACCTCTAAAGTAATATTGCATAAAGGATTTTAAAATTAAAGAAATATTGTAAGGTAACACTACAACACAATATTTATTCAATGACCAATTTTAATCAACAACAAGAAAGAACTCCTTTGTATTTCATTGATTCAACATGCATAATATTACATCAAAATTGTGTTCATCAACTATTCTCTCATTTACATTCGAGAATGTTTGACTGGAGCATGTAAAACGGTTATGTGTGCTTTAATTTAGACAAGGGAGACATATAAAAATGCTCTCAATGCCTACTAATGACTATACAATGTAATCACCTTAAGCACAAACCCAAAATTAGAACCCCTAAAATGAAGACATGCCTTCATTCTTATACAAAATTTATCCTATAAGAGAAATTCCTAGAGACCCCCTTTGAACACTGAAAGCAATAAAACCACAAGGCATTTGATCCTTGGTCCATCAAGTGGATGGATGAGCTATTCCAATTGAAAAATCCTTCTTTTATACACCCAACCGGAATGGTTCTGAACCATGATTGAAGTCCATGGAGGAGTGGAGAATACTTATATTGAGAACAAAATCTTTTTATATTTTTCTTCCCTATCTCCTCCATGCATGTTCTCCTAGGAAGAGTTTGTTACTCATTTCCATCATTTGATTTGATTCTTCCATTTTTAAAAGAATAATGAATGGAAAGGAATAAATAATGGGGAGGGGGATAAATAATAAATAATATGCCTAAGGAGGGTCAAGATCAATTTGTTCACCCTCTGCCTTATTTTCTAGTTTATTCCTATATGTATCAAGGTGTTCAAACATCCCCAAAATGGGGTCCTCATCTAGCCCCGTATGATAAAGGAAGACTATTTCCTATTTGGATAGAACACTATCAAACTCAACTCAAATAGATCTTACTTTATTAATTCTTTTGGAAAATTTATTAATATAATTTTCTAAATGGATGAATTTTTGAATAAAAGAATATTTAAAGTCCTTTGGAGATTCTAACTCCCTTGCAATATGCTATTAGAGAATTTCTATTATCTTTTCCGAGTTTACAAATACTAGAGTAAGTATCTTTGAGGAAAGGATTTTCTCACTTTGGAATCAATTTCATCTATGTACACTCCCACTTTCTCCCTCATATCTTGGATTTTTCTTATGCAACCCCCCAAAGTGTCCATTCTTAATTTGATATCCCCCTTGTACTCATATTGTCTCCCTTGGAAATCTGAGGGTATTATTCCTTCCTTTTCCACCACCTCATCATCCATACTTGTGATGGCCTCAAGCTTTGGTAACATTCCATCCCAATATTCAACCTCTATTTGGTAATTGTAAGTTAGTACCTTACATGCATATATTTTCTTATAAACTTGGTTGTAACATTCAATTATATCTTTGAGGAATTTTCTACATATTCTTGTCAATTCCTTCTCCCTCTCCTTGTGGCCTAGCCCATATGTTTCAAATCATAAAAAAGTATTTAATGCTTATGGGGTTATGTTTACAAAAGATTCTTGAATTTCCAATGGAGAATATATCCACATTTGCATGTAGGTTGACAAGATGTCAACTTTTACTTTAAGTTTTTCTTGGTTTCCTTGTCTTTATCCATATTTTAAAAATTCTACCTAGTTCTACAAGAACCTCACATTTTAGAACTTCGGTGGCTGGTTTTCCAAGTGGAACCTTGGTGAGTTGATAATTAGATGGGGAAAATTCATTCCTTAAAGCATCGAGTTTTAGGGGTGGCCACATCCACAAACCTTTCTCCTTAATAACCCACCATTGTTCTTAATAGAATTCTTGCTTTCTTTGGTGCCTTGGATGGCCTTAAAGAGATGAAACTTTTAAGTTCATTTTCCTCTACCTATAATCTTACTCTTTTCCTCTTTGTGAGGGATTTTTCAAACCAACCTTTAGCCCTAATGCTATGTCCTTCATGTTCCTATAGCCTGGGGACCAACAGAACTATCATTTTTCCTTGGGTGCAAGGATAACAAGATTTGAGTTCTCTATTTATGTCCCTTGTAGATTAGATGAATTGAAAAGTTGTTCTTGAACTTTTCCCCATCTTTCCCCAAGTCCTTCACCTCTTCTTCTATCATATTTGAAGAGGGTTGAGTGCCTATATCAATATTTATTGTGTCCTCAACATTTTATTTTCTAGATGGAGAAGGCTTCTTGGTTAGATCAACTTCTTGTTTCTCTTATTTTTGGATCTACTACTATGCTACTTCATGAGTTGTAATAAATTTTTAATTTTTTTTCAACATTGGTTGACCAGGTTGCATAATACTATATTTTTCACCCTTAGTAGGTATGATCTTTTCAATTTGGATTTTCTCAACTTATTTTATAGTAACCTCTTATCTTACCCCTTCTCCCATACCACCTCCAACTTATTCCGGGGTAGATGTTTCCTGTGTTGTTGGGTATCCCTCCCCTTTCCCAAATGATGTGATTTGTAAGATTTCATGGGGAGGCCAGCTCTATTATTCGGTCCATTCCCTCGGCAATTTAGTGAAATTTGTATACACCTAATTTTGGTACGGTTTCTATTTTCATACATGTTATTAACAATTTATCTTTTCATGTTAGAGGTCATTAATGCATCTATCTCTAGAATGAGTTCCTTAAGGGGATCATTCTAGGATAAGGGTATGGTTATTCATGTAACCATTGGGTTAGGGATGATACATGGAGAGAGAAAAAATTTTGGTCCCATTTATGTGTTTATTTTTCTCATATTCCTCTTATTTTCCTCACATTCTTTTGACATATTTCTTTCTCATGACCCCTCTTCTTTCATTTTGCATCATTATTATTCTTCATGAATCTTTTCACATCTCCCCTTTCTTTTTCCTCCCTTACCGATGCCATCACCCACAGGGAGATTGCATTGGTGAAAATTCAAAATCCCTTTCAAAACCTTCTCCCATGGTGATGACATCAGTATAAATACCTCAACTCCCATTTTTACACATTAGAAAAATCACATAATTGCATAAAGGAACTTTCCATTAGCTTTTCTCTTCTACACCAACTTGCACCTTCTCACTCAACTTTTGGATTTCTTACATCTTGACTCTTGGCTTGGATATTATTCTTCTTGGATTGGTTTTCTTGCACTTTTGGGTCATCTATAGTGAGCTAGGACTAGATTGTTTCCCCTTCTCCACCTGAAAGTTGTTCTCTCTTTGTGTATGGTCCTTTGGGAGATAGATGCATCAACGACCGCCCCCAACATGTAAGTTCTCTAACTCACTTTTTCATTTTATATAGAGTAGTTCCTTACATTCGTTACATACTCTATGTTAGCTTAGTATTTTATGGACATGCTAGGTTAGCATATTGTATTTCATTTATTTTCTTTCATGTTACATGATTTCCTTTGGTTAGCATAGACATTGCATGCTTATTTTATTTATCATTACCCCCATAGTGTCGATACCTCCATAGGGTTCCTTCCTCTTCTTCAACCTAAGGCCTTGGAAACCTTAGTTTGTCCTAGTGTAAGGGTTACTTCCCTTGGGGTATGCGATCATAAGTGGTCCTGTACCCCCTTTAATTCTATCCATTTGTGTGTTGGTCTTGGTGTGTCCCTCACTTGTTTCCTCGAATACCCTGGTTGAATGGATGATAAGAGTGCACGGTGCCTAGACACATTTTTTCCCACCATACATCCTTGGTGAACCTGATGAATCCTATTTTTTCCCTTCTGATTGAGAACAACTCATTAAAAGTACCCAATTTTCATTTTTGTCTTGTTTCACTCTTTAAAATTCTAAAAATTCCCTAAAATCAATCTTTCCAAATGCCATCAGCTCCTATGTCATTTTTGTGATAGGTAGGATCCTATTTTTCTTGGCCTAACCTCTTCACATGATGCCATCAAACCCTTGTTTCACTTTATATGGCTGATCTTATCTGTCCTATATAATATTTACCACAAACACCATCGGCCCTAGTGAAACACTTTTTGCATGGCCTATTGTGTCGTTATCCAATTTTTCCAAGCTTCTTCTTAGATAGGTCATTAACACTCCATCATGGAGTATCTTGACATGGAGCTCTCTAACTCTAGTGAATAGTCACTTTTAGAAACTATCTAACATAAGGATTTCCTTTCTATTTAGGATCTTTCTGGTAAGAGCTAATAGGAAAAAGTATAACACCCACAATAATAATATCTCGGTGAGGAAAAAGAAGAGATTCAGATTGAGGACATCTCTAACTTCCACCTAAATCCAAAAATTCTTGATAAGTTTCCTCAATACAAAGGGGAACTTGAGTTAGTAATTCATAAACACCTCTTGAATTTTTCTCTGAGAAACTTGACGATAGGGTGGATAATGGGAAGGCTACCATGGTATGCTCATCTATGAATGCCTCTAGTTCTAATCCCACTAATCTTATCCTTCAAGTCATAGAAAGATGAGTCCACAATAAAAACTGCCACTATGGCCCAACTCCTTAAAATGCAAACCAATATGGTCCAAATGGTTAACCATCCTAATATGGGCTTTAGGTGTGAATTCCCCCCCCTACCCAATGGACCTAATGGGGCACCTATTTCCCAACCTCCCATTCACAAAAAGTCTTAAGGGTAGTCCAACAAGATCCACTAGCACCTTACATTGCTAGCATATGGATATTGGAGGTATTTCCCCTCTATCTCATATGATGGGTCAATTGATCCCATACTTACACATTAAGGCCTTTGGAAATATTTACAAAGAATGGATCAAATTCAATTCCTATGCCTCCACTAAAATCTTAGCTAAGAATCTTACTGGAGATGCCTTGGATTAGTATCACACTTTACCCCCTAACTCTATAGTGGAGTTAGAATCTCTAGTAAAAACTTTAGTTAATGAGTTTCAATATCATGATTTACCTGAAAATAACATTAATGCTTTTATCAACTACAAACAACATGAGAATGAATCAGCTCAAATGTTCATCAAACGTTGGAAAACTTTATCTACTAAGGCAACACAATATTCCAAATGATAGTATTTTCCAACTCTTCCTTCGAGCCTTAGAACCTCGCCTTTAGTATAAGGTTAGGTCCTTTTCTCCTACCTCCTAGATGAGGATTTTGAACAATCCAAAAGAAAATATTATCTCATGAGGGAGTTTGAGAAGGCTCCTCCTAAGAACCAAGAAAATAAATAGATACAAATCCTAAAAAATCAAAGAAAAAGAATGCCACAGATGATGGGGTCTCAGATACCCTTCCTCTCATGGATTCTACAAATAGAAACATCTTTTCTATTGATAAAAAAAATAATAATAATAAGATCCAACCTACCCATTATCAACCATTAACTAAGGATGAGTTGAGAAAGCATATGCCTAAACCATTTAGTCATATCCTTGATCCTTCTCACCCATTCCCCAATGGCATGATGAAAATAAATTTTTTGGTGGCATGCCAATTGGGGTCACTCTCATGAGAACTATCATGCCCTCCACATGGCTTCCATCATCACTTTATTTTTAGGCCCTCAATTTGACCATGAGGCTATCTCTAGAGAGTGCTTGACTGAAGCAATCAAGGCTTGTGACACTCAAAGACAAAAGGATCAACATAATGCCATTAATCAAGCCAATGAAGAACTTAAAGTTTTCTTTAACCCTATGCCAAATCATAGCTCAGGTGAAAGCTCTAAGAAACTGGAAAATGCCACAACAAATGTGGTTGATCCTAACTATCCTCTTGAGAACACAGTGGCTATAAATGATGTGAGGCATGTGATAACATATATTGAGCCAAAATACCCTCCATCAGTTCATCCTAGGACTCACAAATTCATTTATCCCTATGTATTCCAAAATCAGACTCCTAAAGTTAAAATCCCATCTTCCATAGATGTCATTGGCCCTTGTAACAAAACTACTACAGGGCCGAAGGCATCTAAAACTATTTTTCCAACCACATATGCCTTCACCAGGACAATGGTGTCAAGCATAAGAAAATATATTTTGAAGTATCTCTAATCACTCCTCCCCTTATGAGCATGTTTCTAGAGGATTCCAAACACTCTCATCCTACTTCTTAGATCAGCCATGATGAGTGGGATCCTTTGGAAGCACTTTATCAGATTCCTGGACCAATCCCCTTTTTAGATCTCATGCACACATCACCTCACCATCGCAAGAATCTCATGACTATGCTGTTTTGACATGAAAATACCTTTCCCTCCTACTTTGGGGTAATCTCCTATGTTGCATGGTTTAGGAAGAAGTATCTCGACATCAGTGTGAGGAAATATCCATTTGTATGGACCGTACCACTGATGTCCAAACTTACATCCATTTTCTCCATAGTAGCCATGATTCCAGACAACTCTCTTGCTGGGGTGGATGATCCTCCTCTTTTTATTTCTATGTAAATTGGTCAAAACAAAGTCAAGTGTTTCCCCTCATTGATGAGGGTGTTGGCACTTGTGTGGCCTCTTTATAATTCATTAAGGCTCTAAGATACTCAATAGACAATCTCAAGACCACATACTACTTGTCAAGGGTATGATCATGTCAAAAAATCCACCCATGGGTTGTATTTGGTTTCCTATCACTATCCCTCCTAGGAAAATGAATGCAAGGTTATGGTCTTCAAATTTCCTTTATCTACAACATTCTCCTTGGTCAACCTTGGACCCACCATGCATGCGTGTGGTTTCCTCTTCAACATATCAATGTGTTAAGTTTACACACCAAGGGGAAATCTATAAAATCCAAGGTGACCCAAATCCTTGAATTATGATACTCTCCAACAAAAGGGAACTTATAAATTCCCACCCTTTAAGAGTTATCACCTATCCCATTCCATGAATATCAATGTTTTAATTATCCCATGTTGAGTCCCTTCATGGTAATGCGGGTCATCTAGAGTTGGTTGGGTATACACCTCCCAATCTCTTAGATTTTGATGATGATGAACATGATGAGATTACCATTAGAATCAATACTTTTGACCTACCAGATCTTTTCATCTCACAACTTCCTCCTAACTTGTGACCTCACAAGAAGGAGCCATCAATTCCCACTACTATTTCATGAACACCTCAACCTACACCCAACAAAAGGTTCAACTTGAAACCATAGTTTATTCTTGCATGATAGATACTATCACCCCTGACTATGATGATGGTTATGCTCTAGATGATCCCCATTTGGCTAGTTACACCAAAATTTGGGATAGAGAGGTCTGACGTTACCAAATCTCCCTCTAAAAGTGTGCTCACTTGTGATGTGAATGTTATTCTTGTACAAGAAGACCCTTCACATTCGATTGAGCCTCCTCTAGCAGACTAGTGCCTGGGCCTCAGATAACTCCACCAACCTCATCTTCTCCCCTCAACTCCATCACTAGATCACCTAGTATACTTCCTCATCTAAACAAGGGGAGCATATATCTAATTTTGACTATGAAGTTGATGATATCATGGGTGATGAAGCACTAGATGTGCCAACATCATCTATGCTAACCCATGTTGATCACTCACATCATCCCTTACCCTCATTCCATTATGGATCCTCTCCTTTCGGGGTAGAGCCATACTACACATGGCATGAGGCTCCAGGGCATGATGTGTCTAATTGTAGAGCCTATAGAAAGCACATGAAAAATATTGAAGCTGAGGTGATATGAGATCAAGCTTAAAAGGCTACATGGCCTTCCACCTCAGCCCCATTATATTGTTCACACCATGGTTATTGTTCATCACATACTAATGCATACTATTGGTTCATGCGTGGAAAAGCACCTAGTTCTTGAAGTCCTCTTCACATGGAAAAAAAGTGTAGAGATGAATCTTCTCAAGCCATCCCACCTTCCCTTAGACCATCTAGACCACAACCTACATATGGGCCTCCACCTCTCCCTAAGCCTCGCCCCTCTCTTGATGAAATTTATGTGGCATCCTCGCTCAGTTTGAGGACTGCATAGATGAAACCCTATTTTCCACATGATCTAAAGTTCATCATCAAGTAACCATTACCCAACATGCTATCGAGGACCTCATGACTCATGCACATGTAGTCATATCTTAAACCAAGTAGATGATATCATCATTGATACTCTACGATCATTCACCCCTCATGGCTAAGCACCACTCTTAAACATACCTTGATTATTTTCTTTGGCCCAGGATCTCATCTTTTCTTGGGCTCTCGGCCCCCTTGGGTTTTTCACATCTACACCAATCTTATCCTTGCTTGGGCTCTCCACCCCACTTGGTTTTATCATCAATATTCTTTTCCCTAACATCTCCTACCATTGAATGTCATGGTCTTGATTCCAATCTCTTTTGGATCTGATTCACTCTAGATTTCCTTAAGTGGATTTCCATGGTCTTGTGCATCCTCACTTAGGTCTTTGACCTTGCTTGGATTTATCTCTCATCTAACTAGCTTTCTTACCTAATCATCATTATCATTATTCCTAAGTACCATGAGTATTACTACATACATGCATGAGAAAGAAAGGAAAGCAATAAGTAAATCATCATCCATCAATTTTAATACATCACAAACAATCAAAATAATTATATATATATATATATATATATATATATATATATATATATCATCAATTCTTTTATACATCGATAAAATACATCAAATCCATCATGATACATCATCTCTATCTAGGTGGCTCAAGCATCCTCACCCCTTGGGGTGGTCTCTGGATGATTTTTTGCAAAGGTCACGTGTGCTAGATCCTTGGGCTTGTGTGAGCTATATGACTTCGCCCTAGATCAGGATCTAGAGGCCTCTCCTTGTGCTCTTTAGCTACCTCTAGCCTCGTGATCCTCTCTCTAAATGCTCTTGAAATATGATAGGTGTGCTTCACCTTATCCTAAACCAAGGAACCTTGTGCTTGGAATAACTCTCTCAAAATTATATATATGTTTCTCTCCATATCTTCCATCACCTACACATCTCTAAACATTCACAGTTTCTCGAATCATCTCCCACTAACTGAAATTATCCTACTTGACTCCCCACTGATGGCACTGGCATTGGGGGTCTGCCATGATTGAGGTATCTTGGAAATCCAACATTGGATCTAAGATATCATGGTGTGCACTCTCAATCAACGAGTGTCACTCCTCTTACGTCCACTCAACAAAACCCAAAAAAATTCACTCATCAATATCAATATAAGTCATCAAATCTAATCATCTACATAATCATAATTAAATCATCACATTCATACCTAGCTCTCGACTCACTCAAATGGTCTCACTCATCTCCATGACCACCCATATACTCTCAACCTCATTCAAAACTCCACATATCTCCACCCACATATATGTGCCCATCTATCTCAGGGTACCCAAATCATGTCTCCTCTATGGCGAGTCCTAGGTATGTCTCATAGCTATAGGGCCATCTCTATACCCAATGGTTTTGGGTAACCACCTCTTGGATGCCACATCCTATGTTCTCTCACCATGGACCCTAACTATCTTTCCTCTCTCTGTTGGGAATAGGACCAGCTGCCCCCATATTTCCCACTTGTGGGTATGGGATAGTGGGTCCTCCATTCAATCCCTCATCTGAGCTCTCTACTATAATAATATTTGGTGGGTCCTGAGCTTCCCCACCTCTCCATCTTCTGCCTCCATCCCTATTTACCTACTATGTCCCATATTCTCTGGGGATGAAATGTTGGTACTTCATCCACTACTCTCACAACCTCTCTCAGCATGTCATTTCTTATATAGGCTAGTAGTGGTGGTATCACAGCAGGATCGGGCCTCCCAAACTACCTGGGTACCCTGTCTATCGGATGGGTCTCTACCCAATGCAAATAATGGCATGTCACCTCCTCAGTTATCTCTAAGTCCTCTACATGTGGTTAAATGGGCCACTAATCCATTCCTTGTATATGGATCCCATATGACCTCATCTGGATGTACCTATCATAATGGACGATAATCTAAAAGTGCTCTCACTATCGGCCCTTGTGCCCACTAGAGTACTCTCGAGGCATCTCTTTGCTATGACTAGGGGTATCCCTGTGGGCCTATACATGGGAAACCTCTCATATATCTAGGTTGTCAATAATATCACAGGACCTATGGCCCTTTGTGCCCTCTCGTCGGACCACCCATATAGATCGTGCACCAATTGCACCCATATAGTGGTCCCCAAGTAAATAACACATCATTATCTATCAAATATCTACACAATTTTACTAAATAAAATGGAATTATACCATTTTCCTTGTGGCACAATTTTCATGTCACGATAATTCCCATAACCACCTTTTAGATAGCCAGAATCTTTGTAGTGTGTACTTGCACCGCACCTAACACTGAACATCCCCTCATCATATGTCTCATTTCCTGTGGCCCATACATCCAATGCTCTCCTCTCTACTACATACATGGTGAGATTGAAATACATGTGAGCTCCCTCTATTGACAGTCCCAATATCCCATGCACATCCTGAAGTGTCACGATCATCTCCACTATCTTGCCTACCCACCACCAAAAGGTGTTGGCCCTAGGCTCCCATGCTTGCTAAAAACATTTATAGTAAATCCAGACTCAATGGTATCATGGGAATTTATATGATGCCTCCAAATCCCCATCTATGCAACTACAATGTATCTTGCATCTATCAATTTGTAATCATGTCATTCAACAATGCTATATCCACCACTCTCCATAGGTGGATCCTCCGATCCTCCTACAATCACAAATCAATAAAATCCAGGCATTAGATTCATCAAAATCAAATTAAAATTTAAAATCATAATAATATTTATGCCTCATAATATCTCCTACACCATCGGCCTCTGCATACATGCCATCGATAAAATTTCTAGCTATCCCGATGCATTGGCCTTGTTGTTTCAGGGGGGCGGATGGCATCTAAATCCATACACCCATGAATTTTAAAAATTAAAATGTAAAAATCTACAAAATGAAAAAGCTAAAAGAAAATCCCTCCCAAACCCACTTGCATTTTTTCCTACCCTTCCTAATGACGTAAGTTTTACTAAAAATGGCATCCTATTTCCTTCACATTTCCCAAAAAATCAAATTGCTAATAATCTACCTAATAAAATTAAATGCATCACTTACCCATGGTCATGTGCTCTCGTCACATGTGCACCTCCTCGCGTTGATATCCCTCCTCCTCGTACTCATGCCATCTCGTCATGTCAATCTCTAAATTTGGAATTCCAAAGCTCAGTTCTCTTAATTCCAAAAATAACAATAAGAAAATAAACCTCAAAAATCCTATATAAATTCAATTTTCTAATCAATTTTCACCATGATGGTCAATCTTTAAATATATGTTATTTTAGTTCCCAATTTCTACAAAATCCATCGTTGTTTTCGTTGGGATCATGATCTTCTCCCATTATTTTTGACATATTACATGCCTTACTTCACCTTTTGGCCAAAAATCACACTTTTTCGACCCTCATCTCCAAATTTCAAATCCATGACATCCATCCCATGGGCCCCTAGCTAGGTGATTTATGTCTTATTTTATTAATGATCTTCTCTAGTGTTTCCTTTCAGTTTTTCTTCTCCAGGTTCTAACAAAGATGGTTTGTGCTCGATACGTGGCAAGATGATCGACACTATCAGGTACGCATTGGTAAGTATATTTCATTTTAGCTACTCTTTTTTACTTTTAGCATGTACTTTCAGTTTTGGTGTTATGTATTGTTCTTTCTATTGACTACCCCATGTTTCATATTGCGACATGTGGTAATCAACAATTGGGCATATGTATACACCTAAATTTTTACGCTTTCTATTTTCATACCTATTACTAATAATTTCTCTTTTAGGTTAGAGGTTGTTAATGCATCTATCTCTGGAAAGGGTGCCTTAAGGTTCTCATTTCGGATAGGGGTATGGTTATTCATGTAACCATTGGGTTAGGGATGATACATGGAGAGAGAAAAACTTTTGGTCCCATTTATGTGTTTCTTTTTCTCATATTCCTCTTATTTTCCTCACATTCTCTGACATATTTCTTTCTCATGACCCCTCTTATTTCATTTTGCATCATTTTCTTCATGAATTTTTACACACCCCCCTCACTTTTTCCTTCCTTTACAATGTCCATCACCCATGGGTGATTGCATCGATGCAAATTTAAAATCCCCAATAACGTATTTTCCCATGGGTGATGGAATCGGTATAAATACATCAAATCCTATTTGTACATTAGAAAAATCACATAATTTCACAAAGGAACTCACCATTATCTTTACTCTTCTATGTTAACTTGCACTGCTGCTTTCACTTCTGATTTCTTACATCTTAACTCTTGGCTTGGAGATTCTTCTTGCTTGGATTGGTTAACTTGCACTTTGGGTCATCTATAGTGAGCTAGGACTGGATTATTTTCCCTTCTCCATTTGAAAGTTGTTCTCTTTTTGTGTATGGTCCTTTGGGAGATAATTGCATCAACGACCACCCCCAACAGGTAAGTGATCCAACTCACGTTTTAGTAGTTCCTTACATTTGATTACATACTCTATGTTAGCTTAGTATTTTATGGACATGCTAGGTTAGCATATTGTATTTCAATTTTTTGATTCATGTTACATGCTTTCCTTTGGTTAGCATAAATATTGCACACTTATTTTATTCATCATTAACCCCATAGTGTTGATACCTCCATAGGCAAGGGTATCAAGTCATTCTTTAGAGAAGATTTTACAAGATGTTAACATGAATGAATGTATATTTCAGATCCATAATAGATAATCAATTAAACCATAGTGCATAAACTAGATCTAGATCTAAACCATATGAAGGAATAACTAAAAATTACTATAATTAGATTTACCATGCAAGATCCATGTTTAGTTACATCCAACACCAATATCTAGCCAATAAGATCCATTATATTAATACTGTAAAACACAAGCTTCTTACATACATAATAAAGTCACCATAGTCATGTGCACTAACAAACTCATGCAACATAACACTACAATAATATCAAAATTGTCTAAATCATGCAAATCAATACATATTTATAGGGGTGGGGACTTGCCCTTCACCACCCATGCACCTTCAAAATAGGCTACATGCTAATAATATCCATGCACCCTTACATGAGAATACAAAAGCATGCAAGCTTGCTAATAATAGATTATCTAATAATACAACTGTAGTATAATCCTATTATTAGCTCCAAAACTTGCATGGTGCTTGATCTTCTGCTAGTCCCAAAATAGCCTTGCGTGGTCTGTAAGTCTTCTGTAAAATGTTCTCCACACTTTATGTCCAAAATTATCCCCAATATGGAAATGAATAAGTCCTAATTTCAAATTGTTCTGGGCGTGCTTTGTGTCTGCTATACTTCCACGCGCTCCTGCGCACCCTATGTCCGAACGCCCAATCCTCCTATGCTTTCATACTTAAGTTGCATTTCATCAACTCAACATTACCCCACACTAATTTTATTTCCGTCCCTCGAAAATGGGTAATCCAAACTCATCTCTCCAAGAATAATGAATAAAGAATGAAAGAATAAAGGAAGTACTTGTACAAATAATGATAGACTACTCGACGCCTTGCTCTTCTACATGCAAGATTAACTATGGATATTCATTTTTAATCTCTACCTCCAATTCATTCCAGTCACTCAACACTTGGCTAGTTTTATCAGGAACATATGTACTATGGCTTCCATCTCATCATGAGTCATGTTTTCCTTCTCATTCTGTAATATTCTAATAATGTTAGCCATGCTAGAGACCATCCCCTCCATGAGATCCATTTTCTATGTAATGAGTTTACCAATGTCTTTTAGTTTCTCCTTATGTGGATCTTGGAATGTTGCAAGCACATCGTGCTTTTTCTCAATCAACGTAAGCCTCTCCACGTGCCCAAGCGTCTCATTCTTCATTGCCTTGAGGACCTCATTTTCTTCTTCAATGGTCTTTTTCTTTATAGTTACATTCGGTGCCTTGTACATAGTCAATTCCTAATCTTATTTCTTCAATTCACCCTTTCTTCAATTCACCCTCCAATGCTTGCAATATTCCATGAAATAGTGGCTTTGGATCTCTCTACCTCTTCTACAACATCCTTAAGTGTTGGCAGGCACACATGTCCCTCCTCCAAAGTAATAATTGAATTGTTGTGTGCGAGATAATGTAGGGTGGAATTAAAATCATTACTGACCTTGTCCCAAATTGTGGCCTCTTCTCTATGATCTCATCCCCAATTTTATTGGCCATCTTAAGTACTTTTTGCATTTCTTCCTCAACTTTCTATTTCTCTTCTGTGAGGTGCTTGATCTTAGTAGCTACATATTTATTTTCTTCCAAAATGCTCTAATAGTTTTTGCTTTATCAATATTCCAACGTGTAACTTCAGCAGATACCTTAGTGAGGGCATTTCTCACCTATTCATCAGACATCACCAGAGGCTTAACAATCATATGGCACGAATGGGGTGACTTAGTCAATCTCCGCAACATGCAAAGCCGTTGCACACATCAAAGTTAGGCTCATCCATGTGATCTACATCATCCATGATAGTTGTTTCCTTGTGCGGGCATTCACCATATCCACATCCATGAGCTCCCATCCATATAAATCCTTGGGTTCCAAAGTACCTTGGAACCATGCATGTATGATTTTTCTTAGGTCATCTATATATCCAACAGACAGAGTCTCATATGCTACTTCCTCTTTATTTTTACCAAAGTGCTTACCCTTGGGAACCTTGGCGCCTAAATCCAATACTAGACCTTCACTGTCTGTGTTGTAGAGGGCATGCTAGATGGCTCACCCTTATCTTCACCTATCTCTAAGCCAACGTCCTGTTATCTATGTTTTGTTCCTTCAATTCTTCTTCATCATTTTTCACCTCCACTTCCCCGAGGCTCCTCTCGTATTCTTATTCTATATCGAGTGTTAGGCATTTTGTCTTATTCTTCTTCTACCTCCTTCTAAGGGATGTACTTGTACCTTTTCTTCTTCTCAGGTTCCACCTTCACGGCACGTAATCTTCTGGGGATGGGAAGGTCACGTGCCCGATTATTTGTTCTTCTAAGTACCCTCTTATACCGAGGTTCCTTAGGAGTCTTATTCCTCAAGAGTCTTGTCAAGATACTCCTCACACTCACTCTTCTCTCCAAGAATGGGTTGTTTCCTACCCTTGTGCTCCAAACCATCACTAGCTTACTACAATTTTTCTTCCTCTTTTTCCACAAGGGGCAAAGCCAGTTCCTCATCTGCCAAAGTGCCAATTGTATGCTTCCCCTTGGGTGGGCCAGAAGTTTGAACTCATTTTCTACATACCTCCCATTCTCTAACCTAGGGATTGAGTTGGATATACACAAGGGCTTCCCCAATCTCACCAATTTCCATACTCATTGCTTTCATATTAATATCATTTGAAATTAATCTCTCAATGTATGTAGACTTACTTGGATACACGTAAGTCTTCCTCAATGTGTGGTAGTCACAGTCTACCTTGTCCGCATTAAAAACAGCCAACACGCATATGAAAATATATGTATAGATGCCTAGAAATAACACACGGTGAAGGCATATGGTAGCTTACACCAAGGGATCCATTTCTCATCCTTCATCCCAAATCACACAATACAAAATTGTTGATAAACTACAAACTGTACTTGCTTACCCAATACCGAGGATATGTCCTTAGGTATCCTCCATTCTTCCTCAAACAAGGCATGAAGTCACTCATACCACATCTTTTTCCTTTTCTTAAAGGGGCCACTCATGGTCCCATCATAGGTATACTTCTCAAATCTCTCAGTAAGAGATTTATTTTCTTGGGGATACTTCCATACTTTGTCCTTAGGCCCATTGGACACTCCAATTTCTACAAAAATAAGGGATAACAGGATCGCACCAAAACTAATCTTCTCACCTCCATGTGCTTCCTCAATGATGGTTTCAAAAATGAAACCCACCAAGTTATAAGTCACCCCTTTAGTCATTTTCTTCACTATATGCAACCATAAGGTGTTCACCTACAACCATCGCTCTTGGTTATTCAACTTTGTCAGGAGGTGTGTTGCTTTGCTTGGATAACTAGGTATTTTGTCAGCTTATCAATTTCCATTCCATGCCCTCCCTTTAGGTAACCCAATGCTTTTCTTTTCGCAATGATTCATGCCTTGTTTGTTACGTTATTGCTAATATTTGTGCTTGAATTCCTCAATCCTGCCAAGTGTCCCAATCGGGATGCGATAATCCTCATTTATCATCCAACAAAGTAGAAGAAGTACTCATGGACTCTTCGATTAACCACTGGTAAAATTTTTTGGGTTTTCCAAAATAAGGGAGCTCATATAACTATAAAAATCCCACCTTTCTCAAAAGATTCTCACCCACATCGTCATACACGACCATATCATCTTCATTCTCTTGTTTTTTTATTCACCATAAATTTATCAAGTTCATCTTTATTGTTTGTTGTCTAGTTGTTGTAATCACTTACTTTACCCCGATGAATGTGCAAGTCCCAATCATGACCCATGTAAACCCCCTTGGGTAATACTGCATGTTCAAGAAATAGATTTCTAAGGCATCCTCCACCTCATTTTCTACTTCCTTTTGCTTCTTCTCCCTTAAGGTGTTGTAGATGCTCTCCTTGGTGCCATAATAACTATAAAGGTGTGATATTTTACCTTCCTCAAGTTCTGCAACTCCAACTCCATGTGCCCTAGCTCAAAACCCAAACCCTAGCTTGCAATCCTCTTCCATGCATGCCTCTGCTCTGCTCAAACACTTCTCCAAATGGAGCGACAATCACCCTGGTGCAT
The DNA here is from genome assembly GCA_018340775.1 of Taxus wallichiana var. yunnanensis. Lineage (NCBI taxonomy): Eukaryota > Viridiplantae > Streptophyta > Pinopsida > Cupressales > Taxaceae > Taxus > Taxus wallichiana. The sequence goes on from CM031244.1 coordinate 81,454,313, forward strand.
AGATATGAAAAATCCAACTGGTTCATGGCTCTCCACACTTCACAACTCATTTGCTAGCTCACTTATCAACAACTCGCTTGAATACTCTTGTTCACAAAGGTGAAAATGATTTCACAACACCACCTTATATAGATTTTCAAAAAGTTTCCACATTTATTGATCTCCACCTACCACCATACCCAAAATAATTCATTTTTTCTTCATGTTTTCATGCTACTTATTTCCGCCCCATAATTATAACCTTCTGGCACACCTTCTACTTCTCGTCCATAGACCTCCTTTCGTGCGCTATCATGTGCTAAATTACTTTACCACTTTGCACCTTTTACTAAGTAGTTTCCACTGCTGCAGCCTCGCCTTACATTATATTGTGCATCCATACGTGGTCTTTATTCATGAGAAAATTTTCCTATCCACACCTTTCCTTCAAGCACCTGCACAATAACTCTCTCCTATGCATACCCATCCTCAGATAATATTCAAATAATATTCAAACTTGGAAATGAACCCTGTATATAATCCACCCCACACTAAGGGTATGTGTGGTCCTCTATGCATGAAAACACTTAGATAGTAATTAACTGCATAAAAACATGTTTATTACACAAAACACCGAACTAAATTGACAAAACATAACATATAACATCCACTTTTAAGACTTTAGAAACAAGGGATTTTTTTAACATAATGTTCTCTATTCTAAATTAATACAATTCAGAACACACATTCCATTTCCAATCCATCTCATAACAAAACCATATGCAACTATAATGACTCGGTGAAACACCGATCTCTCATTCCATGACTCGGTATTAAATTGATCTCTCATGTTAACTTGTTTAAGTGTATACTATGTATACTTGGTTCCTTTACCCTTTTAGGGGCACCCAAGTGTTATGTCTAAGAAGCCTATCTAAATATCTGATTACCGATATTCATCTGAAATCCTACATCTTAGACTAGGTGACATAAGACAACACAACCAACAGCTTGCGATACTTTGGCCAAAGTTTTTAAACATGTCTACCATGTTTACATTCCAAGACGACATACTCGTCAAAAGGAATATGTCCTTCACCACACTTGTATTATTATCTATAATGGTCATTCTTGACTACATCAACCCACTTGATTAAATTTTCACACTAAACAAGGGAAGATTACATGCACTAGTGTGGAAGACTACTTGTGGTGACTAAGGATACATAGACATACTCAATCAACTTATGTCGATTGGGTGTGTCTAGTTACCCTAAGTCAACATGAGTTGACCACTACACTAATTCATGTTTATATCTTTGATTAGGGTGGAACCATGACCAAACTTCCACTTATGTTAATCGAACTAAGTGGGGTGTTGAAGCATAGCAGCTGCATCATAGTATCCTCATAATGACTCATGTCATTATGAAGGTACTCTTTGTAGTCACTATGTTACAACATCCAACTGAGTTTCCTCAACTAAACTAACATACTTAATAATATTATATTATTAACCCAACAATTATTATCTTAAAGATTTAATGATAACAACGCACTTAAGGGTCCACTAAGCACAATTTACCCCAAAGAAGGGTACGAGGTGTATTTTACACGAGAGAAAGGTATGTAGATAAAATCTTTCCTGCTTATTCTGAATTCATGTTTATGTTTATCTTAATCTTAACTATTTATTTTCATATATCAATATGTCTGAATTTGATATTAGGAAGGTAAGATCATTAAGTCTTCTTACTATAATTTAGCTTTGTAACAAGCTTTCTTGAAACTTGTACTTTAGACTTCATAATATTGTAAGTCTAAATATTTCTATTATTTAAAAATCCATGCTAAAAATGATTGATATTAGATAAGGAACACACAACCAATCATCCTCATGATTTAACCATAAACACTTAACAAGATATCATACATAGCTCTTTATTTAATTACAAGGAAAGTATCCTTTTCTTTCCTTATTAAGGACTAATTTCCTATTAGTGAAAACATAAAACATATGATTTAGTTTAACAATAAGAAGCCACACACATTTATATAAACTATCCATATTCCCTTTACTTTGTTTAAGGATCTACCAATGATTATCAACTTAGTTGTGCTCTTATCACGTGAAATGAATCAACTATAAGTATAGATCCTTAATCCTAGAAGCTTTATATATCATATAATCTATTAAGTTGCATAATCCCATATTACATATATCTATATTGCCCCAACATGCATGATATTACCTAGTAATATTACACAAAATTATGTCATGAAGGTCTCATAAGTAAATCAAAAATCAACATCTTTACCAAAGAAATTCATTTATCAAAAAGAGAGTTCACCACTCTCTAAACTTAGGAAGTATTTCAAAGGATTACACAAATGTCTTTCCATCAATATAAAACTAGTTTTAATACATCTTCTAGATTTATTTTTCCCAACAAAAGTACATTTCAAGTAAATGTCAATACATAGACATCACAATGAAGAGATAATTTCTTTAGTAAAACAAATGTAACTTTCTATAAGTCTTTCTCCTTTCATCTTTTATGAAGTCCATCTGCAAAATTGTTAACACGAGTCAGTTCACATGAAATAAGCATGATAAATACTATAATGTTAAAACAATATGATTTTATCTAACTATTTCACAAAAGGAACCATGATGTTAATGAAACGGTTCTAAATACAAAAATAATATCAATTAGAAGACTTCCCTAAAGATTACATAACAAAAAAAGAGAGGAGTCATAGAATCTACAAGATAGAATGTTCAAGAAAGAACTAATTAAACCAACATAATTAATTCTATCTCAAACATGGTTATGAAACTCATTACAATATGCTAATCATCTAAACAACAACTAATTAAGAAATAATTAATTAACATTCTTATCCTAATCTTAAACTTCTCAATTTAGTTTCCAACCTAAGTTCCACAAACCCAACCAGTTCTTATTATTCAAGAAGAAATGAATTGATCTAATCATATTATTTTTATAAAACAATATGCTGTTTTTAATATTCAAAATATTAACAACCTACTAAAAATCCTGAATGATCAAACAAGAAGATACAACTTGAATAACATCCTTTCCAACAACCTTGCCTAACCAAAGCTCTTCTCATAATCAAAGGATTATGTTGATCAAGAACAACCAAACATTACAGGTAAGAATAGTTGTAACCACACAAGAGATTTGGTACTAGCCCCAAACAAAACAACTTAACCAACGGTAACAATTCCTTGAGAACCTAGCTTTCACACTAAGTTCAAAACTCAATAAAACAAAAAAAAGTTATCACAATCCTTGCATATAAAACAATCACATCTGAATGTTCATTATTTCCATAAGATACTAATGGAGAAAGAACATATCGGTTTTACAAGAAAACACACAAGGTTTTTATCTTACTCAAAAGACCAACCCCAGGATCAAAGAGGAGTAACTTACTTACATTGGTAAGTGTAGACATAACATTAGCAATCTATAAAAACTAACTTGCATACAAAAATAACATCGTTCAACTCTTAAAAAATAACTAAGGATGCCAAAATAGTCTCAAGGAGACAATTAAAAGACTCCAACAAACCTGCAACTGTCATCATAAAAAACAAAACGTTCCAATATGAATCTTGTTAAGGATAACATGATCTGTAACTTAACACAATATCCATATGCACTTACGAAGCCTAAATCTCCACATGGGAGCATAATAATAAAATAAAACGAACCCAAGTTAAAAGTACAACAACCTAGGACTTTCTCAAAAGTTCAAACAAGTTCTAAATAGGAACCGACTCAAAGAGAGTACTCAAAAAATGATGAGTATAACCTCACAAGAAATAAACAGAGTTTAACCAGACTATAATTTCATACAAAACCATTTTAAAGTTATGCCTTAGCCTTGAACGATCCAAACTAGACATTACCTGTTTCACAGGCCAACTCGAAAGGGTATTCATTCAAAGTTAACTCAACAAACAAGAAGGAGAGATTATACTAGTCTATGTAACAAAATAGGTCCACCCGTGAAGGGTTATAAACCATAACCATGCAAAGAAAGTCGACAAAATTAGCAATAGTTTCCTCTCAAAACTCACTTACAGTGCTTTAAAACAACTTCATGTAAACCCAATAAGGATCAACAAGATCTTACTTTAAGCAAACTAAAAACCCGTAATGGTTAACACTTAAACTCAACAATGAAAAGAACTGAAACCAAAACTTCCAATAGACATACCTTTGCAAATCAACCACCAATGAATGATACTATCACCAAAACAAAGGTTTACCTATTTAAGATCAAGATCCATGTCAGTCCCTTTCTTAAGGCAAATACAATCGAATCCATAACAAATAAACATAACCCAATTTACTAACAACTAGGTGATTCATAGATAAAGAGTATAATCATGATATAAGTCAACCAAATATTGTTGGTCTCAAACTATTTTCAACAAAGAAAACTGACCAATGATAAAAGTCATAAAAATATCACCATAACCCTGACATACTTTTCACGCTTACAAGTTACTCATTCAAGGTGAAAAATCTAACCAAGAACTAACACAGTCTTCCATTGATATCCATGGAAGTTCAATATAAATAAGGAAAACACAACTATATTTCCATCAAGACAACCCAGATTTCACAATAAAATACTACATACACAACATCATTATATCTAAAATTGAGAAACGACATTGAAGAAGGAAGAAGAAAACAGAACACAAACAACAATACCAGGAACGATTTCATAAAAGAGTATATTTCTTTTAATGAAAACACTTAAGTAAAAGAAAAATATTTAATGAGATAGGGCCTATCATGCCTGGTAGTGCTCCTGTCTTCTTTTCCTTGTTTCAATCCTTCATGCAAAACTTCTACAACAAGATTTCCATGAAAATGCCAAAACCCAACCTCTGAAACTTTCCTTATCTTCTTCTTATAGCTTCCATGCTTATATTTCGTTACCATTACCACCATGCAAGGTGAAATTAAGCATGCACAGATTTGAACTAGAGGTTCAAAAGGATGAAAAACCACATGTAGAGCTACAAAGTTCCCAAAAACCAAGTGAAACAATAAAAACTGAAAAACCATCTATTCCTCCAACCTTCTCCTATTTCTTAGGTGGTTTTCAAACTATCCGAGAACATTAAATGCCAAAAATACCGATGGATTCCTCTCCTACTTTCTCGCCATCACCAACTCCTTGTTGGTTAAAAATAAAATTTAAAACTCCATGTAAATGAAATTAGTAGAGTTGACAACTCAACTTTCCCTATATTTCCATGCATTCACCAAAATTGGTGGTAACATAGTATTTAATGAATCCACATTCAAATATTTTAAATGCCTTAGGAATTGGTGCCACTGACACCCATCCACTTTCCATCCACGCCATCCCCTTTAGGCTATCCCAATTCCCTTAGGTTAGGTTCAAATAATATTATCTTATAAACCAAACTTAGGTCCTTAGGTATAATTTATTATTTTAGTCTTAGAATAACTAGTATCATGACTTAGGATTACCTCCTTCCATATAATCAACCACAATAATAAAATCACCTTAGCTTAAACTTAGGATAAGATAATAATCATAGGAACTTAGATTAAATTAGGTCCCCCAAACTAATCATCAACATTACCATATGATGAATAAAAATGATGTTCTTAGATCACTATAAAGGACATATGCAAAGATTTCACCTATGATCCCGTGGAATCCTGGGTTCAGAAATCAAACATTCTTCCCAGCTTGGTCAAATGACCTAAACGTCATAAAATTGAAAGCATGCCTTGGATCACTGAAATTGATCCAAGGTATGGCTATCTTGCATCAGAAATCAAATAGACTGAAGCACAAGTTCAAATGCAAAATAGGCTATGAACGAGTTTAGACTGAATTTATTTCTTCCATCCACATGTAGTGAACATTCAACATAAGAAAGAATGAAATAATTCATTTTAAATTTAGAATTGACATGGCATGATTGTATTCATTTTTAGAAGATAAACATATCATCTACAACAAACATGATTACTTAGTTCATAAGAGTACACCGTCTTCAAACAAGAATCACATATCAATGTTTGTAACTTCGATTACGAAGTCATCAAGGATATCAACCATGGTAGAGGTACTACATAACAACTATGAAGGAAACATATAAAATAAGAATGCATTAAAGAAATATAATCTAAGTGGAAATACTACCTTATTATAAATACCAAGAAGACTTATGTATAATAGGGCTTGATCTACTCCCGTTGAAGTAAGCTGGGAAATCGGGTTCCATCCAAATTTTCTAACTACCAAGTGCTTGAATCAAGTATATAAGTTATAACATACGGTCCCAACCAATGCACCTTAAGCTTTCTAGGGTGGCACAAAAAATTTGAATCATACAAAAGTACCATCTTCCGACCTCAAGATTCTTGTCCTTGATGTGCCTATCATGCCATGCCTTATGCCTCACCTTTTCTTGCTTCTGACTCCATCGTGTTATAGCGCACCTTTCATCCAATTGCATCAGTTTGTCAATATGTTCTTCAAGTGCTTTCTCATCAGCTAAGCCACCTGTGCATGCAATATACAAAGAAGGTAACATGAATTCCATTGGTAGAGTGACCTCCACACCAAACACCAACTGAAAGGGTGTTTCTTTATTCAACCTCTTGTAGGTTGTCCTAAATGCCCAAATTATGATAGAAAATTTATCATCCCAATCTTTCCTTCCAACATCATAAATCTTAGTCAAGGTATGGCTCAATATCTTATTGAAGGCCTTAGCAGTTCCATTTTCCTGAGGATGATAGGGTGTTGTTTTATGGTGTGTAACCATAAATTCATTCAATAGTATTATAATGGTATCATTAAGAAAATGAGTATCCCTATCACTTGTTAAACTTAAAGGGCATCCATACCCGCTGATAATATTTTTCCACAACAACCTTGTTGTCATAGATGTTATGCAATTCTTTGTAGGCCCCACTTCTTCCCACCTTATAAGATAATATATACAAGTTATAATATAGCGTGACCTAGTCCTACGCGTGGGTGGAGAAATAGGACCTACAAAGTCAATTGTCCACTTCTCAAAAGGTTTTACATTAGCAATAGGCATTAAAGGCATCTCATCTCTAAGCCTAGGCTTTCCAAGGTGTTGAAAATGGTCATATGCCTTATAATATTCTTTGCAATCATCGTATAATGTTTCCCACCATAGACCATCTAATAGAATCTTGCATGTGGTGGAATCTCCCGCATAGTGTACACCTGTAATTCTGCCATGAACCTCCTCCATAATTACTTCTCGCTCATGCTCAAGTACACACTGGAAAAAAATTCTTCCCGACCTAATTTGTATAAGTCTCCATTGATCAACATGTAAGGCGTGACACAAATAGCAAGTTGTTTATTCTCTAAAGCCTTCATACCTTCAAGCACCACACCTATTTGCAAAAAGACAACAATATCCTCTAAGTTTGAGTGCACACAATTTAACTGAATAACTATGCATTTGACATTATATCCTCAATGATCTCATGCATCCTTATTGATTTGGATCGGATGGAAAGTATTACACAACAATTACGAATAATATTCAATATGCTCCAATATACTTCACACAATACAATAGCCTAATATATGGGGTAGATTCCTAGAATATAGAAATCGACTATCTTGTGAACCATATTCGTAAGGTGAGTAGAAACTACCTCACAAACAATATAATGCTAATATTATATTATTGTTATTAAGTTGTTTATAACAACTCATAATAACAATAATAATAATTACATAAATATACTAACTTAAATAATGATTACACACAAATAATGGAGCACTAATAAATATATTTCCCAACATTCCCCCCTAGTATGAACATGGGGAAAACTCTGCCTTAGTACTTTTTACTCATGATCTAGTGATTTTCATAGGATGATTACAAACCTCAAGGATGCTTTTGCAAATGGTTGACCAAAACCGAGAATGGTGGTTTTGCTTTGTTGGTTTACCACAAACCACAAATGAATGTTTTCAAGTGGTTTACCTACAACCACATCATAATGTGTGAAGTACTATTATTAGCCCTCATCACATTTCATCATAGGGAATAACATAGGAAATTCTATTGAAATTTTTTGCTTGTAGATACATAGAAAAAGTTGACATAATGGAAATGGAACATTTGATCATGTTCCCCCCTCAATGTGAAATTTCCACTTATTGAAAAATACAAATCAAGCAAACAAACAACTGAAAAAAATGCCACCAAATAATCTATGCGACCCCATCGTTAGCGATTGATGAGAGGTCACCGAATGACCTCTAACCTCCGATGCCTTCTACCTCTAGTGTATGGCTGCTAACTCAAAAAATTTGGAATTTGAGACTCAATTATAAAAACCTTAATCGAACATCGGTCACTTCCGAAAATGCGTTCGTAAGGAATTTTTATTTATTTTTTGGACTTTTAACATGACTCAATTTTGACACTTTTAATGACGAATCATAAAGACTATTTGACAACACAAAATGAAAATGTGGACATGAATATAAGAGGACATAAAATAGACATATTATACAAGTGAAAATGACAACTACGTGAATGACATCTCAAGACTTAAATTTTTGATAATGACTAGTTGTATAAAGACAAAGACAAGGTTTGCATAGCCAAGTCAACTTTAGAGCATATAAATATATCCTTGGACAAAGTGGTATTTTTGAACTATAAAACTCAGATTTTGAGATCATATAAAATCTAAACGAAGACCTTTATATTCAAAGACTAATATAGCTAAAAGGTTAAAACAAAACTATTGGAATGTAAACACAAATGACAAGGCTCACATATAAAAAAGAGACATTTGGCTGAACTACGTGGATAAACCATAGTCTAATGAAATCTGTAATGGTGAATAGATGTAGGGAGACAACACATGTATGAAACCCATCCAAATCGGACTGATATGAAAGAAAAATAATAAACTCACCCCATCTGTGGCAGAGGTGAGAATAAGAAAAGTCTAATGTAAGATACACTGTCCAATGTAAGAGCAGAGAACACAGATATCCTTGAGATTATCCAGATGGATTGTCAATGTTCAGACTGTAGTATTCAATGATGAGACGTTGTTACACAGGTCGTAACCTTGAATGTACCTTCAAATAATAACGCATGGTTCTACAAATTCTTTGCATGTTGCATCTCAATCAAGGCAAAGAACAGACGACATGTATGGCTGATCGCTTACACATTTAATGACTAGAATCCACTAATAATTTCAATGTGTAATAGATGTTGACGTTGAGTGAAAGATATTCCAATGGTGTGGTTCTCACAACATAGATCAATCCATGATCGTTGAGGTCACAACACAGATCAATGTAATGATGCAACTCATTCTCTTGGATTTTGACATGTGAAGATTGTTGTATTATCTAAGTTTCCTTGCATACAAATTAATAAGGAAAATTTGTAGAAAAAGATTAGTTCACCAAACAATCATAAAAAAAACTCCTATTATTGGATTCATTCACTCTGATACCAAATATTGATTTGGATAAGATTGCAAGTATTACACAACAATTATGAATAATATTCAATATGTTCCAATATACTTCACACAATACAATAGCCTAATATATAGGCCATAGCTTCCTAGAATATTGAAACTGACTATCTCGTGAACCATATTCGTAAGGTGAGTAGAAACCATCTCACAAACAATATAATGCTAATATTATATTACTTTTATTAAGTTGTTTATAACAACTCATAATAACAATAATAATAATTACACAAATATACTAACTTAGATAATGATTACACACAAATAATGGAGCACTAATAAATATATTTCGCAATAGTCTTCTCTCAATTGAATCCTATATAAATGGTCTATCTTTGGAATTAATCTTTCCTAGCTTAACCACCACAGTATAGTTAAACTCCTAGAATAACAAAACCCAATGGCATATGCACCCCTCTAAAATGGGCTTGTTCACCAAGTACTTTAGTTCCATGTGGTTTGTATAAAATATGAATGGGGTAGCAAGTAAATATTGCCAAAAATTATGGAGTGCGTATATCATAGACAAGGCCTCGTGCTCTATAGTGGTGTAATTTTTTTATATGGAGTCAACTTCCTACTCCTAAAACAAATAGGATGATAAAAATCCCTTCTCTAGGCTGAGATAATACCGCGCCACCAATGGCCATGCTAGAGGTGTCTACATGAACGTGAAAAGGATTGGTCCATGAAGGAAAGTGTAGAATAGGCATTGTAGTAAGCCTTTCCTTTCGTGTCTCAAACACATGCTGCTATGCCTCACCGCAATAAAACTCACCTCTTCCTTTTAATAACTCCTCTAAGGGCGAAACTATCTTGAAATAACCCTTGATAAAATTTCAGTAGTATCTTGTGTGACCCAAGAATCCATGTACCTTACTTTGGCTAGTTGGTTCCTCTAAGCCCAAAATAACAAAAACCTTAGCAGGATCCACTAGAAAACCTTCCTTACAGATGATATGTCCTAGAAAAATTCCAAAGGGTGTGGTAAAAACACACTTCTTGATGTTTAACAAGATGCTCAACTGTTGACATCTCTCAAACACGAGTAGTAAGTTGTCACAGTGATCCTTCACAAGCCCATAGACTATCTAATCATCTAGATACACATGTAAGAACTTATGAATAAAATCCTAGAATTCTTGTACAAAAATGCGCAAAAATACTACAGGTGCATTCTTTAATCCAAAGGGCATAACTGTGTATGTAAAACTTCCCCACTTAGTGGTGAAAGTTGTCTTGTATTGATCCTCTTTAGCTATCCTCACCGGATGATAGCCAAAGAATCCATTAGTGAAGGAATAGATCTCCCGCCCGCAATGATTTCCAAGATTTCCTCAGTAAACGGTGTGGAAAGGGATCAATTACACATGCAACATTTAACTCTCTGTAATCCACACAAATTCTGATTCTTCCATCCTTCTTGATACTGATCACCATAGGGTTCACCCATTATGACTCCTCGATGGGATCAATGATTCCATAATTCAATATTATGTCAATTTCTTCTTTCACCTTGATGTCCGGGTTTAGATTCATCCTGTAAGGCCTCTTCCAAACTGGTGTACATCTTCCTTCAACTTGATTCTCATTTTTCCCACAGATTCATGTACCCATTTAAATTCATGATAGCCTCTAGGGAACAGATCCTGGAAGTCGTGCAACAACTCAATTATCTTAGCAACTTCAAAGAAAGACCAATAATCTTCAATGATGGCCTCTTTTGGTTCAACATCCATTCTAATGTTTAATTTATTGGTCTTAATAGGTTCATGGTAGGCACGTGATTTCTCATCTACACTTTCTAAGACCTCACGCATACCCTTTGTATGCTCAATATCCAAGTTCTCCACTTCTTCATCATCAACCATATGGACCATCTTACCCTTTTCTCTTTATAGGCAGGTACACTCAAGTTGTTCAACATTTGTCTCTTCCTCTTCAAAGTGTGCCTCTAGGTCTGACTCACCTTACAACTCCTGAAGGAGATCCTTAGCCTTTACACTATCCCCCATAGTCAAGTGCTTCATAACCTGTAATGCCTCATTCACTGGAGGTTTAGTGGAAAAATAGTCAAAGGTTTGCATCATACTTACAGTCAATTCTTTCCAATTTCCAGTCTCTCTATTCAACTCTGCATAAATATACCATGCACGCGTAACCTCATAAGGTGAAATAGAGCTTGTGCACCCACAACGAAGGTGGTAAATATTCCTTCCCCTCTGTCCAGAGTCTCTCACACTACTGAATGTGGTGCTGAATAGGATCATTACCATGAAATGCACAGATCTGAGTAGGCACATTGCTCCTTAGAAATCTAGTAGATAAAGCAATCCTCACTTCTCTCCACTCCAAAATATTATCCCTGTGAACCATCCACCAACACGCTTCCATCCCACGTGAAGTATAAAGTTCCATGTGCCCAGTTGTCACATGCAACACTTGTAGTAGTGCTCATGGAATGTGCATCATCCCATTGGATAAATCCTTCCTTTAATGGATCAATAACTTCTAGATCTTGGATGGTGTGCACATAAATTCTATTCAAATCTTCTTTACTTAAGGGTTATACATAAGGTGAAAATTTCTCATTTATCAAGGGGATGATGACACGCTCCTCTTTTTCTAAAAAATTATATAGCCTTTGTTGAAGCACATATCAATTTTGTTTGCATAAATTCAAGGGCACCCAAGTAAATATGGAAAATTGTTGGCTTCTGCAAGTGCTAAGACCTCAAAGTCCCTAGTAAACTTGGCTCCATGTATAGTAATTAATGCATCCTTTAAAACTCCAATAGGCATAAATTTAGTCCTGTTTACCATAAGCAAAACATTTGAAGATGGTTGTAATGGTGGTCTGCTCATCTAAACCCACACGTCCAAAGTGAGTACATTTACTTCTACACATGTATCAATTAAAATATTACTTAATAACCAACCATCCATAACAACATTCAGAGTGATCTCCTTGTCATAATATAGGATATGAGGGGAAGGTTAGCATGCAAAATCTACCTTTCATGCTCAATCCTAGCACATAGAGTGTTTCCCTTTAACTAGTTTCATAACAAAGGAAGGATGTTTTCTTGGTGTAACATCTTGCAAACCTCCTTTAGATCATCAAAATCTATTTGATGGATCTCAACTACCTTCTTTTGTTCTAACTTCCATGACTTCTCTTTCAAATAATGTATCTCACCCTACAAATTCTGATTCACCTCCATGGTTTCTTGATAAACATCCTTTTGACACATAGGGTTGATAGGCTTATGTTTCAAAACTTCCCTAACGTGCAGCCTCAACACGTGTAGTAATATTCATAGGTAATAACTCAAGATCCAACACTAACTTCGACATCCATTGATCTTCCATGATGCACTACACTTTATCCTTGCTTGCGCCCTTGTTCTCTTATTTGTGTTTCTTACTCAAATGTTCATATAAGTCCAGAAATCTTCATAGTTTTGATTATTTCCTGCAAAAATATTAATAAATGTTTTAAGGACACTCATGCATGTAATGATCAAGGGATCCACATGTATAACAAGTTCCATGAGGGAAATCACTTCTTCTACTGTAGTGACCTCAACCTCTAAATGCTCCTTGGTAACCTTGACCTCTACCACGACCTCCATCAGAATTCCCTTCATTATGATTATGGTCATGATGCTCAATTTTCTCCTTAGAATTATTTTCAATGCTGGTCCTGTCAGTAAATGCGCTAATATCATTGACATCATGAATATGATCAATCAACATGTAATCCTCATTATTATGAGTAGTAAACCTACAAATCTTACAAGAATAGACACGTTATTTCTCATCGTGTGTTGCAACAATGGGAACCGACTTGAACTATGGTCCAAGTGATAGATCTCACAATCCGAACCAAGGAGCCCAGATTTACAAGGAAAAATATCCTTAATGTGCCCTTCTACTTCACAATATGAGCACCAAATCCCACTTTGCGTGTCTCATATGAAAAATTAATGATAATTTATCTACCTGTTTAGCCATTTCCATAATCTATATAAGTCTTATGCAAAATCACCCTTCTAAAAGGCATGATCATTCCTCTAATGAACCACTTGAGCATGCTATCTCATGTGTATATCATAAAACTTAGAAAAAGGGTCTTGAACCAAACATCATACTCCCAAACACTCTCAGTAGTGCCTTGCTTAATGTATTTCAATGTGCTTATGCTCTTCTTGCTCAAACTCAGGGATATTAAATTCTTTCAAGAAAGCATCCCACAGTGTGGTATAAACTACACAAGTCTAGTCAAGGTCATACTTTCTGTACCAACTATACCTCACCCTGCCCAATGTAGTTGCAAACTGACTTTCCTTGCACTATGGAGCAATAATCCCCTTTTCCCGCCATAGTATCTCAAAGATATGCACGTTCTTGGTTGCATCTTCAATTTCTCTATATTTTGGAAGACAAAGAGAAATCTCCATATAAATTTATTGGGGTTGGTGTAGATCATGCCCACTAGATCCAATACCTTTATTTCCTCTTGTGTTTCCTCTACATCCATAGCCACCAGATTCACCTACGCTTGAGCCACCTGACCCTCCTGATCCTCCTCCTAAATTAGGAATTTGACCAGAGGATGCACTACCTTGTATTCCAACGGTCATGATAAAATGGACTCTCAAAGTCTGCGAATTTGTGCTACTTCTAGATGTTATACCAATGTTCTACACACCCACGTTATATGTTGACAACGTGCCATAAAAGATACCTCCAAATAACATAGATGATGATTGCGTCACCATAGATGAATAAGTTGCCTAATTAATTCCCAAACATGACTGTAAATTGACTTTATCTACTGTAATTCTACTTCCCACACTAGGTTGATTATTGTTAACTGTCGTAGAATATGTAAAACCAAGCACAAAGGCTAGGTCAACAGGTAGGTTTAGATGCGCGCCCGTGGTCCAAAATATTTCTTCCAATGCACCTTCATCCAAAGCTGAAGAGGGTTATCTGCCATGATTTCCCAAATGGGGGAGTTCTAGATGCTCCAGCTCCATGTCCTCTACATGAGCTCCAAATCCTTTATGAGCTATCTCCCTCTGCGCAACACCATTCTTTCTGTGATCTCTCACTACTTCAGATCCCTCTCACGTGCTTCATTAAACTTAAGCCACCTTTCTTCTCTCTATCTCTCTACCGTTAGGTCTGCCATATTTACCAAACCTACTCTTGTCCTGCATGTGGTGGGGTTTAGCTAGCCATAGGATTCTCTTCCAAATCCAGGGTCACAATCAAGATCTTAATTTCCAAAGGAATACTGCACAAATATGATCCTCTGGGTTCATGCAAGAACTGGAACTCAACAACCTCTAGACAAGAGTAAGTAGAAACTACGTACTCAAGAATATAGCTATTCAAAACACCATGAAACCAAATATCCACAACACGTGTCCAAATCAGATTTGCATCATACAAGGCTTGGAATTCTTCCTGCATCTAAACAAGTGTGTGAAACCTCCAATTCCTCTTAGATGCATAAGAAATCAGCCACTTGTACAAATCTATAGGAAATATGGCGAAGAAAGTCTCATATAATGCATCATACAAATTCTGCTCAACCCACATGCATGCATTAAACTCAAGTCCAGTGCTAAATCTGTGAGCATACTCTTCTTCTAGATCATCTAACCACTCTTCAATACTAGCCAAGGTTAACCGATACATCTTCATCATGCAACATCCTAAAGAATAGCTGAGAAATAGGTCTCGGAAATAGAACCAATGATGTAGCCTAGATTTTACCACCAAAACCCAAGGCATGCTTTGGCACATCACTCAACTTGAACTGAGCGCTCACCCAAAGTGCACAAGGGTACCAAGTACCTCTTTAGAGAAGATTGTCCAAGATGTTAGCATGAATGCATGTATATTTCAGATCCATAACAAATAATCAATTAAACCAGAATGCATAAACTAGATCTAGTTCTAAACCATATGATAAAATAACTAAACAATTACTATAATCAGATTTACCATGCAAGATCCATGTTTAGTATCCAACACCAATAAGATCCATTATATTAATACTGTAAAACACATAAGATTCCTACATACATCATAAAATCACCATAGTCATGTGCGCTAGCAAACTTGTAGCATAACACTACAATAATATTGAACTTGTCTAAAACGTGTAAATAAATACATATTTATAGGGGTGGGAATCTCCCTTTACCTCCCACGCACCTTCAAAATAGGATACATGATAATAATATCCATGCACCCTTACATGAGAATACAAAATCATGCAATCTTACTAATAATATATTATCTAATAATACAACTGTACTATAATCCTATTATTATCTCCAAAAATATGCATGGCCCTTGATCTTCTTACGCTAGTCCCCAAATATCCTTGCATGGTCTGTAAGTCTTACGTAAAACGTGATCCAAACTTTATATCCAAAATTATCCCAATCTGAAAAATGGCTAATTCTTAATTTCAAATCGTTCTTGGGCACGCCTGTCCTACTATACTTTTGTGCACTCCTAGACACCTGTGTTTGTATGCCCAATCCTCCCGCACTTTCATAATTAAGTTGCATTTCATCATCTAAACATTCCTTCCTCTTCTTCAACCTAAGGCCTTGAAACCATAGTTTTCCTATTGTAAGGGCTACTTCCTTGGGGTATGCAATCATAGTGGTTCATGTACCCCTTTAATTCTATCTATTTGTTAGGAATTAGTCCTAACATGGGTGTTTTGTGTGTGTGGAATATAATAATAATGTAAGATAATATTAATTTGTTGATAAATAACTTAATATTATCATTATTTGTGAATAACACTCACGTAGTTTTTAAGTGAGTGATTTTAGGGATGGTTAGTGATTAGGACTAGATTAGTGAGAGTGGTTTGAGGAGTAATTTTAGTTTTCCCAATATACGTGTGTAACCTTTTTAATAGTAATATGTTGAATGGATTTTTATTGAGCTTATGCTCGTCTCCAAATATGGGGTTTCCCACATCCGTATCGAGTAGGTTTCTGTGAGGCCTCTCTGAATCTCACTCCACTCATGCTTCGTTTGTTAAGATGATTAAGGAAATGGGTATATCAATATTTTCTCCTCACCCAACATAGTTGTCAATCCGACTCCATATCATGGCTTGTATCAGTAAAATGGTGTCATTCTACATCATAGGAAAAGGATATGCACAATTGCATTCCAATCAGATCCTCCAAACCATCTCTTAGTCTCTGCCAAAATGACACTTCCATTCATCCATGGATTTGTTGAAGGATATCTACTCAACAATTGTGATTTGGTTGTGCTTCATGCAAAATATAGACAATTGAATGTGTTAGTGGTTCTCAACATTGAATAAAATATTTGGTATCAATTAGACTTCATATAGCTGGGAAATAATTCATAGATTTATGTTTTGGTTTTGATCAACAATCTAGTGAATTTTTAGCTCGACTGCCATGCATCCTCGTCAAGATCCGTCTCCACCCCTCTCGACATTTAGCACATATTCGCATTGGTGGGTTTCATTACTATGTGCTCGACTCATGAGTTGAATGAATCAACCACGTCGGTTTGCAATGTATGGGCTCACAAGATCCTAATCTGACTTTGATCTCTCTTCTCGACTCTTGGAAAACCATGCGCAACAAACTCTCCAACTCGACCTCCATTCAAAATACTAATTAATTTTCTTGAAGATCTAGTAGGTGTTTCATTCAATGAGTCCTCACAAGACCGGCGACAGTTTTGTGCAACAACCAAACTTTCCATTCTTATTCGGGTAAAAGGTATTATTATTTTTTAATTCAAAAATCCATGCCTTCCAAAGGATAAAGGAATTCCATCAAAATTTTTGCTACGGTCCTCTTAAAATATGTTAAGTGGATAAATTTTTTTTGGGGAGGATTATAAAGTATATTCTCCTATTATGGAAATATAGGAGATAATTTTCTTGAAAGGGATAATTTTTTTGAAAGGGGGGAATATTTTCCCATAGAGGAATTTTTTTAAATTTTTAAAAAAGGTTCATTATTATTGTACTTGGATGCATTATCGATGGATATCGACATCCAAAGGTTTTTCATTAAGGGGGAGTTGTAAAGCAGATGGATCTCAAACATCAGCAAGAATTCCAGCAACAAGGCCAACCAATGTCACTGCTCTTGTTTGTTGTGTTCTCTCCCCATGTTAGCACTAAGGGGGGAATGTTAGGAATTAGTCCTAACATGGGTGTTTTGTGTGTGTGGAATATAATAATAATAATGTAAGATAATATTAAGTTGTTGATAAATAACTTAATATTATCATTATATGTGAATAACACTCACGTAGTTTTTAAGTGAGTGATTTTAGGGATGGTTAGTGGTTAGGAATAGGAGAGAATCTTGGGTGTTAGAACAACCACCCTAGATTAGTGAGAGTGGTTTGAGGAGTAAGTTTAGCTTGCCCTATATATGTGTGTAACCTTTGTAATAGTAATATGTTGAATACATTTTTATTGAGCTTATGCTCATCTCCAAATATGGGGGTTTCCCACACTATTTATTTGTTAGTCTTAGCGTGTCCCTCACTCATTTCCTTGAATACCATAGTTGAATGGATGATAAGAGTGCACAGTGCCTAGACACATTTTTTCCTACCATACAAATTTTTTATCCATGGATGGGTATGGAATTATATTTATGCCTCCTTTTTAGGCCTCTTGTTTCTAAATTTCCCCAATAGGCATAATGATGGGAACTTATTGCTAGGTGCATCAATAAGTCCATCATGTTGCAAAGGTGGTGGGGTAATTAGAAATATCTCCAGAGTTTGAGAAGAAAGAGTAGATGCTTCTATTATTGAGTTGCCCCTTGGAATGTTGCTCTTGCAGCTTGTTTCTATTATTGGTGTTACCATATTTTTCCTCTTAGTATTTAAAATTTTTAATGTCACATGCTCATCCTCTTCTTCTTATTGGATGGTTTCAAGGTTGGGTCCTTTTTTGATTGGCTAGAGGTAACAATTCCTCTCATTCTCTTTCTTTTTACTTTGAGTAGTTACTTTTACCAAAGGTACCTTTGGCCTTGAAGTAGGATGAGGAACTACTTGGAGAGGAGTGGTTGCAATTTGGGAAATCTTACATGGTTTACTCCAATATATTTTCTTCCACTTGTTTCAGTTTTGACTTTGAAGTCCATTTTTTCTTATTGCAACACATAATTATTCATATGCCCTGAAGTTGGTCCCTTGATGGATATTTTTGGGGAATTTTATTTTAAGGGATCCTAACTTTGCATCTTCCTTCATGTATGGGAGAAGCACATCCTTTATAATTCCACTCATCCTATATTCTCTCAAGGTTATTGTATTTTATAGAGTTAAGTCAATACCCTTGTTGCTCAACCACACCAATATTTTTTTATAACAAGGGAATTCCTACCATGGAGAAAATTGGTCTCTATCCTTGCCCAATATACACTTGGTAGGATCACGATACTATGTTTTTCTCAACATAATGTTTTCTTACAAGGTTCCTATCATCCACCAACCCCTGAGGAACAATGACAATTTTATATTCTATTACCTAGGTGAGGGACATTCTTGAGTAATATCTCAATCTAACCTCCTCTTCATCCCTAAAATCCATCCAATAATCCTCATTATGAGGCTCATTCTTATATGAATTGCCCAAGGCTCCTTAAAGAATCCACTTGACATCATAATTGGGCCTAAAGGAGAGATTCTGCAATATAACTCTACTCACTTCTTCTTCTAGAAGTATGGATTTGAAAAATGTCTTTCCAATAATGATTGTGAACTTGATGTTGGATTTTTGCTTTCCTACAATCAACTTGTACACTGCCACTAGATGCCTTGATAGTTCTAGTAGTGCCCATCTATGATCTAGGTACATAGGTAGCATGTATGGAGCATCATAAAAGCTAATTACCCCGATATATGTAAAGGTACGAAATTGGATGAAGTAACACCCAAACCCAAAGATTACTTTCTTGTCTTGTGTAAATATTCTATTATTCTCCCACTTAGGCTAAAATAAGAAAATGAGGGGGCCAAATAAGGTGTCATGTACCACCCTAAAAGAGTTGATGTAATTGGTTAATTTTAGCCGAGGGTAAACATCATAGAATTTATAATTACCAAAATCCCTTAATCTGTTAAACCTATGGAATGTTCTATGTCGGTAATATTATAATCTGGGTATGAGGTCATATAGAACTCCATCTTATCATTGGATCCATCTCTAATTTGGACTGCTAGTTTAAGCATTTTCTCATGAATGAAATCACTAATGAATTCTCCCCAATGGATGTGTAATTTCCCAATGAGGATGATTTGGATGAACTTGTACATCTAATCACTAAAATAATAAGTAGACTCTTTCCCCATGACCCTATTTAGCATGGTAATGATATCTCTAATTTCCTCCACAAAATCTTCCCTACTTAACTTCTTGGGGATCCTAGTGGTAGTAATTCTTGGATTATCAAGCCAATTGTTGTTTAATATTTTAGAACACTTGTTAATTGTTATATGAAATTACACCCCATGTAATTTTAAATGATTTATCAAAGGGACTTAACCATTTCTATGACCTAGAAAATTTGCGGCATACTACTTTAGTCTATCATGGAAAACTGAACTTAGTATTTCATAGGTTCTCCTAACATATATAATAAAGGAATCAATAGTATGGGAATTATGTGGAAATTGGTTGAATATGGTATTAAGTGGCATGCTTTCAACCTTGCAAAACTAAGGAAATAAGTCCTTGGAAAAGAAGGGAAATTTTTAATACTATGATGTAGACACCTAGAATTTGGTCAAGCAATTTTAATACTTAAATTACACTAACTATCCTCTTTCCCATAAATTGACAAAACTTCATCAATAAACCACCATTGTCCCTCTATCATCATTAATTAATTACATTTTTCTAATTAATTAGCCCTCCTATCATTCAGGATGCCGATTAATGACCTTTTGTTAATTAACGTCCACTTCTACCTAGGTTAATTAATTATTCTTAATTAATTACTACCACTAATATAAATCAATAAATTACCATTTATTGAACCAATTTCCCCTCTTAAATCTCCCGAATCATACTAAATTTCTTCTAATAAGCCTCTATAGGCATACCCCTTCTATTAATTAATCACCTTTGATTAATTAAACCCCCTTTCAACTCCCACAAAGTGCACACACTTTATTAAACATACATGGCCTTTGTATTTCTTCTTTTGGGGTTTATCCCACATTCATCAATTTGATAGCCTTACATGAATTAGAAAGCTATATAACAAACCGTCCTCCTTACCTTTCTTCTTGCACCTTATTTTCCATAGGATGAACTATAGGCATTTTGATCTTGAGCCATTCTCCATTGAAGGAAATAAATTCTCCATCTTGCATCCATTCTCTCAAATTAAAGAGCATGGGAAGATCCAAAATGGCCTTATAGCCATGTTTTGGTGAGATTCCATCTTCAAACCTTGAGGAAAATCACTCCCTTTTGATTGCTAAAAGTGATCTAAATAGGTTCATTTGTTAGATTAGCAATCTAGAGAGTAAGAAATAGCTTAGCATTTGGATTTGATATTGTTCATGCATTAAAAAAGTTGTTTCTCATAAGCTCTTATCTTGATGGTTCTATAATAGGTTTGATTGATTGCTTAGAAGATAATAGGTGTTAGCTTTGTTTTAGCATGGAAAATTTCTATATGTTCACAATTGGCATGCCCTAGTGGGACTTACTCCATTGTCCTTTGGACTTAATTTCAAGTTTTTGTAGTTAAGTTTCAATTTTGGTTACTAACCCTCTTTTTGAATATATTGACATAACTTGTTTTTCTTAACTTGTTTTGTTGAGTTTGCATGTGTTGAGTCTTCCTTGTAGGTATAAAGGAGGTGAAGTGCTGTCAAAATTGGATCTTGATGGGAAAAATTTAAGTTTTCTTCATATTTTCATTTTTTGAGCTTCATTTTTCTTCATTTTACATGCTAGTTTTGTCAATTTCTTGAAAATATTAAATTATTGAGCATGTAGGTTAGTGTTTGATAGTGTTGAGTATTCTATTTATGTATTAATGAGGTGGGTTACTATCCAAATGAGATATTGATGAGAAAAATTCAAGATTTTTCCATGTTTGCATTTTTAGAGCTTCATTTTTCATCATTTTGCATGCTAGTTTTGTCAATTTGTTGAAAATGTTAAGTTTTTGATCATGAATGTTAATGTTTGATAGCGTTGAGTCTTCTTTGCATGTATTAATGATATGGGTTACTCTCAAAATTGAATCTTGGTTGGAAAAAATTGACCTTTTTGTAGATTAAGGGACATTTTTTTTACATTTTTTGAGTACATGTTAAGTGCATACCCATGAGCATAAGAGCATATGCATAACCCATCTTCTGAAGGCCATAAGTTTTCTCCCAAAATTGAAACGACTCTATTTTTTTTTGCATTGGAAAGGTATTGAAGTGAAATATGCAATGAAAACATAAATTTGAGATTTAGACTTACAAAAAGTGTAGGGTTTTCATTTATTATAAAACTGGTCATTTTTCATTGCATGCTAGATTCACTTTTGATCAACACCACATATGCTCTTCTCTTGCGCTTTCGAGTGACCTTGAGAATCAGAAATGGCTATGATTATGGATATTTTTCTAACACATTTAAATTATTTAATGAATGCTGTTTTTCCATTTTTATGTAGTTAGATCAAAGTTTGTGTATTCTATTCTATTTCACCTTTTGGCGATCTTGAGAATCAAAAAAATTTTGGTCTTCTTTGCTAACAATTTGCAGGTTTTTGAAGCTAACTCTTGTTTGCGAGATATCTTGAATCATGTTTTTGCTAACTTGTTTTAATGAGTTTAATGAATGTCTTGTTTTCATTTGCTAGGATAGAGTTATGTATGCTCTTCCCTCACACCTTTTAGGTGATTGTGGTAATTAGAAATGACTCTACTCATTTTTATGCTTTCAAACACTTCATTAAAAAAAAATTGTTAAGGGAATGAACAACAATTTTTTTAAAATGAGTTGCTTATGCATTTGAGTTACAAGTTTTTCCATTTACAATATAATAGGGTTACTCATTGCGTATGCTCTTCTCTTGCGTCATAGGATAATATTGAGAATCAAAAACAAAATTTTATCCTCTTTCATGATGTTTTGATCGTGTGAAAAACTATTAATATTTCATGTGCAAGACCTAATTCACAAGTCTCGAGAATCGGATCTAAACCAACACTAATACGGTTGTTGCAGGTTGTCAATGGAATGTAAAACCACATTAAGATAAAAGATAAAAAAATGCATCATTATTCAAAACACTATATTTATAGGTTCAGTTAAGATCTACGGCTCGCTCACTTAAAAATGGGATAAGTGTCTTGGCATAAGCTATCATAACTCATAAGGATGCTCCCAGGAACCTTGTGGATGAAACAATAAGCACTCTGCTTACCTACTTGTCTAGTACACACTTGTGAGATTAGTGTCAAATTATATTCACTCGACCCCAATGAAAATATAAATCTGGACACATTTATTACTCACTATATCAAAGGGGGTAAAGTAAAGTCGGGATACTCAAAGGTTTAGTTAGTGTAACTTCCTTGGTAAACCACACTCATAGAGATAGTTTGTGACACCTAGAGAATGAACCAACTAGGAAGCCATTTCATCTTGGAGCCAACTTGATTGGCTCAAAGCCAATTATGTTTCAAAGAGCTCTCATGAAGAAATAAATTTTTAGAGTCAAAACCTTGTTAGTCAAACAAGGGGAGAGTCCATTAAAGTTTTAGCCAAGTTTTATTCATCACAAAATTTGCGAAGTGTTACTTTGTATTAGTTTTTCACTTGTCTTAAGTCAAGGAAAACTCTGTCAAAGAAAGTTATGCCATGTATTTTTCACCCCCACTTGGTCTACTCCTTTGTTTTCTTGTTTCCTTTTGGGACAAAAGAAGGCATACATACTTAGTGTTACTTAGGATTGTGTCCACCACTTTTTCACCCGCTTACATCCTTCCTTATTGTGACTACAGTAAGTGTTAAAAGTATGTTGGTACGTCCTCAAATCCTGATTAGCCTTGTCTTGATACCCACGTCAATATGTTTCATCCTAGTTAGGATTTCTTCATCATTGATCTTCCCTTGAGGTGTTACTTTGCTCGCATCATCTTGATATAATTTTGATACTTACATCTTGTTTCTCGTAAACTTGATTTAAGTGTCTAGATTATACCATTATGTTTCTTGCACCTTAACAAATCCTTAGTATAATTTGACCTTGATTCCTTCCAAACATTTCCTCAACCTTAAAAAGTATTGTTATTACATTATTCACGTTGTATCAATATTATTTCAATACTAATAAATTGATTTTCTGCAAAGCTTGATTAACATATTTAAGTGGTATTGTTGCGTTGCTCACATTTGTAACTTCCACTTTTTGGGATTTAGGCCTTATTTGTATCTAGATTAGTTATAATATAGTTTAAGTTGAAAGTCATTTCAACCCCTTGTTAATACTTATGCCTTGTTTATTTTAAACTAGATTTAAGTGTTGAAATTGTCTTGATCATCTTGCGTCAAACTACCATTGAGACACATTTACATAGAGAGTATTTCCTTGTAGATTATATTGGTTTTCCAAACTTGTATGATTGTTCCTTGTGATCGTTCATCTTTTAGAATTTTTTTCTAAGGACAATCTTTTTAATCCTTTGCACTCACAACTTGTTGTTCAAACCTTGTTGGATTATCAAAAAAATTCATCAATATATTATTTTCCTTAGACCCCCTTCAAAAAATCACATGATAATACTTACAATATCTCTAATTGGTTAATGTTAGGTTTCCTGAATCGACATGGAACTTTCTTGCATTTTAAGGAGTTCAATCATACAATCTAGGTCTAGGAATTTGGACCCAACAATGCCAAAAATGACTAACTATCACATGGTTCCTCACACTTATGACAATAGGGAACCTAGGTTTAGGAATTCACATCAAAACATGCCCATCACGACTAAACCTTGATTGGTTCTTCATGCTAGGGAACCCAAATGACTACCCCTTTCCCCAACTTGATCTCATAGTCAGTGGTATGATTCTGATGCTTCTAATCCATGCCATTATTATAATTCTAATCCATGTTATTCTTCTGATTCTAATCCAAACTATTCTTTTGATTCCTCTCAATATTTTGATGATTCTAATCCAAACTATCTTTCAGATTCCTCTCAATCTCCTGAGCCTCATCCAATAAACTTTATTCTAAGGAGTAATCAATCACCTAAATGAAATTTTCATCCTCTAAGGATTTGTGTCACCAAAAATTCTCCCCATCATTCTTCTAATTTTAATCCTAAATTATGGTCCTCCCTTTCTTTGTAGGACCCCCTTTATCAGTCATCTCAACAACGTCCTCTTCCTTCAAAGATCCATGTGACTCCAAGTCCCTTCAATTAAACACCTAATTTGACTCTTGAGTCGATGTCCTCCCTTTCTCTACAGGACCTCCTTTATCAGTTAAATCAATGAAATATTCCTCCTTTGAAGATTCGTGTGACTCAAAGTCCTTCTAGTCAATCGTCCAAGTCAACTCCTATGCTGCAATCCACTAATTGTCTACGTGATCCTCTTCGTCTACGGGCACTATGACGTCTTCTAGGGAAACTATATGCACCCAAAATCACGTGTGCTATATTGTCGAAAATGGTTACAAAATTCCCCAATGATGATTCATTTCCTTTCAGAAGGTGTTCGAGTTCCTAAACCCACTCACAATTTATATTTGTAGTATATACATCCTTACTTATCTTTTCCACACTTTCTTCCGTGTTCTTGCTTCATTTTATGCATGCTTTGGCCTTTAGTTTCGTGGATCGCTGCCTTGCACGGTGGTGGTTCTAAAATTGCCTCCCGGGCGGGCGGTGGTCCTACATGATTTTTCCGAGATTCTCCATACATTATTTTAACACGTGTGATTTCACTTAACTTGACTTCTAGGGCGTGTTTTTGAACCAAATTGCCTAAAAATAGTCTTGATTGCTTGGTATTCCTTCCCTCTTCTATTTTTAAATATATTTAATTAGTTTGAACTTCCTCTTCACCCAATGATTTGGCACTCCAATGATATCTTGTGCATGAATTCACATCCCATCCAATTCTTATATAATCAATGCTTGTATTCAAGAAAATGGCCTGAGAATTTTGTGTATCTTGCATAGTATTGCTGCCACAATCTTGCTAGAAATTGCATAGCCAAGCTTTGTTCACTTGTGTTATCTCTCTTCCACCTGCATTATAACCATACTTCCTTCAAGTTGTCATTGCTCAAGTGCTTTCTCCTGCTACTTCCTTTGCATTCCCAATTCCTTGGACTCATATGGACACACAAAGAAAGAAAGGATAAAATGAGGGGACAAGTCATCACACAGCTTGAATTTACCTCATTATGTGAATTCTAGGTTGAATTTTTGTTTTATTTCCTTCATTTATGCAATTTATCATTGTTACATCATATAAAATAGAGTAGAAATCAATTTACTTTCATTTGCAAGTAATTAGTTATTTTCCAAGAGGGTTTGAATCTTTCATAGCAACCCCTAGTGACAGATCCTCTTCTTCCCATCCCTATGGATCTGAAGAAGAGAATATCTATAGGAGGTTGTCTACATATCATAGATCATTTGAAAAATTTCTTGTTTAAGTTAGTTTAGTTTCAATACACTCATCACATGTGAATAACCACACTGGTTATCTCGCTTGTTTAGTTTTAGTGTAGAAATATTTTAATTATTTAGAATAGAAGTAAATTATTATTTGTGATTGTAATATTTCAGTTTTTTGATTTGTTTAGATTAGTTTCCTTTCAGCAGTAGCATAGATTGTTATTTTCAGCTTAGTTAATTTAGACACTTCAAACTAGATCAACACTTAGATCCAAGTTAGGAAAACAAACCATAGGGAATTTACGCTACCCGTTCATAGCCTCTAAATCTCCCTTTGCCAATTCAGCTACTAGGAGATCACACTACTAGATATTAGTCACTAATCCTCCTATAGTTAGCTATCCACACACTCAATATCAGTTCTCTAGAATGACCTCGCGGGGGGGTGTCGAGTGCGGTTGAAGGTTGCATGTCAATTTTCATATGTACAGAAACCTATACCAACCAATTATAAATCCACATCTTCTTCAAAATCTACTTCATCTCTTGATTCATATTCTTCTATCAATAAAATTCCAATTCCTCCTTGGCCCTTGGGTCATTTTGATCATTCCTTATTCTATCTTCATCAATCTTCTAAAGATCAATGTTTGCGTCCATGGAGAACAATTCACAAGAAGCAATGTGCTAAGATATATTTTCAAAGCACTATCCAATTCATTGGTGGACAAAATAAGATCAAAATTTATGCTCATCTACATCATTAAATATATTCTAAATCTTCCACACTTTTTAGACCTCTTTCTTCTAATCAACCTCCGATGGTCGATCAAAAACCCATACCAATCAATTTCTTTTAGAATGAAGAAGCAATCCGAGCATTTATGGGGGTACACAAAGATATTCCTCTAGATGATTGCGAGCAAGGATTCTCTTTAGACCTCGATGAATTTGTGTATTATGGGGAAGAAATTAATTACTTTTTTCAAGAAATAGAAGAAGATCGTATGATCATCAAACTTGATTATCCTCTTATTATTTTATCTTCACATTCTTCATTACATGATGAAATTTCTAGTTCTGTCATTGATCCATGCCATATATTCTCATCACCCAATCATTCCTTACATATCACAATTCCTCAATAATAATCTCACATTGGGTGACCTCCAAGTAGCCCATAATATTTTTCTATGTGTGGGACACCTCCTACTAGCCCCTTATATTTTATTTTTGGGTCACATCATGGTAGCCCATTTTCTTCTATACTTGGGCCACGTCCTAGTAGTCCTCCATCTTCTATTTATGGGACACCTTCAGTAGTCCTTCATCTTCCATCTATGGGAGACCTCTTGGTCTCCCATTATCTTCTATAATTGGGCCACATCCTAGTATCCATTCATCTTCTATCTATGGATCACCTCCTAGTAGCCCATTCTCTTCTATCCTTGGGGTACATTCTAGTAGCCCTTCATCTTCAATCTATGGAATACCTCCGATATCCAATCCTCTTAAATACTTGGACCATATCCTCTTATTCCATCATATTATCATTTTATAAATGAGTGGGCAAGCCCACTATCATTCCTAACATTCCTCTCATCAATCCTCAACATCCACTTTATTCTACTACTCAGATTAAACAAATCACACATTAGCTTATAAGAAACCCAAATGATTTCTTCATCAAGTTAAGATAAAAATTTAAATATCTCCAAAGCTCCCAACGATTAAAATGATCATAAAGTTCAAAATCAAATGTGATTTAAGAATGTACACTAATGCAACCATCAAGTATGGCATAAACCGCATAAACCTCTGGATAGGGAACTCAAGCTCCCACATACAAATCCATGTTTCAAGATAAATCATAGTCATTTGTTGAGTATGAGCTCACCATGATCATTAAGATCAGAGATAACATGACTATTGATAAGAAAACATGCCTAATCTCCCTTATCAAGGAAATCACTAACATTTTTGTTGGATCTTATCACATAGAGTTACATTGTTGATCCCAATTTCAAAAATACAAAAATGAGAAAACATTAAAACATTACAAAAAAATCAAAGGTACAAAGATCAAACATTGCAATCAGGTATTACATATGCATGGATTTTCTTTCTTCCCTTTCTTTCCATTTCTCTACAAGGAATCTATCATTTTCATCCCTTTCATAATATATTGGTTGGTCTATTCACATGCATTTTGTGACATTTATCTCTATGGTATCCATTTGACCTTGGTATTTCATCACCTTGGTAAATTAAAGAACGAATGGCCTCTTAGAGATCCTGTCACAATCAACATATAACAAACTTGTTGTGAATAACTTTTGGGCGTATTTGTTGACACTAGCCAATGTCATCATCACAATCACTTCCATATCCTTCCATCAAGCCATTAGTGGTTCTTAACCCCTTATCAAAACAATCGAGAGAGTTGAAATAATTTTTAGAAAGAAAACAAACATCAATCCAAAATAAAATAAAGCAAAAATTAAATCGATATAAACTCTCTCTTGGGGTATTTCTAGTATCTCTATTGGGGCTATGGATGTTTGGCTGATAGTAGAGCAATGTTGTGACTAGAATCAAATACATATCCGTCAAGGTTATGGATGCCTAGGCTGGAAGTGGAGAAATGTAGGACTCTCCTTCCACCTTCCATTCACAAATAACCTATCAAAATAAATCATTCCTACACATTGGTTAGCATGTCTTCACTTGTTGTCTATCAAATCTTCCCTTCAATAAGTAATTAATTTCCACGTGCACACACTGGATCTCTATGAGAAAATAGGACTAGTATGTTACCAAGTTTTGTTTAGACCTTTTTCAAAATCTTGTTATAGTCTATATTTTGTCTCATGATTTTTGCATTGGGCTAATCACCTTTTCATCTCCAATATTCTAGCTACATTTTCCATAGCCTTTCTTAACATTTTTTTCTTCTACTTTGTTCAAAACATCCATATGTATAAGATTGTCTTTTTACCATGTTTACGGGAACCCTTTTCCCATTTTAATAAAAAAATATTCTACTTATTTTCTTTCATATGTTTCTTGGCTAGCTTACACTGGGGGCATGATCACTCTTTCTTAACACTTCATTGGTTTGAGTTCATCATCATGTTGAACCTATCCTTCTTGGCCTTGATCTGGATTCTCTTCTTCTTGTATATATGCACAAATATTTTCCCTTATAAATTCTCACCTCTCATTGGGGGCATATTTGCATCTTCATTTTCATGTACATAGCTTTGGGAAACTTTAAAAAAACACTAAAAATTCAAAAAATCCATCAAAATCCAAAAAATTGTAAAAATAAAAAAATTCAAAAATTGGTAACAAGCATGCACACAATTGAATCCTGTGTTAAATGCATTGTACTCAAACATAAAAAAATTTCCTACAAAACATCTTTATTTGGTCCTCAATTTTTCTTGCAAATGACTCATGGATCATTTGGATCTACCTCCATTAACAAAGTTGGTTTGCTTACTATGTCTATACTCCCTTACATAACGAGTTGCTTGGTACTATTTCATAGTACATGATTAATTTTTCATAGGACCCATGTGTCCTTCGTGTATTCCCCTCACATGTATCCTTTCTTGGGGCACCATTTTTAACCCTTTTCATTAAATCAAACATTTTGGAACTGAATCTTGATAACAAAAACATTGGTATAACTGTTTTGAATGTTGTTTGTTTTAGTATTTGTGTTTGTACTTGTTTCCTTGTTAGGTTAGCTTGTTTAATTTATTGTATTTCATTGCATTATGTATGTTGCATGGAGCTAAGAATTGTTAGCAATTAAAAAAATGTTCGTATTATGGATTTTCATGCCATTATACACTTTTTTTGTATGCTTATATATAAATAAGGATCGATGACGTAGATCACAAGCAATATGATGAAATAAAGTTGTTTTGAACGAACTCGGATGGAAGTTATTTCCATCCCCTTCATCTTAATTTTTATTCTCTATCATTTTATTCTATCAAGACTATTCTTCCAATTCACTTGGGACAGTAGGGATCACCTTTTATCCCCCCTCCCCTTCCGTATTCTTCTATCCATTTCTTTCATCTTTTCGATCTTCGATCGACCTCTTTCATTACCCCATTGACACTCGAGGGAAAATCCTTCACTTTATTAATTTTTCTTCTATTCCTTCAAAATTCACTTGTTTGTACTTTTCTATTATCTTTGAAGTGGCATTGCTTACGCCACCCCAAATAGGGGAAAATGTAGACACCTAGAATTCAGTCAAGAAATTTTAATACTTAAATTGCAATAACTATCCTCTTTCCTGTAAATTGACAACACTTCATCAATAAACCACTACTGTCTATGTATAATCGTTATTAATTACATTTCAATAATTAACTAGCCCTTATATCATTCAGGATGTCGATTAATGAGCTTTCGTTAATTAACATCCGCTTCTACCTAGGTTAATTAATTAATCTTAATTAATTACTAACGCTAATCTAAATCAATAAATTACCATTTATTGAACCAACTTCCCCTCTTAAATCTCTTGAATCATAATAAATTTCTTCTAATAAGACTCTATAGGCATACCCTTTTTATTAATTAATCACCTTTGATTAATTAAACCCTATTTCAACTCCCACAAAGTGCACAAACTTTATTAAATGTACATGGCCTTTATATTTCCTCTTTGGGGTTTATCCCACATTCATCAATTTTCTAGCCTTTCCTAAATTGACAAGCTATATAACAAACCCTCCTCCTTACCTTTCTTCTTACACCTTATTTTCCCTAGGATAAACTATAGGCATTTTGATCTTGAGCCATTCTCCATTGAAGGAAATAAATTCTCCATCTTGCATCCATTCTCTCAAATTGAAGAGCATGGGAAGATCCAAAAATGGCCTTGTAGCCAT
Organism: Taxus wallichiana var. yunnanensis; assembly: GCA_018340775.1. Classification (NCBI taxonomy): domain Eukaryota; kingdom Viridiplantae; phylum Streptophyta; class Pinopsida; order Cupressales; family Taxaceae; genus Taxus; species Taxus wallichiana. The sequence goes on from CM031244.1 coordinate 81,485,523, forward strand.
GTTTTGGTGAGATTCCATCTTTAAAAATTGAGTAAAATCACTCCCTTTTGATTGCTAAAAGTGATCTAAATAGGTTCATTTGTTAGATTAGCAATCTAGAGAGTAAGACATAACTTAGCATTTGGATTTGAAATTATTCATGCATTGAAGAATTTCTTTCTCATAAGCTCTTATCTTGATGGTTATAAATTAGGTTTGAGTGATTGCTTAGAAGATACTAGGTGTTATATTTGTTTGAGCATGGGAATTTTCTATTTGTTCACACATGGTGTTGTATATCCGTGGAGTGATCATGAAATCAACTAAGTTAAAGGTCATCAAACACTAGTTTAGTGTTCCATGGGTTCATCCAAATTTAATGTCCTGAAGGTTTTATCCAACCCGTAGAACAAAGAAAATAGCCACAATGTCAAATGGTCACATATGAAGATTTTAATCCTCACGGGTGGAATGAGGTACTCTCCATCATCAAGGTAGGTAGGAAGAAGATTATAAGGGTCTGTGGGATGAAGTAAAATTTAAATACCGTGGAAAAATATGTGAGAAAAAATGAAATATGTGATGGACTTCAAAACAGAGAGCTAACCATCTCAAATACAAAAATTAATGGATAAGGATGTTGTTTTGTGTAGTCGATGGCATGCAATAGACTCAAGGGTCATGCTAGGGTTGGTGGTTGAAGTTGGAAGTGTCCACACCTGTACTACAATAAAATTTAAAAGATACATAATGGCGCCCACACTCATTAAATACAAATTGTAGAGGTGATCATATCCATCTCAACAGTCCTTTTCCCTCTCTTTCTTACCTTCTTTCATTCCACAAAATGATATAAATATAAGTGCATTGGAACATAAAATGGGTTTTATCCTATGAAGTTGTAAGATTTGCATACATGTTCCATGTTTTGGACCTATACAACAATATTATGGGAAATTTCCAAATCTCTTCTTCTATAAATGCAAAAATATTGTTTAATGAAATGAAATTATGGTTTTCCTTCACGAGTTACGTATTAAATGTGAATCTTAAACCATTTTTTCTTTCCTTGAATCTACGTATTCTTTCTTTATAGAGATATGAGTTTGTTTTGATTTCTTGCATGATAGTTTTAATTGTGTGAACAAACCAGTTTGAAACATATTTTAGTTTGGTGCATCACCTTCTTTTAAGTTTATAATCCTCTCTTCCCTTTATCTCTTAAATCTAAATCTTGTGAACTTCTCTAGAGGTTGATCTAGCTTTATTATTCCACACTTGTGAGATCATCCCATGTTACCCAAAGTTCTGGATATTCACCAAAGAATATCCACGGAGTGCAAATTTTGATGTTAATAGTTTTGGCACATCTGGTGGGACATTCTGGTTCATTCACTAAGTTTTGGTGTGTAACCTAGTTATTTCCACTTTTGAGGTAATTATTTAACACATATGACAACTCTAAATATCTCATCTAATAGTTTAAGTAGCTAAAGTTCCCTTTCATGAGGAAAATCTAGACAAGATCAAGGACAACAAGAGAATATCCCTTCAACTACTTGCAGTTGTCACCAAGAATAAGGAGAAGAGGTAGGTTGATTCAAATATCCCCACCACCTTCATATCAAGTTCTTTCTCCTCCTCCTCCTCCTAGTAGGCCCTTCTCATAGTCTTCTAAGGTTTTCATACCTATTACATTTATTGCCCATCAAATAAATCAATATTTTGTCACATTTAATGGGGGTTTTCTTCACTTCTTCCCTAATATGATGATATTCTCAAGTTACGGCCCTTAATAGTTTTCTTTTCTTCACTAGAGATAAGGCTACAACCCCTATTGAGCATATTAAAGATGTTTCCAACATTTGTTCGAGTATATCACATGATGTAAGATAATGTAGCATTTAGGTTAATGATAGTTTCTTTTAAAGGAAAAGCCTTGCAATGGTACAGAGGCTTAAGGATAAAATCTATCACCACATGGGATTAGCTAGGGAGGCTTTATACAACCATTTTGAAGACAAATCAGACCACTTATCCTTGGTGGACCAGCTAACAACAACAAAAAGAGCATCAAGTGAGCATATGTCCGACTTCAACAAAAACTTCTAAAGAACTTGGGACTAAATTCCTCAAATGGTAAGACCTACACCTCAACATTATTTTCTTTATTATGTAAAGGCATTGAATAATGAAATTTTAGTCATGATTTAGTCCATGGGGGTAGGAAATTACGTGATACTTACGACATTGCCATTAGAGACTAGAATAGTCTCATATAAGTAGAAAACTTTCCCCTAGACATCCAATGCCTATAAATATAGATATAGGGACACCCACACCTTATTAAACTCTTGATTTATTTCTCATTCCATCCTAAAGGAACAAAATCCTAAATCAAGCATCCACTTGTCATAATTCTTTAAGTGAATTATAGGAGGTCATGAAACAATTGTAAAATTTTGGAATTGAGTTGGTGTCTCTGAAAAGGCAACAAGCTCAAAACTTAAAGCCTTATCAATCGTCATACGAACTTAACAAACCTCATTATCCATCTACCAAACCACCAAATGAAATCACTTATGTGAAACCATTCCATTCCTATTATCCAAATATGGCTAGTTCATGCAAGGCCTTGGTCCCAATAAAAAATAATCTTATGCAAGATTATGAACAATGTTTTCCTTGTAATATTCCACATAATCAAGCATCTTGTACCAATGGTACCATCATCCAAGCACTGTAAGTGCAAAATGCATCCCTCTCACAAGCTATACCTATAGAAGGGAGCCCATAGTAGGAAATTCTACAAAGTGATACTTAAATTTTAAATTGGAAAATGGAAGAGTTCTACCACATCAATCGACTACAATAAATTAATCAAGAATCTACATCAAGTGTGGCTACAAACACTAGGGTGAAAATAAGACAGTGAAAGAAAACCTCCAACCATTTACCCCTCTAGGTTCGTATCCTCAAATTATGCAATCCGAAGACTCAAATGGAATGTAGACTTCATAAAAAAATCGTGGAATACAACAAATCCACAATGCACTATAAACCCGTAAAACACTCTAAGTCCAAAAATGAGGAAAGGCCGCATGACATGTCATAGATCTTCCAAGAAAACAAAAGCCATGAATTGAACAATCAAGAAGGGAAAATATCATGCCTCTATTATAGAAGCTCATGGGTACCTCTTTTAATATCCTAGATCAGATGAAGAAAACCAATGCAAGAATCTCCATGTGGGAATCCTTGGTCATCCTGGACAAATATATCTTCTACAAGTCGTCATGACTAATCTCCCCACTTTTCTTAAGAAACCAAAGGAGAATGAGAAAGTTCTGCTCACCAACACACTTTAGCATAAGGATGATCAATCAAGTAAAGTCATAAATCCACCACCCTTATATGTATCTCTCATTATATGAAATAAATTGGTGCACGGTTATATGATAGATTCGGGGGAAAATAATTTAGTGATTCCCAAATAGATAACATATCAACTTGGTCTTGAATATGAGTCTCTCTCCAAAGGACTGGTGAAATTGGATGGGAATGTATTTGGTACCACTTTGGGGTTATAAGAGGCCTAAGTATTACACTACATGTATGCCCCAACTTCTCAGTTCCATAAGATACATTCATCATTGATCTACCTCCATTCTTTTCTTTATTCCTGTCATGGGATTTCACTCCAAAATTAGAGGATATATATCCATGGATTTGTCACATACAATTTTCAAAACTAGATATGGAAATAAGGTCACTATAAGTACTGAACCTATTCCCATATATCATATAAAGCCTTACACACCCATCCCCATCAATGTAAATTGCACTATCTTTGATTATGAATATTTTCCAAGCATTCAAGAGGAAGATACTCAAATTGAAGATATCCCAAATTCATTATTGGATGAATGGGAAACAAAGTATCATGGTTTTGACCCATACACACAAATTGAATAAGTAGGCCTTGGTATTTACTATATGTAGGAATAAAATTCACCTCCACCTAACATCATGAAACTAGAGAATGAACACGAAAATGACCTGTGGTAAATCATTTTTGGTGGTTCAAGAAGTAGGAAAGGAGCAGGGAGGTGTAATGCTTCTATCTTCCACTAGTATGAGGTATTTATCTTATTTTAGATTTGAATTTAGTTTTTCTAATAACTCCAAATATTATGAATCCCTTATGCAAGGTCTTCAATGGGAAATACTAAAGAAAATCAAACAATATTAGAAATTTGGAGATAATGAGCTAATTATAAATCAAGGCAAAGGACTAAATGCATCTAAGATTCACCCACTTAGAGCATTCATGAACAAGGTATGAGACCTCATAGAGGATTTTGAAGCTTTCAATATCCGTGCCATACCAAGAAAAGAAAACAAACAAGTAGATAAACTAGTCATGGTAGGAGCAAGGTTTGATGTTGCTCAAGAAGTTAAAAGAGACAAGGGGAAACCGCATATCAAAGTAGTAGTGAGGCCCACGGTACTTGATAATAATATAAACTAGAAATTATTTGAGAATGGTCAATAGATCATCAGCTTTATCTAAGAAGAAGCTATGGTTTTATTTAAAACAAGTTAAAATAATAATATGGGGACCAATGGGGACCAAAATATTTAGGTAAGGTCAAAATAGTTTCCCAAGGAGTAATTACCTTAGAATCCATCTTTAATGGGTTTCAAGCAGTTATATGCAGAGAAAAAAATGGGGGGTGATCCATGTCAAAAAGAACTCAAATGTGATTCAACATGGAAAGAAAACATTGTGATGTGGAATTATCTCGTAGATTGGAGGGATCACTAACTTTTCTATTTCTCAAGAAGTTAAAAGAGACAAGGGAAACCGCATATCAAAGTAGTAGTGAGGCGCACGATACTTGATAATAATATCAACTAGAAATTCTTTGAGAATGGTCAATAGATCATCAGCTTTATCTTAGAAGATGCTATGGTTTTATTTAAAACAAGTTAAAATAACAATATGGGGACCAAACTGTTTAGCTAAGGTCAAAAATTTTCTTCAAGGAGTAATTACCTTAGAATCCATCTTTAACGGGTTTCAAGCGGGTTATATGCAGAGACAAAAAATGGGGGTGATCCATGTCAAAAAGAACCCAAATGTGATTCAACATGGAAATAAAACATTGTGATGTGGAATTATCTACAGATTGGAGGAATCACTAACTTCATTGAGAGAATCCAAGGCCACGACCAGAACATCTCTATGCATTTTTTGTAGACTGGAAAGATTGGAAGGTAAATTATGGTGGGAAAAATATGTTGATAATAGAGGAGATTATTATAGAGGTCACGAGGCCTCGCATTGGATGGAATCAGATTTTTCAGCAAGAGGGTGGATAAAAATGTAGAAGCCAAAAAGTTTGTTGAAATAGGGGAGGAGCTCCTCTTTGTAACGATGGGTATAAAGGTTAGTTCCATCCCAGAACCCTTTGATGAAATTTCCAAGATGATGGTTCGCTTTATTTCTCTTGAAGGTAGGTACATCACTATCCCCACAAAACACCTAATTTTTCTTAACCATTTTAGGAGAAATATTTTTGTTTGCTTCCCACACTATCTTCTAAATTCAATGGAGCGTTCCATTCCCCTCCATTAGTGTCTTATTTTCATACTTCATATACATTGTCTCACTCAATACCCTACCATACATGTTACCCTCGTCATCCCGCCCATTCCCATTCACCCTATTCCTACTATCACCCCGATCACTAGCTCCATTCAAAGGAAAGTCAAGAAAAAAACCCTTCCTTCTCCAAATTGAACCCCTCTTCCTCTGGAAGAGTCCTCAGGAGTAGTAAGGATATTGAAATTTCCCATAATTTGTTGCATATCAGCACTGTAGGACAAGACAACATTACTCAACACGAGAAGGAGAATCTTCTTCACATGATGGAAATCTTGGAAAAAGAGGTGGAAAATCTCAAAAAGAAATGCATCAGCTAATTAAGCAAAAGGGGAAAATAAAATTGAATGAGGAGGTTGATATTGGGGCAGATCAGATAAATGAAATTTATAAGAAATTGAATTCCTTGACAAGTAGAATTGGGAAATATAAGGATCGACATGATCACAACATTGCAATTTTTAGGGATATATGTGATTTTCTTGAACAACAGGTTAGAAGCATCACTATGCTCAGTGGAATCTCAGATGACATTTGGGGCACTGGAGATGAAAGGAACCAAATCATCTCACAACTAGATGTAAATGACCCCGCATGTCACCACTCTGGCGTTATTTACCTCACTTCAAACTATTAAATCACGAATTGTGGGGCTTTAAAGAAATAACTTCTTGAGATCAGTCTAGTTGCGAGCAGGATGTTGTTTTGTTGCTAATAGTTTATTGTTTAACTGCTATTTTTAGCAGTTTTATTCCTAGTATGCTCCTCCTCAATAGTTGTTTTTTTGCTATTGTTTGGCTTATTGTAATATCTGGATTATGATCCTTTTTCTACTTACTCTTGTATATCTGGCTGTTGAGCCTTTTTGTATCAGTTATAGTCCCTTCAATACTATTTTCCATTAATAAAAACACATATGACCGATGAGAAAAGAAAAGATAAACATGACAATTAAAGATGACAATTCTAAACCCATTTCAGTTGGTAGAGATAAACTACTCAAAATTGGAAAGGTATGCACTCCTTAAGAAAAGCATGTTTTTGTGGAACTTTTTTAAAAGTTTGTTGATGTCTTTGCATGGAATTATTAATGCCCCGCTTCGTTTCCCGTAACCAATGAAGTGTGGATTCCACCTTCGCACCCGTATGAGAGAATATTCCACCATTTACTCAAATAATTTTGGAAGTATCGGATCCCATGTGTGTTTTCATTAAGTCATATGAGAAGTGTTAAACCTGGTCTCTGGGCACAAATTAGCTTCTCAATTTTCGACATGATTTACGCAAGGTCACTATTACCTCTCTAAGCATCGAACACCATCCTTGATTTATGGTTTTTTCCCTTATTTATTTTGGTTGGATAATAATAATATCATTATTATCAACATCCTTATATATATATAATATTTAAATTATATAGAATAAAATATTATTTTAAAATAACAAAAAAATTTAACAAAGTAAAACAAAGTAAGAAAATTTATAAATACAAATAAAATAATATTATATATATATATATATATATATATATATATATAATGGAGTTAGTGGTGAAATGAAGTCCTAGAGAGTGATGAAATGGATTTTAACGCCTTCACGGGGTAGTTGGTAGGTGATTAACGAAAATTAAACTAAACTATGGAAAAGTATAACAATAGTTAATCTAATATAAGAGGAATTAAACGTTATAAATTACGCTAAAACAGTATGGAATGATTTTAAATAATTATATCAAATGAAATAAAACCATGAATATGCAAAGATGTAAAAGGAAATGACTTAGCTTATTGCTGAAGATTGTCGCAAGGTGTCACAGGTTTGATTGTGGATTCCAAAAGTAGGAACGACTATACCAAGGTCTCATAAAGGTTAGATAGGGAGGATCTGAATGAACGGTAACACCAAGGAGAGTATTGGGGTGCCCTATTCTATATAATTGGTGCCCTTGACTCTGTAAAATGTCATAATTTTGTTCTATCTATGTCGTAAGATACTTTGAAATATTCCTTTCTGCCGCACTAGATCTACCAAACTGCATTGGATGTATGTAATAATGTAGGATGAAGGAATGACCTGCAAAAGAAAAAGAAATATCAAAACCCTAAAAATAAAATATGCAAAATGAATGGGTCGACTGACCTCGGCTTCTTCCACTACAACGAGCTTATTAATCGAGTGTTGCACTACATTTCGGACCCGATGATGTATTTTTGGTGTGTGTGTCTGTGTGTGCATGTCATGCCCAAGGTGCTCTTTGCGTCACCACACTTTTTGAAGTAATGAGAAATAATAACTATAAAAATGAAATAGCATGTGTACATGGAATAGAATAGAATCCCTCCCCCTATGTTGTGTGTGTTGATGCATATCTCCTAGCCTTGATGCATGAAAGTGTGCGAATGTAATTGATGTAATGAATGTAACTCTAGATGGAGTGATATTAGTAAGTGACACTAGGCCCCCATTATGGTCTCATAATTGTATATTTATAGGGTTCTCTTGCTCTAATTTCATAAAAATCCTGACATGGCCGACTAGGAAAAAGATAAGTATGAAAAATGGCTAGAAAGAGCCCAAAAAGAGGTGGGAAAGTAAAATAAGGATCGGGGCACCCCAAAGATGCAGTCTAGGCACCCTAGTTTAGGCTAAAATGATGGGACAATGATGAAATAGTTGGGCATGTATATGAAAATACGTGGGAATCATGAAAGAAAAGATGAAAATAAGATGGCCAAAAGTTAATTAGTACTTTCTTTACTTGAGAACCTTCTAAATAATAGTATGAGACTTAGATAAATAATTCCTAAAGTACATGATTTTGTGACTACATTTCCCCCCCAATTTATGTTGGTGAGTGAAATGCTCAGTAACATAAAGTAGATAGAGGTGTGTACCTTATATCCATGTAGAGTGTAGTAGAGACATGTCAATGGACTAGACTCAAGCATGGAATGACAAAAATAAAAAGTGGAGGAGCATGGATTCTAAAGATGAAAAATGTGCATAAAAGTAATGAGAGTGAACCTAGGGCAAAACGTGTGTGTGGTTGATGCGGTGTGTAGTGTACCTGTATGGTTAGTGAAGGAAAGTGTCATCAATGTGTGTCATCATCATCATCATCGTCATTAGTGTTGTTGCTGTTGTTTCCCCCAATTTTACTGCTTGTTTCTCATACGACCGAACCTGTAAGGAGAAAATGATCAAGTAGTCAAATATGTATGGATGTAAAAAAAGCTGTGTAAAATACGCATGTGTAAAATATGTAAAAGGAAAGTGTAAATGGAACATGTGCACCTGATCCATGTCAAGAGAAAGGGTGTAGAAAGATATCATGTACTGCCGCGAGTTTTTTGGGTGATCTCACACCACCCTAGCTAAAGAAGTTTAGGGAGGAAATTCTTTGCATCCTCCAACCTTTGACCACTTCTACTAAAATGTGTGTGAAGATATCTTTGTAACATCTCGATTTTGGGCGATCCGACACCAACCGGCTAATTTAGTATAGAGAGGCACACCCACTGTAACCCCCAAGCTTGTAACTGCTTCCCAGAAATGCTAAGGACACCATGTCTTGTAAAATCCGCTATGTATGGAGTTTGTAGATTGGTCTGAACTCACTCAATGTATGTAAACCCACAATCCCAAGGGTAGAAAGTGCACTTTCTCAACTAGTGTAAATACATTGTGTTAGTATGTAAGACCATCAATGATGCCCCCCTCTTTGGGGGCACATGAAATGTCGCCGAAAGGAGAATGTGGCCCCAAAATAGGACCTATTGTACTCTAGCCTATAGAAATATTCCTTGCATGGGGAAAGGGAAATTTCTTGGTATAAATCAAGGCGTGCACAAAAGGGGATGGCTAGCCAAAACAAGTGTTAGTCGAAAACACATGCCTATAATAAGACAAGTGTAAAATATGGAGATAGTATCGTAACTACCAAACAAAGTAGTGTAAACACACAAGAAAAGATGTATATTGCAAAAAGTAGGTTACAAACATGGTACACATCACTCACAAAGTTGTAAGAAATGCAAGTCCATCATGGACGCAAAAAAAACAAACAAGTGTGCACATAAGTAAAGGGAAAATCCCACATACAATGGAAAACAATGGCAGACAAGTAGAAACAAACAAATAAGGAGTCATGGAGACGTATAATCCTACAAAACAAGTGTTGCACATGGAACACCCATTAGCATGTTAGAGAAATAACCAATATGTCAAAGTTTTTATGATAAAGTAAATGTAAGATGTTAATTACAAATGAAACAATAACGCCTAGATAAGACAAATGTGGATGCCCCTAGTCTAGGAAGGGTGGAAGGTGAGCATCCATGCCACGTGTAAAATTTATGTATCTATGATAACTCTAAATAAATGTGTGAGCGTACATGTGTGTATGATATAGATAATGACATATAAGAAATCAATCTAACATGTGTAGTAAAGTGATCATGATAAACACTAGCAAGAAACAGTAAATGTTCCCAAGACAATGCAAGTATGTTGTGGATGAATGGAATGGAATGCAAGATGGAATGATAGGAGAAACATGCCCCTCGAGTGTATGGAAGTGTATGTAATGAGGTTCATTTTGTTTTCCCCCTCAACAATCAAGAATGAACCGTAAATGAGAGTGTGTCATCGGGAAATGGTTGAGTAGTGTTTTTTTGTGTCTAGCGCATTGTGATGAGTGTGTATATGTAATGGTGATGAGATGTGACATATGGAGAGATGTGCATGAACCCTATAGCCAAAGCATATATCACAACTTGTTGAATGGATGAGTGATGATTTATCCCTAAGCATATATCACTATAAGATGAAAGGATGAGTGATGATTTAACACTACATGATGATGAAAAATAGGTGACGATTTAGCCTAAAGCATATGTCACTACAAGATTAAAGGAGGGAGTGGTGACATAGTATATAGTGTATACCACTACAAAATGCTAGAAGAGGTGATGATTTAGTCTAAAATGTATGTCACTAAGTTGGAAATGTCACATGGTGAGTGTAAGGTCCATTTGATTAGTAAACCCTCGGCAGTTGAGTATGGACCAAGGAACTAAAGTGTATCATAGAGTGTTGAGCGTAGTGCGTAGAAAACAATGTAGAATATGTAGTAATTTAAAAAGGATTATAGGATGAGTAGAATGTATAAATGCACGAAGTAAATTATGCAATGTAGGATGTGTAGGGTGTGTAGAATATATAATATGTGAGATCTGATGATAGGTGTAGATAGAAATATAATATGTAGCGATAAAATGTAAAGCTAGACCCATATAAAATGTAACCTAGTGTAGTATGTAGCATCTATGTGGAAATGTGTAGTATGACTATGTATAGGTTATGCGTAGATAGCCTAATAATGTATGTAGTGCATGAGGTAAGGAATAGTGTAATGTAGTTTGTAGGGATGTAATGTAAAACTAGACTCATAGGTAATGACGACTAGTGTAGGATATGAAAATGTGCGAGTGTATAATGTGACTAAGTGTGTAGGCATCGAATGAGTATAATGTGTAGATGAGGACTAGTATAATGTATAATAAGTGAAAAATGAATGTTGTATGACGTGTAATATATGATGGAATGCAATATATAATGCCTAAGGTGTAATGTGTGGGGTTCATTGTAATGGTAATCCCTCAACAATTAAGTGTGAACCAAGGCACAAGAGTGCGTTGTCGGGTAATGATGGTGCTATGATGCATGATATGGTATGTTTATGTGAAAGGATAGTGTGATGTACAACTTTTTAACTATATAGAAAAATGAGGGGGGGAGGTGTGTAATGTGATATGACCCCCCCATGGTAGTGTGCAAAGGGACTATGTAAACTTGTCAAGAATATCATCATCCTCGGGATCAAAATCGAATGGATATGCGTTAGTAACTTGGTAGGCTATAGTGTTAGGTTGATCTTGTAATGATCCATCGAGAAGAAAATGATACATGCCCATAGCATATTCCTCATCAATGAATGGAGGGTGGGGGTAACCATGGGTGTACCAACAAGTGAGGTTATGTGTATAACCTAGGAAAGAACTATTACAGATGATAATGCATCCAAAAGGCATAGGAAAAGATATATCTGTATGATTCGGATCTAGGGTTCCCCCAATATAGTCCATCAAGGACTATCCTAATGTGAGTGGTGGAGGAGTAGGAGTACATGTAAGAAAAACATCAAGATGAAAGACACGAAGTCCAGAGACGGATGTGAAGTGGACTAACCCATGGTATAGATGAGGGTGGTATAGAGGTGGTTGAATATTGGCAATAGAAAAATCTAAGTGGGCTAAGCCCTCGTGCCTACATATGGTTTCCAGTGAAGTAGGATATAATGGAATGTGCTCTCAGTATGAACCATGTATAAAGAGTGTGCAAGTGAATGGTGAGTGGAGGGATGATGAAGATGCGAGATGGGAAAGCGGTTTCCATGGATGGAATAGGTGGATGATATTGAATAATAGTTGTAGTAGACGGGTGGAGAAGGAAATCATCTAGCAAATAAATAGCTCCCTCAAGTGGTGGTAAATGAGGCATGTCATCCATAGGTCGGGGATAATTTTAGCGGTGAATATTCGTAATATGGCGAAAATTTCATTTTAGGAAAATTTGAAAAGGCGAATTATTCGGAGTGGGTCGGTGTCCTGTTCGCCTAAAATATATAGTATATTTTTTTGGGGGTCGGCTTCGCCTTCATTTGAAAACATCTCCTATAAAAACCTAGCTGATTCGGGTAGTATACCTCAAGTAGCTTACCAAATTACCAATACTGTGAAATTTGAACTCGCATACCCTTAAGCACTAAAGATTCATATTACTGTTAGCCTATGATTGTTGACGCACGACAAATGTAGTGTTGACGCGCGACAAGGGCATTGTTGACACATGACAAGAGCTATACTGACACGTGATATAGGAAGTGTTGACGTGCTGCTTGGCAAAGAAGTTGACATGCGACAAGGGCAGTGTTGACACGCGACAGTATATTCAGATAGTGGACACACGACAAGTGCAGAGTTGACACGTGACAAAGACCTCAGACAGGGGATGCGCGACAAGACCTCAGACACTGGACAGAGTCACTACTTGGTTCTTTTGCTGACGTAGGACTCTTTTCAGAATAATGGAAGGTGCCAGCTCAAAGAATACGAATAACCTAAAAGTAAGTAAGAAATCTCAGAAATCACTCTTCAAGTATTTTGGAAACTCTGCGGATACAGATATTGTAAATACCAATCATATAGATGCCACCACAAAGAATCAGAATACTGACTGTGTGGAAGGTATTATTGAGGTGGACATGCATTCTGCATAGTATCAAAGTCAAACAAATGAAACCTACGATAATATGCCAGATCTTGAAGATATTGTTCCTATTGGGGTGCAACTAGAAGTGCAGCTAGATATCACAGATACAAACATTCAAGAAAAATGGAAGGCAATCAAAATCAAACTCCGGTCCAAGAAAGAGGAAACCAGGTGATTGTGATATTGCTCAAAATTCTACTAAAAAAGTAAAGCATTTAAAACGAACAAGAATATGTGGACCATTGGCAGGACATACAAGTTTGATTGGGCAGCTAAATTTCCATTTATTGAACCTGTACAATCATCTAATTCTGAAGAGATCCCATCTGAATGTACATGTACAATATGTACGTGGAAATTGGGAAAGCAACAAAAAATGCAACTGAAGCTGGACACTATAAAAAAACATTGTGGAAAACAATATTTAAGCTCAGTAATGGGGCGAATGGCCGAAAATCAAAACACATAGGTGGAAATGTGAAAAAGAATGCATGCATGTTAGATACACAGTGGAATATGAATATTTCAGATTATATGAGTTATGCCAAACAATGATTTTGGGGTCTATGGAGGATGAAAGGGTTTTCAGTGCATTGTCATTTATAAAATCAAAACTGAGAAACAGGTTGGATAAAAATCTGGAAAGTTGCATGAGGTGTTATGTTTCTCGATACTCCATCGAAACCTTTCCGTTCGACAGAGCAATTGTGCACTGGAATTCCCTTTGCGAAAGAAGAGGTGTGAATAATACAGCTACAAGTACAAATATTCCCAACCTTGAGAGTGTAATTGGCTCTTCGTCACATTCTACAGAAGACAACATTGAGTTTGATGAAGCTATTGATAATGGATTGTTTCAACTTTAAATAGGTATCTTCTTTATCTATCTTTTATCTTTATCATTAAAGATGTTATAGGTCTATATACTAAAAATGTCAGGCAATTCACCCATCTATCTACTAATCCATTTCTCGTGTTGGGTTTTTTTAAAACACAGATCTAGCTCATTACCAGTGGCAGTGATGATTTCAACTTTAAGGAGGTATCTTTTTCCCCTTAATCTTATTGTTTGTTACTATTCATTTTTTTCAGTTTTGGTTATCATTAAATATGTTACAGTGTCTATGTATTTACATTTAGTTAAATACAATCTTTTTATTTTTTGAAAATGTGGGTTGACATCCGTCCAAGGAAGCTGTTACTTCTCGGGACTGACAATGTCAGGAAACTCACCCATCTATCTACTAATCCATTTTTTGTGTTGAATTTTTTTAAGACAAAGATCTAGCACATTACTGGTGATGATTTCAATTTTAAATAGGTATCTTCTTCAACATAATCTTATTGTTTGTTACTTTACATTTTTTCAGCTCTTGTTATCATTAAAGATGTTACAGGTCTAATTCTATATATTTACATTTATTTAAAGATATTGTTGGTCTATATATTTAAAGATGTTGCTGGCACTTCTCAGGACTGACAATGTCAGGCAACTCACCCCTCTATCTACAATGTCAGGTAAAACAAAGATCTAGCACGTTACCGTTGATGATTTCACAGCAATCTAATACGCAAGAGGTAAGCTAAACCCTATCATATTTGCAATTATGTTTAATTTCTTACCAGTGATGATTCTTTCTTGATTTCTTAAAATTATATTTAATTTATTTTTTATATGTGCAAAATCCTTTGATATATTTTTTTAACTGTGGGATAAACAATACATTATACAATTTTAAATATAAGTCCACATAAAATTCCTCATCATCCATATATATCATATCATCACCATATCATTATCATATCCTGAGTCCTGACACTACAATTATTATTAACACAATTATTTATCTAATTTAAATTTATTAAAACAATTCCATTTTTTAAAAATAATTCATAATCATATCATTACAATTCTATTCGTTCTAATGTCATCTATATCCATTCTAATGACATTATGATCATATCGTTACAAGTATAGAGAATAATTATCTTAAAACAAGTTCAAAAGTCTAGAGAAGAAGAATTACGTGCTTTGATGATAAATCTACGTCCATATATATCATATCATTATCGTCATTCATCGTCTTTCATCATCATCTATCATTAATTATCAATTATCATCATTCATCATCTACGTCCACATACAATTCATGACAATGCAAGTAAACAAGAAACAAACATATAATTCATGATAATAATACAATTAAAATTAAAGATTGTATATAAATCCATATAATTAAATTCAAATGCCATAGTACATACTCAATAGTAGAAGTTTTCAAATTCAATATTTAAAGTTTCCACAATAATAAAAGTTTCTAGTTTTCAACCCTCTTTTTCTTTATCCAATTGTACTCCTCTGCTCTCTTCCCCAACGGCTTCTTCCACTTTGTGGCTATACCCCTTTCCCAACACCAAAATAACCCCGAACTTATAAGATCTTCTCGCAAAGACTTTGTCCGATTTTTAAAATTCTTTCTTCTTGATTTGTCGCATCTCCATGCGATAACAAATTTGGATCAGCTGCTACTTTAGCTTTGAATAATATGTCAGGGTTGAAACCATGCTCTTTAATTATCCGCTTTAGTGTATTGTTTTGTTTGTTAACCAAAACAATATTTTGCTTCAAATTTTTTGTTGCGGATAAACTGTTCTTTGCTGTTTCCAAGTGAACTTGCAAAACCTTCGCTTGACTCTTCAAATTTTCATATTTCAACTGCACAAAAAGAGTAATGTCAATTCAAAATATTACTAAAAAATGAAAATTTCAAATTAACAAGAATGATTGTTTGAATGTAATAGTACTTACAACCGCTCTATCTCTTTCAAAGATTTGCGATTGCTACCAAATCTTTGTCCTTGGACCATTTGTTAAAATATGCCTGGGCCTCGGCACTAATATTTTCCAATTTTTTTAATGACTTATCTAAAATGTTGTCTTTATAGTTGTTGTTATACGTGACAATCCCACTTCTTACTTGGGTAAGTAAGGAATCCATCTTTGTAGGTTGATTCTGGACTACAGCATATAAACTATCCCGTTGCCAATAATTTTCATAACGACTAATAATCTCATTGATAAGAACTTTAGCCCTTCTCTCCCATTCTATAAGCTGATTGATATGAGGAAGAATAAACTCACTGACATGGGATTGACAATCATAACCAATTAAGTTCTCCAAAGGAAAAGGTAGCAACTGTTCACTATCTGAATCTGATGAAGATGATCTTGCTGGAGAAGTATGGGGGCTTTCAGCAAGATCAACTGCTACTTGTTTCTGCCTTTGGGTGGGCTGATCCTGTTTGTGAAAAAATAAATCAAGATTTAGATAAATAAATTTAAATCAAAATGTAATTCAAAATTGTAAAGCATATTTAAATTGAAATTTGAAGTATACCTGCTGGCCTTGAATCATCTCGCGGGTATTGAAAAAACCAGTTGGGTCATTGCTATCAATGCCCAAATAATATTCATCTAAATTTATATTGTTCAAAACTGATATGCCCGTTGCACTGGGCAAGCCACCGAGTGAGAGAGTTGGAATTCGAAAGGAGGAGGCAATGTTTAGTGTCCCACTAGGGGCCGGAGCAAGTGGCATGCGTTTACCAATGTTCTTTTTCACTGTTCCTCTGGTTGGCATTTTAAAAATTATTGGTTGAGTGGGTGTCGGTGCCGCGGTTTGATCAGGACTGACATGTGCTGAAAAGTACAAGAAAAAAATGAAAAATAGGAAAACAATTCAAAAAGGCAAAAACTACGAAATTAAACGTACTATAGAAAAGTTGTACCTTCTTGTCGAGGGGTAGTTTTTCTCGGTGCTAAGGGTGGCCTTGTAGGAGTTGTATTCAGGGTTTGTTCAGAAGATATGAATGCATGCGACTGTATGGAGTGAGTTGGGGAAGAAGGTTGAGTTTCTGAAACAAGTGTATGTTCCAAAGTCCCTGCAATTCATCAATATTAAATGTTGTCAATTCATTTGGTTAAAATTTAAATTGAAAAATAAATATGCAACTTTGCAATTTGTAAATAATATATGAGAAGGTATTACTTCTCTGGCGTTTAACGAGTTCAAACTATTGAGGGTTTGGAGAGGAGTGAGCTTCCATTTCAGATTGGGAGTCCCCGAAGCCTCAGCGTGTTGTTGGCCTCTTCCTCTCGATAACGCCTTTTTTCGGGGAAGGGCTTCAATAAATCTTCTCTGTAAAAATTAACATTTAAGTGTTAATAACTGCGCAGTGTAATGTCGAAAATTGAAATACAAACTAAATACTTTATACCTGTTGTTCTTCAAATGGAATTGACAACTTCATCAACTCCTCATCAGTGCAAGTAGGAATTTTTTTATCTTTTAAATTTAAAAGTGCCTCATAATAAAGGCCAAGGAGATAGTTTGTTGAATAAATGACAGGTTTTTCAGAAAGTTTTGAATTTGTTAGTTCAGTTCTTATTTTTTTGGATAGATATGTGCACCAATCAAATTTTTGTTTTGAGATAGTGGCAACAATGTATGCAATTGCCCAATTCGGTATATCTGTTTGGCGACCCTGCAAAACAATTTTGGATTGAAAAAATGAAATAACTGCAGCAAGAAAGTGGTGTGCAATTGATTGCGTATCCACACCACGCCTGGATTTATTGACATGGGCTGCAAATGCGAAACAGTGAAAATTAGTATAAACATTGAAAATTGTATCAGAATAAAAAATATGAATTAAAACTAATTATACTTACAATCAACATGGAAACCAAACGTTGATTCGAGAAATTTCTTGTCTTCTTCCAGGAGTGTTGCCTTGGTTGTAACAATTGGTAAATTTCTAAACGGAAGGCCCGTAAACCGATGGATGTCATTTGCTTCGATACTGAATTGGAACATTCGGCCATCGTTCAGAGTCACATAAAAAAGGCCATCCTCTGAATTATAGGATGACAGAAGGTAATTCAAAATATCCGGATCTGTTTCAAAATGGGGCATATTAACGAGCCCTGTAAATTCACACGCATCCATCAAATCTTTATATTCTGAAGACATCTTTAAAACAGTATGGATGTGAGGGCATAAGGGATTCCTGTATATGATCTTGGCCAAGGATTGAATTGGATTCTCTTCTTGATTTTTTTCCCGAGCTTGCAGTTGGGAAGCATGTGAAGTTGACATTATAGTTGTGCTTGGATTCTCTTCTTTGACAACGATTGAGACCTGCAAAAATTCAAGAGCGGGAAGGTGTAAACGAGAAAATGACCGGTCGAAGGGTATTTATAGGCTAAATCATGCGTCAATGGCCTTAGCTGACGCGCGTCAATTGGGACTATTGACACGTGTCAATTAGGACTATTGACGCGTCAATCAGCATATGTGTTGATGCGCGTCAGCGATCCTAGTTGACGCGTGTCATCACGATCCCGATTGACACGCGTCAATTGAATCTCTTGACATGTGTCAATGGTACCGATTGTCACGCGTCAACAGCCCTTGTTGTTGTTGCGTCAGCAGACCCGGTGGCGTGTGTCAATAGTTCCAGTTGTCGCGCGTCAATTTGTTCTATTGACGCGCGTCAATGGAGCCGCTTTTCACGTGTCGATTGGGATGTTGACGCACGTCCAATCCGAGACTGCTGATGCGTGACAATCGGTACCATTGACGCGTGCGTCAAGAGATTCAATTGACACGCGTCAATGGCTCCAGCTGTCGCGCGTCAATTGATTCTATTGATGCGCGTCAACATGGGCCGCCGACGCACGCCAATAAAACCCGCTGACACGCGTCGATGAGACTTTATTGATGCACGACAATTGGGTTCTTGATCGACACGCGTCAACAAAGACCATTGACGTTCTATTGATGCGCGTCAAGGATTATTATTGACGTCTTGTTGTCACTCGTCAATGATGCAGCCAGGAAAAACCAGGCGAAAATTTGTTTTTGGAATCTTACAAATTCACCTTTCATTAAACTGGCGGATTCCGGGATATTCGCGGGTATTTTCTACCTACAATTTTATAGAGGTGTCTTAAAATGAACCCCGCCATAAGTTGAGGCTCATCTCGTAGTATCAATGTGATGGATATGAAGACTAGTGTCAAGGTCATGAACATAGTATTGGAATGGGTGTTATGGTCTCGAAAGATAGTATACTCAATGCGTTCATGTAAGAGTTTAACGTAATGATGAATCATAGAAGCAACAACTGCATGGCATGGAGCCATGGCCTACCCAACAAATAATTGTATGAAATGGGAAAATCTATAACAAAGAAAACTATAGGGAGATTTTTGGGACCAACAGTGATGGGAAAGGTAACATGACCAAGACATGGATGAATGGTACCATCGTAAGCACATAGTGAAATAGAAGGAATAATCTCATGAGCAGAAAAACCTAAAGCCTAAAGGAATGACATGGGGCACAAATTAATCTGAGAACCATTATCTATTAAAGTGTGTTTGACACCAACATTGTAAATGCGACACATAATATGGAGGGTAGGTCATTTGTCAAACGGATGGATGTTAGCAGAAGGATTGGCCTTGAATGCTACATGTTGAGAGAATGCAATGGTAAATGTGTTATACATGGAATCTGGATGCATGTTAACAGAAACATTTGTAGTAGTAAAAATATGTTAAACACGATGAAGTAAATCAGGATGAGTAAGCAAATAATCGTTGATGGAAATACTTATGATGGATAAATGCAAATGCAAACCCTAGAAGGTGCTATGAAGAAATGAGGGGTTCACCAAAATTATTAACTAAAATTAGGCTAAACTATGGAAAAGTATAACAATAGTTAATCTAATATAGGAGGACTAAAACGTTATAAATTATGCTAAAACAATATGGAATGATTTTAAATAATTATATCAAATGAAATAAAACCCTAAATATACAAAGATGTAAAAGGAAATGACTTAGTTGATTGTTGAAGATTGTCACAAGGTGTCATAGGTATGACTATTAAATCTAGAACTAGGAACAACCGTACGAGAGGTCCAGTAAAGGTCGGATCTGGAGGATCTGAATGGACTTTAGCACCCGGAGAGTCTTGGGGTGCCCAGTGGTGCCCTCGGTGCGGAGAATAGGAGCCTTGGTCTTTGTAAAAGCTCATAATTCGGTTCTTTTAGTGTCACAATATACTTTGAAATATTCCTTTCATGTTGTAATATATCTATCAAACTATATGGATGTATGTAATAATGTAGGATGAAGGAAGAACTCAGTAAAAGATAAAGAAGTATCAAAACCCTAAAAATAAAAGTCTGCAAAATGAATGGGTCGGATTGACCTCAACTACCACAATAGTGGGCTTACTAATATGAGCATTGCACTACATTTATGACCCAAATGTAGTTCTTGTGTGTGTGTGTGTGTGTGTGTGTGTGTGTGTGTGTGTGTGTGTGTGTGTGTGTGTGTGTGCGCATGTCATTCCCTAGGTTCTCTTGTGTCATTCACACCTTTTGAAGGCATGAGAAATAATAAATATAGAAAATGTAATAATATGTGTGCATGGAATATAATAGAATCCCTCACCCTATGTTGTGTGTGTTGATGCAGATCTCCTAGCCTTGATGCATGGAAGTATGTGGATGCAAGTGATGCAATGGATGCAACTCTAGATGGAGTGATAGTAGTAAGTGACGTTAGGACCCTCATTATGGTCTCATAACTTTATATTTATAGGGTTCTCTTGCTCTAATTTCATAATTAATCCTAACATGGCTGACTAGGAAAAAGATAAGTATGAAAAATAGATAGAAAGAGGCGGGAAAGTAAAATAAAGTCCAGGGTGCCCCAAGTGGAACCAGGGCACCCGATCTGAGCTTTGGTGCCCCAGGTTTAGGCTAAAATGATGGGACAATGACAAAATAGTTGGGCATGTACATGAAAATATGTGGGAATGATGAAATAAAAGATGAAAATAAGAAGTCCAAAAGGTGGGATTAATTAGTACTTTCTTTACTTGAGAACCTTCTAAATAGTAATATGATACCGGGCTAAATAATGCCTAAAGTGCATGATTTTGTGTCTACAACAGGTAGAAGGATCTCTTTCTTCCCGACACGTAAATAATGAATGATCATTAATTTTATTGGTGTGGGAACAAGACATCAATCATGGATTTTTGAAGAGGGTAGTATTCATTTGACTAATGTTATGTTACAACCACCGGTAGTTTTGTCTATGCACAAACAAAGTCGAGAAACTTATTCTGTTTAAATTCTTTTGGCTGCTTTGCGTTTTGTAGGTTGGACTTGGGAAATGAATGGATTTGGCTCTGCTAGTACAAAGAGAAGGTGTTAAAAGGTTTTAAAAACTTTCAACCGTAGATGTAATGGATAGGTGTAAAGCCACCCTCTGTAACCTTTGACAAGACATGCTCCATAAAGCATATTTCTTAATGTTGTGAGTTTGAGACAATGATTTATTTTGGCATGGAAATGTGGGGGCATGCATTAACTTGTAGAGATGTGCGACCAAATTCCTTGAAAGGCATATGATATTTCCATATCACCCCCTCTGGCGTGTCCTTTGGACCTGTAACAATTGTGGGATCTTCACAATATGGGTGCACACAACATAATGTAAGGAACCGTTGTCAAAATGCAATAAATATATTTTCTTTAATGGAATTCACCTTGACCATGTAAGCTTCATTTTGTTTTAATTTCCAAAAGTATAAACTTCACCTTGATGCACCAAATTTGATGCATGTGATAGTTGTGTGGATCTATTTTTTGGATATGTACGAAGTGGGTTTGGTGAAAATCCTTAGAATCTTCAAGCAATGCAAATGGCAGGTGTAAATAGGATCTCACACCTTGGCTAACATCCTCCTTTCTAGCTGCACCTTCCAATATCTTTCCTCTAACCCTCCAAAGCATATCATCACATACATGCTCAAGTTTCTTTTTGTTCCTTGAAAAAAATTCAATGTGATGACACCTCCATGTTTGTGTAAAATAGGTGCTTGGGGACAAAGTATGTACATCCATCAAAGTATAATTGAAAGCAGTTGTTTTTCATATGTTGGTAGTTATGAAGCCTTGGGAAAAAAATAATAATAGGAGGGAGAATATTAAATGTATATGATTTATTTTTAAAAATGTCTCATTAAAATGTAGTCTCATAGAATGCGTTGATTCCTGGATATGCACATAATGGATTATGGGAAAAGGTTTTTAGAAACTTTCAAGCAAATGCAAATGGAGGATTTTTCCAAATGCACACAAACTGTTTGACAAAATGGATCAAGATTAGCAGCCATTAAGAGGGAAAAGGTTTCCAAATGTACACATATTATTTGACAATATTTCGATGTGTGCATGATCTCATGGATTTGAAATTTTTGTAGGATGTGCTTAAGAAAATATTTGGTGAAAAGGTTATCATACCCCATTAGAAAATGCAACTAGTTCCCAACAACAAATTCTCCACTCTTGTTCGCTAATCATTCATAGGCATGGTCCTTATACCTTTGTCATTCATAATTTTCATACTTTTAGTTCTTCATTTGCAATGAAATAGAAATATAAACCCATGGAATATATTAATTTTTGTTATTTTAAAATGAAAGTGTAGTGCAAAAAAATAAAATGTTACCTCGTGTTTTACGTAAACCAAATTACTTTTAGCTGTTAACCATACTCTTGAACCACCTTCCTGAGATATTTTCACAACCTATATGACCAGACTAGATAGTTGTAAACCTTTATTTGAAAATTTGATCTTGAGATCAGTTTTAAACCTATCATTCATTCCTTGGTAAAAGTTAATAAATCATGATTTTCATCGATGAGTGAAATACCTCTCTGAAACCCCCATCCAAAATGTCAAGGTTTGAACGATTTCCTTGTCATCATGATATGCAAAAAAACTTTCACAACACCCTAAATTCATCATTTGATCATTTTGCATAGAACGTTAGGAGCCATGTTTCCCTTGTTTGCAGCATCGGGTAGCTGCTAAAAGTTAAAAGTTGGGTTTCATTTTGGCTTGTCGTTTGGACCCTGAGCGAAGAAATGGTTACCCACCTTTGTAAACCTATATTATTTTTACATGAAAATTTCCTACAACCCTTAGTTTAGAGAAACCAACCTTGGAAGTTAGTTTTGAAAAGGGATTTTGTAGGCCTTCGGTTGTTGTTTGACCAAGTCAAACTAGTCCAATTACGACCGATGGCTTCGGAATGAAAAATGTTTGATATAATTTTAGGTAGATCATCAATACAAAAGGATAGAAATAATTAAGGAATGGGAGATGGCAAAAAGCACTCTCAAGAAATATAGATAACAAAATAATTCCTTACGCACCCAGAATGGAATCATATAGAACATAATCATTTGCATTTAAAACCATAAGATGTTATTTCATAGACACAAAGTTCCAGAGATGACATCCACAAGAATACAAAGCTTCTTGAAGTAAAACAAACTAATGATTCAATAACTTTTAATAGATAGCAATGAAAGAACAAGAGCAGATGGAAACAGAAAGAGAGATCTTCTTGTATTGATAGCTTTTTACTCCTTTACACTTTCAAAATAAATAGAGTTCTAGCCCCTAAAAATGGCGTAGAGAGCCCATTATATAGCTTACAAATTGGTTACACTTGGTAACCATTTCTTTTAACTAAAATGTTAATTAAGGAAGTGCTTGACACAAGATCCTTAATTAGTTTACAATGAGCTTGATTTCAGAAAAAGGAGGAGGAGAGAGAAGCTAGAAGAGAAAACATCCACTTATTGCTTTGAGGAGGGCCCACCGACTTGAGAATCCATTGCCTGAATCTTTTCAATGCTTCAGCTATCTCCCTACCTCGTGGGACTAATGTGTTGGCAGTGGCTTGAGACCAAGTGCCTAGACATTTCTCCATGTCCTTATCAAACTCGTATGTTCAAGGTATTCTTTATTAGCCTCTTCAATAGCAGATTGAAGAGAGAAAATCTCCTTTATCTTCTCTTTGGTAATTAATTCCTCCTTGAACAGGTTTTCTTTAACAAATGCCCTGAACTGAGTTTTAATCTCTTGAAGAGAGAAAGGAACACTTGAAGTTTCATCATGAAGATGACAATGAATATCCTTGAAGGTAGATACAACAAAAGTCTTGAAAGATTCTCCCTTCTGCCAACTGTTTCTCAATTCTCCCAAGGCTTCTTCCAAAATTTTATTTTCCATTCAACACTGAAAACCCATGACCTTGACAAGTTGTCCTTGACATCATCAAAAACTTTATTGGCCATCAATATCTTTTCATCACCTATTCCATTAGGCGAAGATCTATGATGCAACTACTCCAAAGCTTTAGTTCTTTGTCCATAGTTCCAATAGAGGAGGAGAGTTTTTGTTGCAGGTTGGCCACCTTCTCATTGAGTTTGAAGGCCTCTACAATAAAATTCAAGCCTGCAATGATCATGTCATCAACCATGGCTTCCATAGCCCTTCCATAAGTGGAATATCTATGTATATCTTTGATACTCTGAACTTCATCCTGACTGAGAATCATAGGGGTGGAAGGGCAGCCAGTGGAGCAGATCCAAAACCTTATCTTTAGTCAATAATGACTTGATGAAGCTAGAAAGAACTTGATTTTGTTCTTCCAACTATTCTATAGTCTATTTACCCTTCTCCACTCTCTCAATAACCTTGGTTACTATTTCCTAGAGGTTATGCACCTCACTCTCAGGAGTAGATTCTCCCATTGGAATCCTAGAAAGCTCTAGGTCAGAGGCTAATAAATCTTGCTCTGCCTTATCAACTCTAGGCTTTGCAACCTCTAAAAATTGTTGGCCTTGAGCATCTGTCACTATTCTTGAAGTTGTTTTAGCTCTCTTTACTGAGGAGGAGGAGTAGTGCCTAACAAGGCTGCCACATCAAAATTTGGTCCTGTCAAATGGGAAGAAGGTTTCCTCTTCCTACTTGTCAACCAAGGGTTGCACCCATGCAAAAGTAGAGGAAGAAGAAGAAGGAACAAGAGGTCCAAGAGCAAGTGAGCTCATGGCACTTAAAGTATTCACCACTGTTTCTTCCAGTAGAGATGTGAGTGAGGCATCTGGAGCTTCTTGAGTAGAGGAATCAGTGGTACTTGGAGGTTCAGTGCTAGGCACTTCCTTCTCTTTTTCTATGGTAACTTCTGAAGTTCTTGCAGGGTCTGGTACTTCACCATCATCACTTTCACTGAGAACAATAATGTTCTCTGGCCCTAAGGTAGTTCTAAATGCCCTAAAAGGGGTCTTCCTCAATTGGCTCTTGTTTAACCTCTTTTATCTTCTTTTGGTACACTTGAGTAGAAGAAGAGGGAGTAGATGATTCAGGTTCTTTATTTGAGGAAGGAGGAGGGGTTTGTGCAGTACCTCCATGTGTTAGGTGTATGTGATTCCTTCCTAGGTGTTGAAGTATCTCTGGAAGAAGATCCACTTTGATTCTTCCTAAGCTCTTGAACCTTTCTGTCAAACCAAACCTTGGTTCTTACAAGGACAGGGGCCAAAATCTCAACCAAGTCATCCTTCTCCTTCTTATACCAATCCAGATCTTCCAAAGGAGTATGCTTGATTAATGTCTCATATTCATAAGACAACAAGTCTTCATTATCATCTTGGAACCCTTCAGAATTTGGTAGAGATTGAGCTCCTTTATCAACTGCAGAGAGAGAATCTTCCATAGTGCCTCCACCTTGCTTCAAAATCATCTGCACAATCGGCCCAATAGTCCTCAGTATCTACCTATGATGATAATTTATTCTAAGGTTTTTCTCAATGAACTTCTTCAAATCAAAACAAGTCCTAGGCCTAAAAAAGTGGACAGTGATGGGAGCAAGGGCCCTTTCTATATTTTGAGCATCCAAGGTTGTTTTACATGTATAGTTACCCAAGGAAATAGGGAAATGTAGACCAGATATTTTCTTGTCCCTACAGGTTCTATGTAATTTATCCAATTGCCTTACACACTTCAATTAGAGCCATCTTGTCATTACAAAACATGGGGAGCTTGAGAGGTGTGTTTTCATAACCAGCCAACCTGATATATGAAAACCTCCTAAACTAAATGAAGAAAGCTCCATACTTTTCTATCAGGTTCATGGCCTCATCAGAAAATCTCCTGGCAGTATCACCTTCTAAGAGCCTCACAATATACATGGTAAAGGCATCATTAACCCTCCTGAAGTTGTGGTTGCTAGTTTCAAGGGTGAATTGAGGGAAGTATGCATAAATGGGTTCATCCTTCTAGCCCTCCATGTATGTGAATCCAAACCACTGAGATGCTGCTAGGGAATACATGAGATAAGAAGTCATATAGAACTTCTTAGTCTATTGTACATTAGACAATTGCTCGGTCAAATTTATACAAATGATTTCTACCCAATTTATGTTCTGACTACCTTCACAGATGATGTTGATGAGAGGGCACATCCAAAGTGAAATTCATTGGTAGAGGGAAATCCCATGACACGAGCTAGCAAAATGATGAAATCAGATAACTCTTCATTGAAATCAGCCCTAAATAATGCCTTAGAAAGTCGGGACGCTCCCTTCTTAGGGTTCTTCAACCATGATTTTGCTATCCTTGCCTTATATTTATCACTTGTCCTACTCGAATAGAGTCTGAGCTTGAGCCTGAGTGATAATGATGGAGTCTTCAACTTTGGAATCCGTAGAGCAGTAAAAATGGCAGCAACATCCAATTTGGCAATCAGCTCCCCATGCACATTAGACAATTCTTTGGTGTCCGAGTTAAAATGAGCCCCACAGCACGGTGTCGGCACATTGTACAGAGATAGGGAAGCCTACCGCATACGCAAGACCACTATCATTGATCATTTGTGCCATGGGGGAAGGATTAGGGCTAGTCAATTTGTTCCAAAATCCCCAAAATCTAGGTGTCGAACCTCACTATCCCCGATATCGGGAATAGAGGACTCGAGAGGTGAAACATGTTCTTGACCTTGGAATTTAATCTTCATGTTTGTAGTGTACAGAGAAAAACCTTCAAGGATCAATTTGTAATGAAAAATGCAAAGGGAATGGGAGCACGAGAAAATGATCTTAATTGCAGGGATTTGAGCAAATGATGGCAAGTGAGCAGTGTGTCAAATGCATAGAGGATAGTCCCATTAAATAGTCATTTAGGAGAGAGAAGGTCATTAAATGTGCATTAAATTCATATTACACCGACTCAAAAAGATAAGAATCGGGAAGAGTGGAAAAAACTAGCTCGGATGGTCTTTGGTACATTTGGGACATGAGGGACGTGAAGATGATCCGACCAACATGGGTGATGTGGGTCAAGTGGGCCAAATGAGCACAAGAGTCTAGAAACTTGGAAACATGGGGAGGAGGGACATGAAGATGCGATTCAAATGATGCGTGATGCGGGGAAATTGGGGATAGAAGGCACATATGCTTTTGGGATAGATGGGACAAAAGTACATGAAGGACCCGATCCAGCCGATGCGGGTGATCGAGGAACAAAAGCCTGGATGAACTTGGAACATACGGACCAAAAAGTTTTGATATAACCAAAAGTTAAAAGATTTTTTGGGAATGCGGCCGATCGGGAATAGAAGGCCCAAAGAGAACTTGGGACATGAGGGACAAAAATGTCCGACAGACCCATAAATCACCAAAATGACTCCAAAAAATGTGAATTTTTACTATCTCCTCAACTTTTCACTTCACTAGAACATCACTAAAGGGTGTCAACTCAAAATTTTCAATTTTTGACTTTCAAAAGAGGGGAAATTTTGAGAGGACAACAACTAGCTCTTTCTGGGGATGACTTGGCTAGATCAGAAGACGAGACAAGGCAAGAACTCTAGAAAACCTAGGGGAAGAAGACCAGTGCCTTATCCATTGGGCCATAGAGTCCAAAAGCAAACCAATATAGAAGACAACACACAAACAAGGGAAAAGAAACACACCAAAGGCAAGGGAAAGCAAACACACCTATACATAATATACAAAGAGACTTCCTATTCACCTAGGACTTGAACAATTTCAGGTACTACCCACTATAAGGAAGTGGGAGAGAGGAACCATCCATGTAATCAAGATAGAAAGAATTCTCACCAGCAAAGTGCCTGATTTTGAAAGGACCAAGCCAAAGAGAATCAAACTTACCATGGCTTCCTCGAGGCTCATGTCTTTTATCCCACAACAAAACAATGTCTCCAACTTTGAAATCTCTAGATCTAGCCTTCTTATCAAATAAATATTTCACCTTCTTTGGTGGGTAGATATTCTATCAACAACCTGCAGCCTGTCTTCATTCAACTTATGAAGATACATGATCCTTTTATCTAAAGAATCATTGAAGCTAGTGTCTTCAATGGCCTTCATTAAGTACAAAGTTGGTAGCTCCATTACTTATTGGTAATTGAGCTTCCACACCATACACCACTTGAAAAGGGGACATCCCAATAGCTCTTTTAGGTGTAATCCTATCTACCCAAAGAGCATCATAGAGTTTCTTGTGCCAGTTCCTCTGAGATTCATTAACCAATTTCCTTACTATAGCCACCAGATTCTTGTTTGTTGATTCTACCTATCCATTCCCTTGAGGATAATAATCTGAAGAGTGAGCAAGGGAAATGCCATATCCATAACAAAAATCCATCATCTCAGCAGAAAAAAATTTGAAGCATTATCAGTCACAATCTTGTTTGGCACTCCAAACCTTACCAAGATGTTTTCTTTGATAAAATTACATACTACTTCAGAAGTAGTACTCTTTACTAGAATGGCTTCTACCCACTTAGTGAAGTAATCTGTGCAGTCAACACATGAGTATGTCCTACACTTGAAGATGGGTTGAGTGTTCCAATGAAATCTAAACCCCACTTGTTGAAAGGGCTCTTCAATCACAACTGGTTTAAGTGGCAAGGCAGCCAATTTGGGTCTTCCCACAAAAGTCTGACAAGCTTCACATTTATCAACCCATTTTGATGCATCTTTAAACAAGGTAGGCCAATAGTATCCAACATGAAGAATCTTGTGGGTAACAAATGAGATGAGTAATGACCTCCACATGCTTGATCATGGAAAGCTGAGAAAAGCTTCTTCTGTTGTTCTTTGTCAACGCATTTCAGAAATCTTCCATCCATTCCACGTTTGAACAAAGCATTCTCCCACAACACGTATTGGGCTGATCTTAGCTTGATAGCTCTCTTCTCCTTGGTAGTCAAGTTAGAGGGACACTCCCCATAGGTGAGAAAATGAGTGATATCAGCATACCATTCATCTGTTGAGCTGAGAAATAGAACAATAGGAACATCAACCTCCTCCTTAGGTAATTCATGACCAGCTCCTTCAGCAATGAGTTCACACAAGCCTTTACCCCAACTAGTTTGGTTGGTCTGATGTCAATATCATATTCTTGAACCTTTTCTACCCAGTTTCCTCTCTTAGTTCCAAATTCTTGTTGCGTAAGAATAGACTTGATGGTTGTATCAGGCACAAGCACCACAGAGTGAGAGTTAAGAATATAAAATCAAAATTGCTTGACAACTTTAACCACTACAAAAGCATGCTTCTCCATCATGGTGTATTTCAACTCATGATTTTTAGAATGTAGCTCATGAATGCAATTGGGAGCTCATGATCATCAAAATCTTTTTGGGTTAATACAATGGCCAAGGGTGCTTTCTGTGGCATAGCAATAAATAATAAAATCTTTACTAAAATCTTGGACATGCTAAGATAGGAGTCCTAGCAATAGCCTTTTTATACCTTCAAAAGCTTCTTTCCCTTTAGAGGACCAGCCAAACGTTTGTTTTCCTTTCATCATTTGAGAGATATTCAAAGTTAGCTCTACAAAATCAGGAATGAATCTTCTCAGGAAGTTGATCTTACCGAAGAAAGAATGCACTCCCTTCTTACTTGTGGGAAGAGGAATCTGTTGAATAGCTTGAACTCATTTAGGATCAATTTTGATTCCATCTTTAGAGACAACATGCCCCAACAATTTTCCCTCCATGACACAAAAGATAGATTTCTTGGGATTCAAAGAAACCCCATGTTCTCTGCATTTCAAGAGAACTATTTCCAGATGCTGAAAATGATCTGCTCTAGTTTTGGAAAACACAGTCAGGTCATCTAGATACACAACAATACATTTTCCTTTCAAACTTCCAAAATCCAAGTCCATAGCCCTTTGAAAAGTGGCACCGACATTAATGAGTCCAAAAGGCATCCTCTTGTAGGAAAAAGTACCCTAGGGGGTGGTGAAGGCCATCTTGTGCTTGATCTGTGGTATTAACTTCCACTTGA
Organism: Taxus wallichiana var. yunnanensis; assembly: GCA_018340775.1. Classification (NCBI taxonomy): domain Eukaryota; kingdom Viridiplantae; phylum Streptophyta; class Pinopsida; order Cupressales; family Taxaceae; genus Taxus; species Taxus wallichiana. Next base: position 81,515,764 of record CM031244.1, read on the forward strand.
TTATACCCTGAGAAGCCATCAAGCATGGACAACATTTCAGACCCTAATAGCTTGCAAAACTTGATCCATCATGGGTAGAGGATAGTTGTCCTTTAAAGAGGCCTGATTCAGATTCTTGAAGTCAACACAGATATGAATCTCACCATTTTTCTTCCTGACAGGCACAATGTTGGCAATCCATGTCGAATGGTGAATGGGGAAGATAATTTTAGCTTTCAATAATTTTTGTATTTCCTGAAAAATGGTGTCAACAATCTTTGGATTGTACTGCCTTTGCTTTTGCTTGAAAGGTTTAATCCCAGGTTTGAGAGGAATGAAATGTTGCATTTCCTTTGGTTGAAAGCTTTTAGATCCTCATATGAATATGCAAGAACATCCCTATACTTTTTTAAGAGGTTCACCACCTTCTTCTTTTCTTCTTGTGTACAACATGTTCCAACGTTCACCATTTTGGGGTCAACAGAGCTCCCAATGTTAATCTTTTCATACTCAGTAGATTGCCACACTCTGTAGAAGCTTTAGACTTAACATACCTATCATGTTTATCAAACAATTCCTCCAAACTCACCAACCCTTTAGGAATCTTGTTACCTTTGAGTTTGATGCACCCATCTTGATCTTGTCTCCTCTTTGACACCCTCCTCATGGGAAGATACATTCTCACGAGGCAAATTGTTACTTCCTTCAAAGTACAATTGTTCAAAGTTATCCCTGAGCTCCAAGAAAGAAAGCAAATGTTGATCATCATTGAAAATTTTCCAGTTACTTGCATTATCAGGCACACTTGGCCTATGGATCATTTCAATGGTGAATTTTTCCTGAGAGAAATCAGGGTGAGGTATCAACAATGATCCTGAGACAGCTAGTGAATCAGCCCTAGTGTTCTTTTCTCTTGGTACATAGCTTCAATGGAGAAGGCATCAAGAAATTCAATAGAATCCCAAACTTGATTCCTATAATGCTTCAACCTTCTATTCTTTACTTGAAAAGGTCTCTGACTTGTTTAACAACTAGTTCTACATCTCCACGAGCCAGAAGATTCTTCACACCTTTTTCTTTTGCCACATTAAGTCCAAGGATGAGGGCTTCATACTCTACTATATTATTGGTATTTTCAAACTGTAGCTTGAATGAGAAAGGATGAACTTTTCCCTCAGGAGATATCAACACCACACCTACTCCAGAACCAGCTGAGGAGCAGCTTCCATCAAATTCTAGATTCCAAACACCATTAGGATCATGAAGTACTTCTTTGGGAAGTTTAGTTTCCTCTCAAGAGACATAATCATATAGTTACCATGTCCAATATCCTCATAGAGTATTTGTGCTTTGGGATCATCCATTTTTGCACAATATACTCAGATTGCTTCTCAGAAACAACTTCTTCATCTTTCCATTGATTGGTATAAGGGCATGTGACCAATCCATTTGAATCTCTCCTCCCACATCCTTACAAAAATTCCTACTTAACAACATACCATATGAAGGAGGGATATCAACTACTAGAATAGTAGCCAAAACCTTCTTCTCTGGTAAAGTAGAAAAAAGCTACTTGTGCATCTTTAATCCTTCCAACCAAAGGCACCTCCTTACTCTCCATAGAATAGCAGGACCCATAAGTGCATGTGAGAGTAAGACCCAAAGCATGAGCCACTTTGGTAGGCATTACATTATCTGATGCTCCTGAATCTATGACACAGTTGCTAAGTTTATGGCTCTGCTATAAGAAGAGTCACATAAAATGGTTTGATTTTCTCATTAGGTGAGGTGACTACAGCTACAAGGTTGGGTTGGGGTGTAGAGGATGGAGTAGGTAAAAAGGCCTTTAGAGGTAGTTTTGGAATGGGAATTGACAAAGTGGACCATTTTGGCAAAGGCTTTAGGGTGGGTTTGATAATACTCAGCCTCTGAAATTTGAACCTTTGTTTTCTTAAGGTGATCAATGATATCAAAAGATCCAGAGGTGGATGGGCTATCATCACTAGGAATCTTAGGCTTATCAGGTTTAGGAGTTGGAGAAGAAAAAGCTTTAGTAGTAGAATTAGGAAAAGAAGAATTAGCAGAACTCACCTTCTGTGTGGATGCAGTGGGAATAGGAGATCCTCTTTTTGCAACAACGGGGATAGTCATGGGATGTTCCTTGGACCTCTTAGTGGGCTGCATCACTTTCTCCTTCTTATTTTTCTATTCTCGAGTCATGAAAATATGATTCACTATTCATATCTACTACTACTTCATCATAATCATCCTCTTCATCAACACCTTCAGTGGTGAAGAAATTGACTCGAGATCCCTCAAGTTCCTCTAGTTCTTCATCAGCCTCTTCTTCTTCAGTTCTTCACAATCTTCATTAATCTCTTCATCTTCAGGTTCTTCAACCTCACAAGTTGCATTAATAGGGACCTTGATGGGTGGCCCTCAATTTCCAACCTTGTCTGAGAGGAAGGAAAATGATTTCTAGGCTGAAAATTCCTCCTTGGAACATCTGCATAAGGAGCATGCTGAGCCAATTGTTTCTTGATGGAAATGAGGTCATTAGCAAGCTTTTGTACTAATGGATCTGTATTAGCTCCAGGAGTAGAAGAAGAAGAAGAAGAAGCTCTAGATTTGGAAGGATCTCTTTTCAACTTACCAGACATGATCAAGTCATCTTCAATGCTAACAACTAATCTCTGATCCTCAGCCAATGTTGCAAGGTTGGCTCTTCTCAATGCATAGCTAACTTCAGGAAATTGAGCATTCAGGAAGAAACATTTTTGAATTTGATCTACAAATGAGTGTCTGGTGGGATCTTGTTAATCAACTTGTTGAACCTAGCCACAAATTCCCTCATGGGCTCTTGTGATTCTTTCTTTATTTGAGAAATTTGGGCCAACAAAGCATGCACATCCTCTCAGTTTGAAATGGTTCTCAAATCTTGTCCTCATCATGGTCCAACTAGTAATGGCCCCAACAGGAAGATGATAGAACCAATCTGCTGCATTATCTTGCAAATTTTCTACAAAAATCCTCACCGAGACATCTTCATGTTCAACTCTGAGGACTCCACATGCAACTATGAAGGCTACAATATGTTCATCAAGGCACCTTTCCATCACCTCTGAACTTGGGAAGTTCTTTCATTACCCCTGGGTAACTCATGCAAAGGCTGAGGAAGGGCAAGAGGCCCAACATGATGGCCCCAAGGTAATGGAACTGCCATCCTTGGAAATACTGCTTGAAGGGGAACTGAAACACCAACAAGAATTAAAGCACAAAGATTAGGGCTGAGTTGTTCTTGAGGGATACCACTCATCACAGGGTTCTATTTTCAACAGGAGGTGTACTTGTGGAATGAGCTCTTCTATTTCTCCCTGTTGAAGGAAGAGGGAAACCTTGCTTGCTCCAAGAGCTGAAACTAAGAATCTTCAATACCAAGGGCTCTCCTACCACGAGTAAATCATAGAGTCACCAGATCAAAGAATGATCAAGAAATTGTTCATAAAACTGGAATACGTTCAAAATGAATCCCCAGTAGAGTCACCAAAAACTATTGGTTGTCAAATAAGGACTTTATTGAAAGCAACAGTCAGGGGATAGAAAGTCCCTCCTCTTTAATGGGAGAGGTTCCCTTATTTAAAGGCAAAAACCTATTTACAAATGTACAATGTAGTTTTAATGAGGAACTCTGATATCATGAAAGTGTTTGATATAATAGATCATCAATACAAAAGGATAGAAGAATTAAGGAATGGGATGAGGCAGAATAAGCACTCTCAGAAATATAGATAACAAAATAATTCCTTACTCATGCCATAATGGAATCATATAGAATAGAATCATTTGCATTTAAAACCATAAGATGTTATTTCATAGACACAAAGTTCCAGAGATGACATCCACAAGAATACAAAGCTTCTTGAAGTAAAATAGACTAATGATTCAATAACTTTTAACAGATAGCAATGAAAGAACAAGAGTAGATGGAAATAAAAAGAGATATCTTCTTGTATTGATAGCTTTTTTACTCCTTTACACTTTCAAAAATAAACAGAGTTCCAGCCCTTGAAAATGGCGTAGAGAGCTCATTATATAGCTTACAAATTGGTTACACTTGGTAACCATTTCTTTTAACTAAAATGTTAATTAAGGAAGTGCTCTGACACAAGATCCTTAATTAGTTTACAATGAGCTCGATTTCAAAAAAGGAGGAGGAGAGGAGAAGCTAGAAGAGAAAACATCCACTTATTGCTGAGGAGGGCCCACCGACTTGAGAATCCATTTCTGAATCTTTTCAATGCTTCAGCTATCTCCCTACCTCATGGGACTGATGTGTTGGCAGTGGCTTGAGACCAAGTGCCTAGACATTTCTCCATGTCCTTATCAAACTCGGTATGTTCAAGGTATTCTTTATTAGCCTCTTCAATAGCAGATTGAAGAGAGAAAATCTCCTTTATCTTCTCTTTGGTAATTAATTCCTCCTTGAATAGTTTTCTTTAACAAATGCCCTGAACTGAGTTTTAATCTCTTGAAGAGAGAAAGGAACACCTGAAGTTTCATCATGAAGATGATAGTGAATATCCTTGAAGGCAGATACAACACAAGTCTTGAAATATTCTCCCTTCTACCAATTGTTTCTCAATTCTCCCAAGGCTTCTTCCAAAACTTTTATTTTCCATTCAACACTAAAAACCCATGACCTTGACAAGTTTTCCTTGACATCATCAAAAAATTTATTGGCCATCAATATATTTTCATCATCCTATTCCATTAGGTGAAGATCTATGATGCAACTACTCCAAAGCTTCAGTTCTTTGTCCATAGTTCCAATAGAGGAGGAGAGTTTTTGTTGCAGGTTGGCCACCTTCTCATTGAGTTTGAAGGCCTCTACAATAAAATTCAAGCCTGTAATGATCATGTCATCAACCATGGCTTCCATAGCCCTTCCATAAGTGGAATATCTATGTATATCTTTGATACTCTGAACTTCATCCTGACTTGAGAATCATAGGGGTGGAAGGGCAGCCAGTGGAGCAGGATCCAAAACCTTATCTTTAGTCAATAATGACTTGATGAAGCTAGAAAGAACTTGATTTTGTTCTTCCAACTATTCTATAGTCTGTTTACCCTTCTCCACTCTCTCAATAACCTTGGTTACTATTTCCTGGAGGTTATGCACCTCACTCTCAGGAGTAGATTCTCCCATTGGAATCCTAGAAAGCTCTAGGTCAGAGGCTAATAGATCTTGCTCTGCCTTATCAACTTTAGGCTTTGCAACCTCTAAAAATTGTTGGCCTTGAGCATCTATCACTATTCTTGAAGTTTTTTTAGCTCTCTTTGCTGGAGGAGGAGGAGTAGTGCCTAACAAGGCTGCCACAACATCAAAATTTGGTCCTACCAAATGGGAAGAAGGTTTCCTCTTCCTGTTGTCAACCAAGGGTTGCACCCATGCAAAAGTAGAGGAAGAAGAAGAAGGAACAAGAGGTCCAAGAGCAAGTGAGCTCATGGCACTTAAAGTATTCACCACTATTGCTTCTAGTAGAGATGTGAGTGAGGCATCTGGAGCTTCTTGAGTAGAGGAATCAGTGGTACTTGGAGGTTCAGTGCTAGGCACTTCCTTCTCTTTTTCTATGTAACTTCTGAAGTTCCTGCAGGGTCTGGTACTTCACCATCATCACTTTCACTTGAGAACAATAACATTCTCTAGCCCTAAGGTAGTTTTGAATGCCCTAAAGGGGTTCTTCCTCAATTGGCTCTTGTTTAACCTCTTTTATCTTCTTTTGGTACACTTGAGTAGAAGAAGAGGGAGTAGATGATTCAGGTTCTTTATTTGAGGAAGGAGGAGGGGTTTGTGTAGGTACCTCCATGTTGGGTGTATGTGATTCCTTCCTAGGTGTTGAAGTATCTCTGGAAGAAGATCCACTTTGATTCTTCCTAAGCTCTCAACCTTTCTATCAAACCAAACCTTGGTTCTTACAAGGATAGGGGCCAAAATCTCAACCAAGTCATCCTTCTCCTTCTTGTACCAATCCAGATCTTCCAAAGGAGTATGCTTGATTAATGTCTCATATTCATAAGACAACAAGTCTTCATTATCATCTTGGAACCCTTCAGAATTTGGTAGAAGATTGAGCTCCTTTATCAGCTGTAGAGAGAATCTACCATAGTGCCTCCACCTTGCTTCAAAATCATCTACACAATCAGCCCAGTAGTCCTCAACATCTGACCTGTGATGATAATTTATTCTGAGGTTTTGCTCAATGAACTTCTTCAAATCAAAACAGGTCCTAGGCCTAAAAAAGTGGACAGTGATGGGAGCAAGGGCCCTTTCTATATTTTGAGCATCCAAGGTTGTTTTGCATGTATAGTTACCCAAGGAAATAGGGAAATGCAGACCAGATATTTTCTTGTCCCTGCAGGTTCTATGCAATTTATCCAATTGCCTACACACTTCAATTAGAGCCATCTTGTCATTACAAAACATGGGGAGCTTGAGAGGTGTGTTTTCATAACCAGCCAACCTGATATATGAAAACCTCCTGAACTGAATGAAGAAAGCTCCATACTTAGCTATCAGGTTCATGGCCTCATCAGAAAATCTCTGGCAGTATCACCTTCTAAGAGCCTCACAATATACATGGTAAAGGCATCATTAACCCTCTTGAAGTTGTGGTTGCTAGTTTCAAGGGTGAATTGAGGGTAGTATGCATAAATGGGTTCATCCTTCTGGCCCTCCATGTATGTGAATCCAAACCACTACCGGGATGCTACTAGGGAATACATGAGATAAGAAGTCATATAGAACTTCTTAGTCTGCTACACATTAGACAATTGCTCGGTCAAATTCATGCAAATGATTTCTGCCCAATTTATGTTCTGACTACCTTCGTAGATGATGTTGATGAGAGGGCACATCCAGAAGTGAAATTCATTGGTAGAGGGAAATCCCATGACACGAGCTAGAAAAATGATGAAATCAGACAACTCTTCATTGAAATCAGCCCTAAATAATGCCTTAGAAAGTCGGACGCTCCCTTCTTAGGGTTCTTCAACCATGATTTTGCTATCCTTGCCTTATATTTATCACTTTCCTACTCGAATAGAGTCTGAGCTTGAGCCTAAGTGATAACGATGGAGTCTTCAACTTCTGGAATCCATAGAGTAGCAGAAATGGCAACAACATCCAGTTTGGCAATCAACTCCCCATGCACATTAGACAATTCTTTGGTGTCCGAGTTAAAATGAGCCCCACAGGTGAGCACGTGTCGGCACATTGTACAGAGATAGGGAAGCCCACCGCATACACAAGACCACTGTCATTGATCATTTGTGCCATGGGGGAAGGATTAGGGCTAGTCAATCTGTTCCAAAAATCCCCAAAATCTAGGTGTCAAACCTCACTATCCCCGATATCAGGAACAGAGGACTCGAGAGGTGAAACCTATTCTTGACCTTGGAATTTAATCTTCATGTTTGTAGTGTACAAGAGAAACAACCTTCAAGGATCAATTCATAATGAAAAATGCAAAGGGAATGGGAGCACGAGCAAATGATCTTAATTGTAGGGATTCGAGCAAATGATGGCAAGTGAGCAAGTGTGTCAAATGCATAGAGGATAGTCCCATTAAATAGCCATTTTAGGAGAGAGAAGGTCATTAAATGTGCATTAAATTCATATTGCACCACTCAAAAAGATAAGAATCGGGAAGAGTGGAAAAAACTGCCCAGATGGTCTTTGGTACATTTGGGACATGAGGGACGTGAAGACGTGATCCGGCCACATGCGGTGATGTGGGTCAAGCGGGGGCCAAATGAGCACAGGCGGTCTAGAAACTTGGAAATGTGAGGGACGTGAGGGATGTGAAGACATGATTCGGATGATGCGTGTGATGTGGGAAATCGGGGATAGAAGGCACATATGCTTTTGGGACATAGATGGGACAAAAGTACGTGAAGGACCCGATCCATCCGATGATGCATGGGTGATCGGGAATAAAAGCCCGGACGAACTTGGAACATAAGGACTGAAAAGTTCCGACATAACCGAAAGTTAAAATATTTTTGGGAATGCGGCCGATCGGGGAACAAAAGGCCCAGAACTTGGGACATGAGGGACAAAAATGTCCACAAAAAATGTCCAAAATGACCCATGCAAATCACCAAAATGACTCCAAAAATGTGAATTTTTTTTGACTATCTCCTCAACTTTTCACTTCACTAGAACTACCATCATAACATGTACGCTCAATGACATTATCGTAAACCCATCCGGTAGGAGTGGTAATGGTTAATTATTGTCTTAAGCATATGGCCTCTCTCCTAGGATTTATTTCCGTACATGTAACAAGGTGTATAGGTTTTCCTAAGTTAATACCTCAAGAGAATCCAATTTAAAATCTAATTCAACCCTATTAAGCCAACACATGAGTAAAATTAAGGGTTTTAGGTGAAAAATATTGGAGTTGTTGCTTTTGAAAGTCATCTTGAAGATTTAGGCTATGGATGAATTCCATACCTAATTTCAATTATCAATTTGGTTTACTATAATACAATATTAAGAGTTAATTGTGGAAAATAACAAAATTGTAATTTATGCTTAGTCTTTGAAAATGTAATCATGAGATGATGTTCTAGGAGAAAAGTGAAATTTAGATCTTTCTTGTAACTTGATTAAGCCTTCTTATGTTGTGAGAAAAGAAACTCATGTCGTGTAAAAGTTAATATGAACCTAACCAATTATTAAAGTATAAATAAAAGAGAGAATCGTGAACCTTAATCCTTTAAACTATATACTTTTTCCCTCTTGATCTTACAATAGTTCCTATTGTGTAATGAAAGTATGATGTTAAACCAAGTAAGCATGTTCCTTAGAAATAAATCCTTAGGGATAGAAATAGTAGACTCGTGTGTGTACAAATGTCCCTATTAAAAAAAGAGTTATACAAATTAATAGCAATAAGATATATGAAACAAATTAAATGAGACCATTTTAAGTTGAACTTTAAGTGATATAAGGGAAATTTATTCTAGAAACATAAAGGAGAATGTATGTTCACATGATGAGGATCCTTTAAATCCTTAAGATTAATTATTGAAATATGATTGTAACAAATAAGTATTCATGAAAGTGTTGTGTCATGGGTAGTCCTCGTTAAGTAAGTTATATTATAGTTTGGATCATTGTTTTCCTTTGTCATTTATAAATTGGAGTTTTATGTGCATCATATGGTTCATGTGGATATGTTTTATTCCATTGGGGTGAGGTTTCATCATTGTTTATTGGAGGAATAAGTGAAATGTGTGTTTTGTTTGGAGGAAACAAAGGAATTTGTGGCTAGTATTAGTGGAAGGATAAACGTGTGTTATAATGGAGGGATAAGGGGTTTGTCAAATTTTATGTGGTGTGTATGATTTAGAGGAACCAAAGGCTAGCCAAGATTCCTTCTTGGAGTGATAAGGGGTAGTTGCAATGATGACCTCTCCCTTATGTAAGCCTCTTAGGTAGGATTGGTAATGTGTGTCATATTTCCTTGTGATGCCAATCACTTCTCATCTTGTGGTACGTGTGGGTCCATGTTGGTATAAATGTCTTGTGTGATGTTGAATTATCCTAAGTGATCCCATGTGGTGTCATGTAACAAGTAATGAAATTTTTTAAAAAAATATTCTTATATTTTTATTGTTGTATTTGTGTGCCCGATCTTGTGGGTGTTACAAAATTATAAAGATCTCCGGGTTTTTATCCTAATTTAGCACAACATGCTAGTGAATTAGATCATATGACTAAGCCTATTAGAAAAAAATAGAGACATGTCAATACTGTGGATTGAATCGCTTATGAATAGGGAACTAAACAAGTTGATTGAATTAAAATTATCTTCCTGTCAAATATTCAACATGGGTTATAAACTTGGTCCCAATGCTGAAAAGAAATGGAGAAATCAGGTTGTGTGTTGATTTTAGAGACCTAAATAGGGAATCCTTGAAAGACTACTATCTGTTGTCTTCCATAGAGAAAATTCTTCAAACATGGCAGGATCAGAAATTTTTTCCTTACTAGATGGCTATTTGGGGTTTAACCAAATCACAGTGAAGGAGAAGACCAATTCAAAATAGATTTTACCACTAAATTTTGAATCTATGCCTACAAAAAATGCCTTTTGGTATTTCTAATTCAGGAGCAACATTCCAAAGAGCCATGGGTATGAAATTCAATGGATTGATCAACAACATTGTTCTTATGTATTTCTATGATATCGTAGTGTTCTAAAAAATGTAGGAGACCATATCTTTCACCTCGAGCACGTATTTTAAAGATGTAGAAAATTTCGGGTCTCTCTCAATAAAAAGATTTTTCCTAACCCATAAAGCCAAGATTTTAGGCCACGTTATCTCCAAACAAGGGCTTGCAATGTATCCAAAAACAGCACCTACTCCCTTTTTAACCCCAAGCACACCGACATATCACCTAGTCTAATCTAGGTGCTCACCCGAGGCACATGAAGGTGTCGAGCCCCTCCTTTATGTGAGCCTTGTAAGAATATTTTTCCATAAATGGAGGGATAATTACTGAAATAGAAATACATGCATTCACTCTAGCACAGAAGTAAAGAAACTAGATCTAAGCACATATGCACCATAGTGTAAAAGTAAACATTACAACATCACAAGGGAATCATATCTGAACCATGAGAAATATGAAGAACATTAGGGTTTGGACCCATAAACATAGATATTTAGAATGATCCATCATATTCATTGATTCAAAACTGATTTATAGTAGCTAGATTACATCAAAATGGTCATAAGCAGATGAATACATCATGAAGTAACATCCTATCTCTACAAAATGACTCTACTCAAAGAGTTATAACCATGTTCTTTCTTATGCACCCGAATATACCTTTCCTTACATCACAAATATTCTTCTTATTACATCATCTCTTATTTTCTCACATCCCTTCTCCACCTCTATTTCAAATCCAAAACACACTCTTAAATAGAGTGGGATCTCTCCTTTACTGCCTCAACATTACTTAAGAGAAAACTGCATGCCAAATGTCATCATACCCTGCCATACTCGAGTATTCTAGACATGCAAGTGCTAGCTAACCCATAACTAACTCTACTTTATAGCTCTTAAACACAATGATTATATCCTAGAATATTCCTTCCTTGGGCTGCAAGTCTCCATGTTCTAACCTTATCCACTATCACACCTACCCATATCCTCACATGTTTTCCATGCAACACCATAATCCCCGAAATGCGGCTAAGTCTCAAAACCCTTTCTTTCTCCCATGCACAACTTATTTATTCATGCACGCTCTACCTCCTTCACCTTCTTCCTACACCTTCTTCATGCGCACTCATCCTCTGCTCCAGGACTTAGTCATTTCTCTGGGCTCAAAATTACCCCTCACTAAATGTGTTGTCCATCCATGGAAACAATTTGATATCTATAAATAATAAATAATAAAATAAAATAATAACTTGTATTTGGCTTACGCTAAAGAACAAAATAATTTAAATTCTTGTTATACAAGGATTAGGGAAATTTTATTCAAGGATGCTTTAATCTCATTTCAAGCGTCCACCTCCTTCTATGCCTATTTAAACAAATCCCCTATCAGTGCATTGACCTCATCAAATGTCAAATCTTCACCATTATCTTTTAGTGCATCAACGATATTCTCCATTTGCTTTCTAAGGTCATTTAACGCATCCATCTTATGTGTAACTAAGGGATATACTTACTTTACCATATTTTTAATAGATGCCCTTAGAATTTCAATTGCCTTAGATTTATTTTCAACCTCCGCCAATATTTTTCACGTTCCTCCCTATTGCCTTTATTCTTGTCCCGAACTCCTTCGATCTTCCTCTTGTGTAGCAACCAACAGGTCGTCGTAGACAACTTCGGCCATGTGTGCCATAGTTTTCACTAAAGTAAGGATCCCAGAGTCTTGGTTTATGGTCTCCTTAATTTTTGATCTCTCCTACTCTCTCTATCGCACCATAACTTCCTCCACTGACTCCAATGCAAGTGGTTGCTTCTCCATCATGATTAAGTGCATCAAATCCTCTAGGCAGTGGAATGTTGACTCATACTTCTGTGTAGGGGATAAATCCGGGCATGACTAAAATAATGGAGTTTGAGATATTCTCTACTTTCTTATAAGCTTCATGTACCTTCCCCTTCTCTTCTCTCAACTCAGTCCTCAACTATGCAATTATAGACTCTTTCCCCTTTATCTCCTTTTCCCTCTCTATAATCTCCTTGTTATTTTCCTCCAATTCCTTCTCCAATGCTTTAATCTTGTTATTCCTCCCGAATAACCTTGATTTGACCTCCACCGACACTTTTTTTAGTGCATTACATGCCTTCTCATCACTCATCTGTGAGAATCCACAATAGGATTTACCTCCATAGAGCTCGGTGTGTCTAGTAGTGCACCTGCGTTGACTTCAAATTTCAGCTCATCAACATGGGATTCAAAATCCCATGACAACATATTCCTTATGCGTGGGTACACACCATCTACATCAAATGATGACCAACATAAGAGGTGGTCTCGTAAGCACTGCTCTCTAGAAACTGTCATGTGCAAAGGATATTGTGTGGATCAACATCATAATTCATTATAGGTCATTGTGACATCGGCGCCCTTGCTACCTATGCGTGATCCCTTCAGAAACCAAATGTTAAACTCGTCTCCCACCTATACTTCCATACTTATATTTTTCCATCTCTCCCACGTTGTGCTCTATCTCATGCTCTACTAATTCCTTGATGATATATGCCACCTCCTTCTCCATTGTTTCCTCTAATTGTTCATTGGATAGGTGTGGGGTCTCCTGAACCTTTGTCCCCACTTCTTCTTCACTTATTTATCCTTCTCGAGCATCCTCCATAGATTCATTCTGCTCTTCATCAAATTCATGTAAATTATACACAGGGGGTTCTTCTCTGACTCGTGCCCCTCGTCCTCCTCTCCAGTCTCATCACCCTTCACGCTCTTTGTTCTCTCAGAGTCTAAAATTTGCACTATCCTTTGCTTCTTCTTCATCGAAGACTATTATTCTACTAGGGAATTCTTCCTATGAGTATAAGTGCTTGTGCTCGTGCCTCAATCTTATGCCCCTTTATTCGAACCACATGCATTCTTGATGCCCTACTTGCTGGATTTTCCTCCCTATCTCGCTTCTTTTTTCAAGATTTTCTTCCTTCTAACAGGTCTTCAAGGATGGATACATCATCCTCAACATATGTGACTTTCTCAAAATTAGGCCTTAGGTTTATGTACACCCTTGTCGAGTGTTGTGCCTGTAAGTGGTAATGTTATGGGCCTTAGCATATGTATGTCATGAGAGACATACTTCTCCACATATGCTCACTTATGAGGATATAAAAGTGTCCTACGTAGTGCATAGTTCTCTTGATCTACTTCACTTAGATAAAACCTCAATTTCTTAGCCTCCTTAAACATGTTAACCATGCTATGAAAATATTGTGCTATGAAGGAAAAAGGTAATCTACACCATGGGCTCTTGGTGTCATCAATCAATGTGAACTGCCAATGTAGAACTGCTGGTATACTACAAATTCAGCCTCATCCTTCACCAATGCTCGTAGTTTCTCAGAATGCTCCACTCTTATTTAAATTCATCTCACATCCGCTTGTACCACTTATCCAAGTGCACCTTATATGTAGGTGTCATACTTTCACAAGTATATGCTTCAAACCTCTTAGTTGGGGAGGGGTTCTCATCAGGGTACTCCCAAATGTTGTTATTTGGCCCATCGGGCACTCCAATCTCTAGAAAACACAATGGTAAGAAGAATATTACCATATGAAATTTATATCCATCTTGCGCGACATTAATGATATCATCTGAAATTAAGGCTAAGATGTTGTAGATGGTCCCCTCAGAAAACTTTCTATAAACCTTCAACCATTTCTTGTTCACTGTGTCCATCGTTCTTATTCATTAAACTTGGTGAACACTGTGTGTGCCATCTTCATGACTAGGTCCTTGATCTTGGAAATGTCAAAGGCTCACCCACCCTTCTTGTACTCAAATGCCTTAGTTGTTTCCTTAACAACCTCATTGTCACCCAAGTCATCATCTAGTGACTCTCCTGTGTAGATAAGTCTAATGTACTTGGAGATCAACTATGTAGTTATGCACATTCTCCTTCATGTAAAGTAAAATTAATCTTTGTGCACACATGACATAATCCACTGGTATAATCTCTCAAGCTTGCCAAAAAATGGAAACTCATAGAGTTACAAAATCCTAGCCTTCTCCAATGTCTTCTTCACGAGTCATCATACATTGGTTTTTCATCTTTTGTTCTTTCTCCTATAGGGTGAAAAAGATCCAATGTCATCTCTTTCTTGGTTGTATCTTTCCTATGGTTATAATCACTTATAACCATTTTACACATGTGAGATACCCAATCCATCCCCAATAATACCCCATCTGGGTATTGCATCTCCGCATACCATTCTTCATTGAAACTTGTCAATGCGACTAGTTTTCCCTTTCCCTTTCCCTTGCCCTTCCTCTTGGGTGAAACATTTGATCCTTTCCTTGGTGCCATTCTCCTTTTTGGGTCCTTGTTAATCCTTCCTTGTATCTTGCTTTCTTACTACTCAATCCCTTAGCCCCAATCCTCCTGCGTAAATTCCTCAAACCCATGCCCTAGTTTCTCAAACCCTAACCTAGAAACCCCTTCTTCCACAAGACAACATTAAAACCCATAGAAATCCTTCCAAACAACCACTTATGCACACGCTCGTGTACTCCATTCCAATATGGTTCTCAAATATTTCACTTCACATGTGATTTTTGCAAATTTCACACAAGGATGCCCTAGTTTACAAGAGCTCTTCCACAAGTAAATGCAAGGTGAAAATAACTTACCTCGACTCCCTATTTATAGTTTTCTACTTTTTACCACATTTATTTCCATGCCACCTACCACCATACTACCACATTAAATTCATATTTTTCCAGCGCATTCCTTTTGTGCATTCTATATAGTGTGTTTCATTCACATGCCTACTCACGCGTAACCTCCTCAACCTTTTGGCATGCAAAACTACATTATTTGCAGACTCCCTTACGCATGATCCCAATACCGAAGTAAATCTAGCTCTATTTCCTATAACAAGTATTTTTTCCTTCCTCTTCCTACCTTATGTTTCTCTGTGCATTAATCATTATAAATGGATTTCATAAAAATATTTCTTGACACCATTTTATCTCCAAATTATCACCTCTTCTACGCACGTTCATCAACTACAACACACTTTTCTTTCTCTCTCGGGCCATCAACAACATTTCTCCAACCGCATACCTCTTACTGTGCTCTCCACCCCACACTAAAACTATGCGTGGTTATTTTTGTATGAAATTTTTAGAAATTAATTGTCTACTAGTGCACAAATGCACAACAAAACACAAGAAAAATACAAAGAAAAGAAATGATGAAAGGAAACACATATAAAGGAAAATGCTTTAAGGGAAATCCTAAGCTAAATGGAAACACTACCTTATTACAAACACCAAGAAGACTTATTTATAGTAGGGCTTCAACGTACTCCCATTAAAAAAATGAGCAAACTGTGTGCCATCCACATCTTCTAACTGGAAAGCACCTAATTCAAGTATATAAGTCACAACATATAGTCCTAACCAATGCACTTGGAACTTTCTAGGGTGGCGCATAAAAACTTGGAATCATATAGAAGTACCATTTTTCCAACCTCTAGCTTCTTATTTTTAATGTGCCAATCATGTCAGGCCTTTTGTCTTGATTTCTCTATCTTTTGGATCCATCAGGCTATAACATGCCTCTTATCCAATGCATCGGTTTATCTATGGAATCTTCAAGTTCTTTCTCATCATCCAATCTTCTACATATGCAATACGCAAGGATGGTAACATGAATTCAACTGGTAAAACAACCTCGATGCCAAACACCAACTGAAAGGGTGTGTCTTTGTTCAACATTTTATAGGTTTTTCTATAAGACCAAATAACAACAAAGACTTTATCATCCCAATCCTTCCTTCCAACATCACAAATCTTTGTCAATGTGTGGCTCAAAATATTTTTGAAAGCTTCAACAATTCCATTATCTTGTGGGTGATAGGGTGTAGTCTTATGATGGGCTACCATAAACTCTACCAATAATATCCTAACAGTCTCATTCAAGAAATGAGTACCCCTATCACTTGTTAAAATTAATGGACATCCATACCTACTTATGATATTCTCCCAAAGGAACCTTGTTGTAGTAGGCTGTAGTGCAATCCTTTGTAGGTATTTCTTCCGCCCACTATGTAAGATAGTTTGTACAAGTAATGATGTAGCGTGACCATGTCCTACCCATTGGGGGATAGGGCCCATGAAATCAATTTCCCATTTTTCAAAAGGTTCCACACTTTCTATAGGCCTTAATGACATTTCATCTCTATGCCTAGGCTTCCCAAGGCACTGGAAATGATCACAACCCCTGGCATATTCTTGACAATCCTTGTACAATGTCTCCCACCACAAACCAACCATCAAAATCTTACGCGTGGTGGCTCAACCTACATAATGTCCACTGACAATCCCTCCATGAGCTTCCTCCATAATACCCATGTGCTCATGCTCTAGTACACATTAGTGAAAAATATCATCCCAGCCAAGTTTTTATAGATCTCCACTAATCAACATATAAGGTGCGGTGTGAATGGCAAGTTGTTTCCTTTCTATACTCTTCATTCTATCAGGCACCACACATGTTCGTAAAAATAAAACAATATCCTCTAAGTTAGTGGGTGTGCATTGTAATTTGAATAGTTGTGCATCTAGAATTGTGTCTTCAATGCTTTGTGCATCCTCACCTGAATTAATCCTAGAAAGATGGTCAAGTCTGAATTACACTTTCTGGTTTGAATACCACTTTGAAAATTCAAACTCTTGAAATAACAAGATCCACCGACATATGCACCCTTACAAAATAGGCTTGTTTACCAAATAATTAAGTGTCATATGATCTATGTAAAAGATAAACAGAGTATCCAACAAGTACTACCTAAACTTATGCAACACATAAATCATAGACAATGCTTTGCACTCCGTTTTTGTGTAATTCTACTCACTAGGGTTAAATTTCTGCTTACAAAACATAAAGGGTGATCAAAAATCCCTTCTCCAAGTTGTGCTAACACT
The DNA here is from genome assembly GCA_018340775.1 of Taxus wallichiana var. yunnanensis. Taxonomy (NCBI): domain Eukaryota; kingdom Viridiplantae; phylum Streptophyta; class Pinopsida; order Cupressales; family Taxaceae; genus Taxus; species Taxus wallichiana. The sequence continues at coordinate 81,532,975 of CM031244.1, forward strand.
ACTCTAATTTCCATACCTGATGCATCCACATGCACATGAAAGGGCTTGTCCCAAGAGGGAAAGCACAAAATGGGCACAATAGTAAGCTTCTCCTTCAACGTATCAAAATCCACTTGTTGCACCTCATCCCAGTGAAATCTTCCTTTGTGCCTCAATAGTTCTTCCAAGGGCACAGCAATCTTGCATAACCTTTGATGATTTTTTTAGTAACCCATATGCCCCGAAATCCATGCACTACGCTTTGATTGGTAGGCTCCTCCAACCCAAAATAACAACAACTTTGGCAGGATCCACCAATAAACCCTCCTTGCAAATAATATGACCTAGCAATGTGCCAAAAGGAGTAACAAAGACACATTTCTTAATGTTTAGAGAGATACTTAACTGTCGTATCTTTCAAACATCAATCTCAAGTTGTCACAATGATCTTTCACTAATCCATACACTATCCAATCATCCAGGTAGACTTGTAGAAACTTATGAATAAAGTCTTAGAATGCTTGTACCACAATGCGTGAAAATACAATAGGTACATTCTTAAGCCCAAATGGCATAACCGTATAAGAAAAAATTCCCCATTCAGTGGTGAAATTAGTCTTCTCTTGGTCTTCTTTACAATCCTTACCTGGTGATACCCTGAGAATCCATCTATAAAAGAGTAGATCTCACGCCCTACTACACCTTCCAAGATTTATTTAGTAAAAGTGTTGGAAAAGGATCTATAACACATGCAGTATTCAAGTCTTTGTATTATACACAGATCCATATTCTTACATATTTATTGATACTAATTACCATTAGACTAACCCATTTAGACTCTTCAATAGCTTCAATGATTCCAAAATCTTGTCAATTTCTTCTTTTACCTTTACGCACAGATTAGGATTCATCCTATAAGGCCTCTTCCTAATCGGGCACACACCCTCCTTTAACTTAATCTACATCTCTCCCAATGAGTGATGAACTCCTTTTAAATTATGATACCTGTATGGGAAAAAATCCTAGAACTCCTCCAATAGCTCAATTATATTTGAAACCTCCTGGTCTATGTAGTAATCTCCAATGCATTATTCTTTTGGTTCTAATTTTTTGCCAATGTTGACCTTATTTATCTTTAATGGCTCATCGTAGGTGCATGCCTTCTCATCTGTGTTATCTAATATGTCAAAATTACCCTTTGTATGATTAACATCTAAGTTATCTATTTCTTCATCTTCGATCAGTATACCATTTTACCTTTCTCCCTTTCTAGCAGGTGTGCTCAAACTGTACTTCATCCATTTCTTCTTCTTCCTCGAAGCACACCTCCAAATCAGGATCCCCTAGCAAATCTAGGATGAGGTCCTTAGATTTGGAACTATCTCCTAGAGTAAGGCACTTGACTACCTATAATGCCTCATTCACTAATGGTTTAGAAGATAGATACTCAAAAGTTTGAATAATACATGCCATTAAATATAGCAAATTCCCCATCTAATGACGTAACTCGAATAAATATACCAAGCATGTGCACAACCCTATAAAGTGGAATAGAAATTATGCACTAAAAGGGAGGGGTAAAGCTTCTGGGCCTTCCATCCGTGCCTTCTCATATTCCTGAATGCGGTATAAGGTTGATTCCCTCCCATGATAGTCGCATATCCTCAAAGGTGCATTGGTTTGTAGAAATATAACAGAGAACATGATTATTACCTCATGCCACTCTATAAGATTATCTCGATGAGTCATCCACCATCGCGTTGATTTCTCTCGCAAGGTATAAACAAGCATACACCTCTGTTCTACTTCACAGTCCACTATACTTCCATAGCGCACAAAAAGACATCAAGGTTACCTTCTCTCATGTAACGTGGTAACTGTCTTCCTCCTAGATGCCTAACCAAACACGCCTTACCAACACAAGTCACAGTGCCCTTCAATTCTCTCCCAACCAACTCATAAGTTCCATGTACCCAATTATCACATGCAATGCTAGTCATATCACTTAAGGACTGAGCATCATCCCATTGAATGAATCCTCTTGATGGCTCAATAACCTTTGGGTCTCTGATAGTGTGTACATAATTTCTATTAATGTATTATCCCCCAAAGGTTTGACATAAGGTGCAGATATACCATCTATTAGTGGAATAATAACATGCTCCTTCTTGTTCTCAAAGCTGATGTATCCCTTGTTGAAGCGTAAATCAACATTATTTGCATAACACCAAGGGTGTCTGAGTAATGCTAGGAAATTATCTACCCTACTAAGCGCTAAGACTTCAAAGTCCCCAGTGAACTTGTCCCCTTGAATGGTTATGGAAGCATCCTTCAAGACTTCGATGGGCATAGCTTTAGTCCTATTTTCCATGTACAACACATTTGAAGATGGCTTCATGGTTGTCTCCCCATCTTATGCATTTAGAGTAAGAACATTAACCTCTGCACCTATGTCAATTAGTATGTTACTCAAAATCCATCCATCAACTACCACATTCAATGTGATATCCTTGTCATAATCAAGACTATGAGGGGAAAATTAGCATGCAAGATCTGCCTCTCGCGATTGCATCTAGCGCCACGATACCTTTCCTCTCAACCATTCTCCTAACAAGGGAATGATATTTTCCTAGTGCATCATCTTACATACATATTTGACATCATCAACATCATTCTTCATTTGTTCCAACTTTCGTGACTTCTCTTTTAAGCACTTTGGATCTCCCCTTACAAGCTCCTAATCACCTCCATAGTCTCCTAGTAAACCTCCTTCTGATAAGTTAGATTAGGGTACTTCCCATGCAATACCTCTTCTCTTGTAATGAGAGGCCTTTGCTTTGGTATTTCTCTGGCATGTGTAGCTTTAGCACGTGTAGTTACTAATATAGGCTCCAACTCAGGGTTAGACGCTACCGTAGGCATGAATAGAGGTTCAACATGCTTTACACTAACCATTCTTGCACCCTTGTCCTTCTTCTAGTTCTAGATCATGTGATTATACAAGTCAGGGAACTCCTCATACTTATGTTTCTTTCCACACCATGAGAATTGTAGTAAATCTGGGCACTCGTGCTTGTAGTGATCCGTAGATCCACAATTGAAACAAGTTCCACGGGGAAATTCACTCCTTCCTCCACTGCGACCACCATGGCCTCTAAATCCTCTATAAAATCTTCTTCCTTTTCCTCCACCATATTCATGTCATTCATACTGATGCCCCTCATTCTTAGAACTATTTGCAATGTTGTCTTGGTGCACACTAGTATTAATTGCATCATGAATTTTGTCTATCAACTAGAAGTCATTAGTATCATGAGTGGTAGATGTACAAATATTACAATAGCAAGACACATTCTTACGGAGCGTGCATGATAAAAAAGGGAATATACTTGGATCATGATCCCCATGACAGATTTCATATTCTACTGACATGGCACACACCAAATTTTGAGGGAAACTATCCTTGGTGTGTCCTTCTATTTCATAATCCATACACCAAAGTCTATTGCGAGTCTCATGTGCTGAATTCGCAGACAATTTTTCAAGTTACTTTACCATGGAAGCAATTTGTGCCTCTAAAAAGGGACTTACTCTAGTATCAACCCTCCCCATGGACTCAACATGCAAAGAAGCCTCTAAGGCCTTGCACGGATCTGTGAAAGTCTTATGTGAGAGCACTCATCTAAAAGTTGTTATCAGGCCTCCAATGAACCATTAAGCATGTTGAGAGGTATGGCTATCATAAGATAACTTTAACAAAACAGTCTTAAAACATGCATCATACTCCTACACACTCTCTTTCATACCCTATTGAATCTCCTTGAGTGCATTGATGCTCTTTTTCTCAAATTCAGAATATGAAATTCCACTAAGAAGGCATCATGCAACGTAGTATAATCCACCACCATCTGATGTGGGTCATATTTTTGGTACTAGCTATTGATTAGAGAACACTTGATAGAACTCACCCAAGAAGTCCATGCGGGAAAGCAAGCCATATTTAAGGGCTTGAATGGAAAGGAAGAGCACACATGTGGAGGGAAAGTTTGACATTCGGGACTTAGCCTATTTTGAGCATGAAGACCCATTTTTAGAAGATGGCATGCGGAACACATCAACGATGTGGGGACGTGCACACCACGTATTGTCTATCTTTAGAGGATAGGATCGAAGATTGTTTTGCATGGAGATGAGCTAAGAATAGGATTGTCACTTCAGTTAACTACAAGAGGTCTATAGATAGCACATTTGCATGTGTGGCTATGCTTGTAAGCGGCACGTGGCTATTAATAGCATGTGGCCTATTTTTGGAATAGAGAAGTGGTGAAGGGCAAGTCCCCACCCTATATATATGATGTGAATCATATAGATAGAGAGATATGGAGACATATATGACTAGATTACTTGTATCATATCCATGTGCGCATTGGTATAGAATGCCATTATTGTAAGGAGCTTCTGTGTTTATTAATAGATGGAAGTTATTTACTGAATCTAAGTGTCATTCCTATGTGTAATCAAGTAGTGCATGTTCTTGATTCAATCATGATTATTGTTTAAAATTGTTCTTTCATAAATTTGAATATGGTATGCATTGTAGAATGATGGATTAGTTATGGATATATATATATATATATGTTTATTCCTTCATCACACTAACATCCTTCTACAACAACACTAAAGAGGAACCTGGTACCTTTGCGCACTTCGGGTGAGTGCTCAGTCTAGGCTAAGTGATGTGCCAACATGACTAGGGTGTTATTAGGTAATTCTAGGCTACATCATTAGCTCCATTATCGGGACCTCTTTTTTAGTTGATTTCAGGATGGTTCACAATGAAGACATATTAGTTAACTCTAGCAAGTATTGAGGAAGTTGAAAATTTGGATATTGACCATTCACATGGGGGCGAGGTCTAGGATAGTGTAGATAAGGATACGCGTGCATACCATGAACCAATGAAGACCAAAATGTCAATATAGGATCGGAGGCTAATCCTAAGGAGGTCATAATCGGATACTATTGGTCAAACTCAGAGGTTGCGAAGATCATTGAGTTACTCAGGTATTATCAAGACTTATTCCCTCGAGGGTATCATAAACTTAAAGGCATGCATGAATCACTTGGGGAAATGAAGATAAAGCTTAAGGAAGGTGCACGCCCCTGTGAGAAAGAGACCTTATAGAATGAATCCTAATTTATGTGAAAAGGTAAAAGAAGAAATTGATAAAATGTTGAAATCTAGAATTATCAAGCCCTTTGATGAGTCATAATGGGTTAGTCCAATGGTGATCAATATCAAGAAGGATGGATGAATTATAATATGTGTGGACTACGGGAGCTAAATGTTGCTTGTGTAACAGACCCATTCCCTATGCCATTTACTAGAGGAAATACTAGAGGGAGTTGTAGGGTGTGAAATATATTCCTTCACAGATGGGTTTTTGGGTATCATCAGGTTAGGATTGCTCAGGAGGATCAGGAAAAGACTACATTTACTACTAAATGGGGCAGCTTTTCCTATACTATGATGCCTTTTGGATTGAAAAACATTCCTATTATATCCTCGCGTATAGTTTTTAGGCATTCAAAGATTTTATTCACAACTTTTTGCAGGTTTATCTAGATGATTGGACAGTATATGGGCTTGTGAAAGATCATTGTGAAAATATGCGCTTAATGTTTGAATGATGCATAAAATTGAGTATCTCTTTAAACATCAAGAAGTGCATATTTTCTACACATTTTGGAATATTATTAGGGCATATAATCTGTAAGGAAGGGTTGTTGGTTGATCTAACTAAAGTTGTAGTCATTATAGGCACAGGAAGCACCTACCAGGTTAAAGTGAGGTGTGTAGATTTTTGGGTCATACAGTTCTTATCGAAATTTCATCAAAGGGTATGCCAAAATTGATGTACCCTTGGAAGAATCAATAAAAGGGAAAGATACATTTTATTGGGGAGAACCGCAGCAATGCATGTTTGAGATATTAAAAGAGAAACTTACTACCATGCCCATTCTACGTTTTCCCTCGTGGGATAAACCATTTCATGTGCATGTGGATGCTTCTGGCATGGCCATTAGTGCTGTGTTAGCTCAACTTGGAGAAGGTATTATAGATCATCCAATTTGTTTTGCTAGTAGGAATTTGACTCTCGTTTGAAAGGAATTATATAGCTACTGAGTGTGAATTTTTGTCAATGATCTATGCATTACACAAGTTTTGACAGTACTTGTTAGCAACACCATTTGTGTTTTATACAGATCACATGAAATTAAAGTATTTGGTGAACAAACTAGTCTTGCAAGGGCGCATATGCAGATGGGTACTCCTATTTCAAGAGTTTGACTTCACATTTGTGGTGAAGCCAGGGAAAAGTAATTCTGGACTAGACCACTTGTCTAGAATTCACTCAGGAGAAGAAGCATAGACAATTGAAGAAACCATGCCAAATGCACAATTATATAGGTTAGAAACATACGATCATGGAATTATAAGACATTGTTGTCTTTCTACGAACTGGTATGGCACCAGAAGGAATGAAGGCATTAGAAAAGAAACAACTTGTTATACGCACGACACCATTTATGTTAATCAGTGGTGACCTCTACAAGTTAGGCAGAGATGAAGTATTACACCACTGTGTATTAGAACATGAGTGTAAGGATATTATGGAAGAATCCCATGGTGGTATTGTAGGTGGCCACTATGCAGGTGATGCGATTGCTGGAAGATCCTACTCGTTGGATTATGGTGGGAGACACTGTATAAATATTGTAAGGCATGTGACCATTGTCGGTGCTTAAGAAAACTAGGGAAAAGAGATTATATGTCTTTGAGACCGATTACTAGTGCTTTGAACCGTTTGAGAAATGGACCATTGACTTTGTAGGACCTATTCCGCCACCCACGTGTAGGATTGGATCGTGTTATATCATTACTTACATAGATTATCTCACACGGTGGGCAAAAGCAGCACCTACGAAAGATTGTACAAAGTGGCTACAATAGCTAGGTTTCTCTGGGAGAATGTTCTTACAAGATATAGGTGTCCTTTAAGCTTGACATGTGAAAGGGGTACACACTTTTGAATGAGACAATCAAGATCTGTTAGATGGGTTTATGGTTGCACACCATTAAACTACACCCTATCATCCTCTGGAAAATGGAACTATTGAGGATTTCAACAAGATTTTGAGCCAAACTTTGACAAAAATTTGTGATGTTGGAAAAAAGATTGGGATGATAAAGTTTCAGTTGTTCTTTTGGTATATAGAACAACTTATAAGAGATTAAACAAACCCGACCATTTCATTGGTGTTTGGCGTAGAATTCGTTCTCCCTTTAGAATTTATGTTACCTTCTTTGTGCATTGCACGCATTGTAGGTCTAGTTGATGAGTAGGCTTTAGAAGAGCGTATTGAGAAGATGATTCAACTAGATGAGCAATGAGCCATAGCATGATGGATTCAGAATCAGGAAAAGGCCAGGCAGAAAGCATGGCATGACATAAACATAAGGGATAAGAAGTTTGAGATTGGACAAATGGTACTTCTTTATGAATCTAAGTTCTTGCACCATCCAGAAAGCTCAAATTACATTGGTTGGGGTCGTATGTCATCACTCACATACTTGAAACATGTGTTTTCCAGTTAGAAGCACTTGATGGAACACGGTTACCCGGTTACTTCAACGGGAGTAGGCTAAATCCCTACTATAAATAAGTCTTCTTGGTGTTTGTAATAAGGTAGTATTGCCATTTAGATTAGGTTTTCAATTATGTATTTCCTTCATTTTCGTTATGCTTTGTCAATTTAGTTGTTGTTCTTGTGTAATAAGCATGCTTGCGCGCATGAAGCTAATTACTATGTGAAGAATGTTTATGCATAGAGGAATGCACATAATTTTAGTGTGGGGTGGTTGTTTATATCTAGGTACAAGATAATGGGAATTGAAAGGATAAAGGAATAAGCTATTATGGGTGTGCTTTAAGTCAAAATAATATTTCTTCTCAAAAGTGACCAAGGATGGAGATAAAAAAAAGGAACAGTATAATGCAAGGCAAGCGGAGGCCATGATAACTACTAGGAGAAGGTATAGTGATGAGCTACTTGAGTGCAAGGGTATGCACTTTGAGAAGTTTGTGACCAAAGGGTAGGGAGGCACACTAGAAGGTTATAGTTGTGGTGTAAAGATGTACCATGCGAGAATGAATGAATTTGGTCACCGAATGAGGGGATATTTGGTAGGTAAAGGAGCAATAAATACATCAAAATTTGAAAAATATATATAAGTATGGGATATGAATTCATTTTTACCATTGTGATTAAGAGTATTTGAAAGAAGCCAAGTGTGAAGAGCCAAGTGATTGTTTTAAGGTGTGAGAGGTGTGTAACCAGTCGTGATGAAGAGATCTGTGCACAGAAGAAGCTTGTGTCCCCGGTGGTGAAGGGTTTGAGCAAAGTGAGGTGACGAAGATGAGTTAGGGGCACGTAATTTCACCTAGGGCACGTTGAATCAAACTAGGGTTTTCTTCACACATTGCAGAATTTGAATGACAAGGATCTACAAAGGATTGCAAGGTAAAAATGGCACCAAAGAAGGCAAGCTGCGGCAGGAGTAAAAGGAAAGAAGAAGGTGGTTGTCGAGGAGGAAGAAATGGCTCCAGAAATTTTTGGAGATGCAATATCCAGAGGGGGTTATTTTTGGCTAGGATTGGGATTCTCACATAAAGAAAAGCAAAGTGAATGAGTGCAATCACCATACCATTGAGAACAAGAAGGAGCTTGATGGGTTGTTGAACATGAAGATGAATAAATGCACGATGGAAGATATACCAAAGGTGTATAATGATGCTGGTGAGAAGCTCTTACAGAGGATAGGGGTTTACTAACTTTATGAGCTCCCTTATTTTGAGAAGTATGAGCCATTATACCAGTGGCTTATGAGCGGACTACATGAGGAATTTTTCTACTTTGTAGGGCATAGAGTCAAAATTTTAGTCGCGCTCATCTCCATGGTGACAAGGTTGAAAGGCATGAGAGATAATTTGTGAGATGATCTGACAGATAAAACCACAATATTGGAGACCAAGAAGGATTTGGGATATACAAAGGGTCCACGCAGTATGGACATTGACAAACTAAAGAAGTATCCAGTTATACAAGTGGTGCACATCTCATTACAAATCTCAATGACTAGGAAAGGTGGTCATAAGTGAACACCATGTGGTTGCACATTTCCAAAAAGATGTTTAAAGGAGTAGTCTACAACATTTCATGGTATATCACAGAGAAAACCGTTGAAGAATTGTGCACAGATAGGAAACATCAGCTTTGCAATTGATCTGTTATCACTAGTGTTCATGGAGATCGGAGTACTGGTGGACCGAAAGAGAAGGTATGGGAGTATCTCGATGGAAAAAAATCACTGCAGAACACTTCAAGAAGTACCTATGTGAGGGATCCATAACAGAGTAGGTTAAGCAATGGGCTAAGAAGTGGTATGATAGGCTTCATGTGGATTTTGAGGAAGAATGATGCATCCTAAGCACTTGCCTTGATTGTTGGAAAGGAAGTTCAATTTGTTGTAGACTAGCATTTTTGTATAGCACGGGTTATAATGAAAGATGGGGCATGGAGTCCTTGGGGTAAGTTTCCATATGAATTCATAGCAAAGGTATTTCTAGGCATCGGTACATAGGTTTAGAGGCTGATGTTCAACGTGGATAAGGTAGATTGCGACTACCACACACTAAGGAAAAATATGTGTATCCAGGGTGGGGTGCATATATTGAAAGACTCATTTATGATGTTTTGAACATTAAACCAATAATCTCGGTGGTGGGAGATATTGGAGAAGCATTGGTGTATCTCCAACTAAAGCCAAAGATGGAGAATAACAAGTATGTGGAAGGTGAGTTCACACTTCCAACACCGCCAAAGGGAAAGCATACAATGGAGAACATCTCAGTGCCTAATCCCACAGATCCAATTGAAGTGGAGGATGAAGAGGAGGATCATGAAGATAGTGGTGGTTTGAAGCATAGAGGTAGGAGACATCCTACAAATAAGGGTGAATCTGAGTGCGCCAATACACCACCTTATCCACAAGAGGGGGATGATGAGGACTTGAATGTAGTCCAAGGGGAGCACAAATTTAAGAGGGTGTTTAAGAGAACAAGGACCCAAGGTGCTAAGCCAACCATAGTGTGCAAATCACCCAGAATCTCTCCACAAAAGGAGGAAACCATGCAAAGAAGGAGGAAACTGAAGTTAAATGAGGAGGCGGAAGAGTTAGAAGAAAGCGTGCCTAATTCTCCTACACTTCTAGAGAACATAGAAGAACAAGGTGAGGAATCAAAGGAAAGAGGAGAGGACAAGAAGGGACTAGAGGAGATAGCTGCAGAGAATGTTCAAGACATGGAGACACAAGTCCCAAATTTGGAAGCTAAGGTCCCTAAGCAAATGGTCTAGAAGAATGAGTGGAGAGCACATTCCACTAGCCATGGGGTATGCAGAGGACACAGGTAAAATTTTCTGCACCTACTTCCAAAGCACGATAGCACATAAGGATTTATTTGGCTAGGAGCTAATGGATGAGGATATGGTGATTGTGTGCACTCGGAAGCAACTATCATGGTCAATGCACACCCATATGGATGAGCCTGACTTTGATATATGTGAAGAGTCATGTGTTTCAAGACGGATGAAGAAGGCACCACAATCTAGACATATGATAGTAAAGCCTACTATCATGTCAGATGAGCAGGTCATCAATGCATTGGTGAAGGTCTCTACTGAAGTTGCAAGGAGAAACATGGACAAAGCTGTAATGATAAGAGCGTTACATGAAGAGTTAAAGACAAAGGATGTAAATATAGTGCACATCACGTAAGAGAGGGACTTAGCATGGAAAAATAATGAATTATTTATCAGCATCACAGAGGAGATTGAGGAAAATGTCATAAGAGCTAGGCCACACTTAGAGACCAAGGTACCATAGATGTTTCCCTCAGCGATACATTATGTAGGAAAGTTGGTGGACCTAGTACTTGAAGATGAACCTCTGCACATACCAAAGGCCAAGGAACTCGGAATAAGAGGCGGGGTGAGAGAAAGCATCAGTGATGTGAAATATTGCATCATATGAAGGGTTGTTATAAGCACTACAAGAAGTATTGAAGAAATTAAACTAGGCTTTAAACATCTCACATGACTCTAGAGGCACTTATCAATATAAAGACTTTGAAAGAAAGCAATGAGGTCCAAAGAGAAATGAAGGATGAAACATTAGGCCACGCGAGAAGGTTTTCAATGGTTAAGTAAAAGTACGAGGCCACAGCGCATTACAAGAGCTGCATAAGACTCAAATTTAGAAGAGCTTGGGAAGCTCATTGCGTAGAAAATGGATCTTTTAGAACGAAGAATGACCTCAATTTCCAACATTATGTTGGTTCTAAAAGCGAAAAAGGAGAGATTGCGAGGGATGAGTTGGAATCCATTTTTGTGGACATTCTAGAGAAATCAAAATAAGCACTCGTTGAATGGCAGACCTTGGAGGCCAAAATAAAGGAGGAGTATCCAAAGTTGATCCTTCAAACTGATACAGAGGATGCTACCTCTTAAAACATTCTTTATTCATCTACATTCTTTCTTATTCTTTTCGTTCCATATTATTTACTGTAATTTTTGAAGATACCCATTGTCGGGGTGACAATGTGATTAGTGTGGGGTAATGTTGATTAGAGAACACTTGATAAAACTCACACAAGAAGTCCATGTGGAAATCAGGCCAGGTTTAAGGGTGCGAATGGACAAGAAGATAACGTGCGCGGAGGGAAAGTTTAGCATTCGAGACTTAGCCTATTTTGATCATGAATACCTATTTTTAGAAGATGGCATGTGGAACACACCAACGATGTGGGGACGTGCGCACCGCGTATTGTCGTTCTTTATAGGATCAGATCGAAGCTTGTTTTGCATGGAGATGAGCTAAGAATAGGATTGTCACTTCAGTTAACTACAAGAGGTCTATAGATAGCACACTTGCATGTGTGGCTATGCCTATAAAGCGGTGCATGGCTATTAATAGTATGCGGCCTATTTTTGGAATAGAGAAGCAATGAAGGGAAAGTCTCCACCCTATATATATGATGTGAATCATATAGATAGAGAGATATAGAGAGATATATGACTATATTATTGTGTAATATCCATGCGCGCACATTGGTATAGAATTCCATTATTGTCAGGATCTTCTATGTTTATTAATAGATGGAAGTTATTTTCTGAATCTAAGTGTCATTCCCATGTGTAATAAAGTAGTGCATGTTCTTGATTCAATCATGATTATTATTTAAACTTGTTCTTTCATAAATTTAAATATGGTATGCATTATAGAATGATGGATTAGTTATAAATCTATATGTTTATTCCTTCATCACGTTAACATCCTGCTACAACAACTCTAAAGAAGGACCTGGTACCTTTGTACACTTTGGTTGAGTGCTCAGTCTAGGTTGAGTGATGTGCCAGTGTGACTAGGGTGTTATCTAGCATTTCTAAGTTGCATCACTAGCTATGCACGTGCCCGCACAATGTAGTTGCAAACTATCTTTCCTTCTGCTCCAAGGTAGTAATCCCCTTAGCATGCCATAGCAATTCACACTTTTGTACATGCTTTGTAGCATCCTCAACACCTTTATAATCAGGAAAATGAAGAGACATCTCGTAAAATACCTATTGATGGGGTTGTGGTCCTTTTCCACCAGATCCAAAACTTTGATTTCCTCTTGTGTTGCCTCCACCACCAGATCCACTAGTTCCACTAACCCCTAACCCTCCAGATCCATAAGATCCCTCGATCCCCCTCATGTAGCAAGTATAGGGCTTGAAGTAGTGCTACTCTGCATTCCCACTATTGTACTAAATTGAGCTCCAACAATCTGTGAAGTTGAACCACTTCCAGACATGATACCCACATTCTCGTGAGCCCACACCTTGTCCAAATGATGTGCCTAATAGGATACCACCAAACATAGGAAATATATGCGCAGCCATAGATGGATGTAGTGTAAAATTACATGTACCTGATATTTCTTCATTACCAATGCCAACCATACTAGCAATACTTTTCTTAGAAACTGGAAAACTAAGTGCAAGGGCTTGGTCGTTAGGTGGGTTTAAATGTGTTCCTATGGTTTGTATCCTTTCTCCATTTAACAAGATCTCATCAGAAGCTGAGGGGGTTCTCCTTCCATTTTTTCCAAGATGGGGTACAAAAACTTCTCAGGTTCCACGTCCTCTTCATGAACCTCGAATCCTTCCCGCAATATCTACCTCCAAAATCCATCATTCCTACAATATCATGTTGTCTCGCCAATTCTCTCTCTCGAGATTCATTATACTTGAGCCACCTCTCTTATCTCTCCACTTATGTCATAGGATCTGCCACTTCTCCCCACACCTACTTCCACGCCCCATGCCTAGTTGGATTTTAGCTATCCATAGGAAACTCCTCAAAATTTAGAATGATGATCATGATCTTAATGGCTAATGGTATAGAACACAGAAAGATCCTCTCGGTTCTCGCAAGAACTTGAAATCAACAACCTCTCGGTAAGAATATGTAGAAACTGTGTACTCCAATGTGTATCTAGTCAACATACCACTCCACCAATGATCAACAACACGAGTCCAAATCAGATTGACATCATGAAGCCGCTGATAATCTTCTTGGGTCCACACACGAGGTCAATGGTATTAACTACTCCTTAATGCATACACCAACAACCATTCATATAGTTCTATTAGAAAACAACAAAATAATGTTTCATATAGCTCATGAAATAGATGCTCCTCTACCCATGTACGTGCATCAAACTCAAGTCCAAGTGTTGAATCTCTATGCATCCTTTGTGTTCTTAAGCCAAGTCTACATGTTGGCCAAAGTCAAGCGCTCTGCCATCACACATCATTCTTACAATATCTTTAAAAGATGTCCCGACAATGGAACCAAAATGTAGTCACCTTTACCTACTCCTTTTTAACCCTAAGCACGTCAGCATATCACCCATTACAATCGAGAGCTCACTTGAGGCACGTGAAGGCACCAAGCTCCTTCTTTATGTGATCCTTGTAAGAATGTTTTTCCATTAATGGAGGGATAATTTCAGAAACAAAAATACATGCATTCACTCTAGCACAAAAGTAAATAAACTAGATCTAAGCATAGATGCACCATAGTGTAAAAGTAAACATTACAACATCACAAGGGAATCAGATCTGAACCATGAGTAATATGAATAACACTAGGTTTTAGACCCATAAACATAGATATTAAAAACAATCCATCATATTCATTGATTCACAATTGTTTACAATATCCAAATTACATCATGAAGTAACATCCTAGCTCTACAAAATGACTCTACTCAAAGAGTTCTAACCATGTTCTCTCTTATGCACCTAGAATATCCCTTTCCTTGCATCACACATCTTCTTCCTCTCACATCATCTCTTATTTCCCGCATCGCTTCTCCACCTCTATTTTAGATTAAAAACACACTCTTAAATATAGGGATATCTCCTTTACCACCTCAGCATTACTCAAGAGAAAACACATGCCAAATGTCATCATACCTGCCATACTCAATTATTTTAGACATTCAAGTGTCAGCTAACCCATAACTAACACTACTTTACAACTCTTAAACAAAATGATTATATCCTAAAGTATTCCTTCCTTGGGCTGCAAGTTTCCATGATCTAACATTATCCACTATCACGCATACCAGTATGCTCACATGTTTTCCATGCAACATCATAATCCTCGAAATGTAGCTAAGTCTCAAAAATCTTTCACGATCCCGAGCATAACTTAGCTATTCATGTGTGCTCTACCTCCTCCACCTTCTTCCTACACCTTCTTCCGTGTGCTCTCATCCTTTTCTCGAGACTTAGTCATTTATGGGCTCAACCATGCCATTCTAGCATTGTCATTTTATGCATGTAAATCTAAGCATGCCATATGAATTGAAACTAACACCTAATAGCTTCAAAACAAAGTTAACTAAACAAGAACATCTAGATAAGAGCTTATAAAAACTAAATTCTTCAAATGCATGGAATTTAAATGAATCAAACTGACATACTAAGTTATTTTTTACTCTTTAGATTGCTAACTAAACATGAACCTAGTTAGATCATTTACCAATCAAATTTTGTTGTTTACTTCAATATGGTGAATCAATCTTTCTAAATTGGCTACTACGAGGCCATGTTTATATCTTCTCTTACTAACCAAGCTTGAAGAAATGGATGCAAGATGGAGAAGTTATTACAATGGATAATGGATCAAGATCAAATGTCTATAGCTTTTGCTAATACAAATGAGGTGTAAAGTTGAAAGTGGTGCACTATGTTTGTATTTATAGGTTTCCATTTGGGAAATTTTAGAATCCTAGTGAATGTGGGACAAAAGGTAAAAAAAAATAGAAGTAGATAAACATGCTTTAGAAAAGGTAAGTTTGATTTAGACTTGTTAAGCTTGATTAACAAGTGATTAACAACTCATGGGAGTTGGGAGGGGTCTAATTAATCAAATGTGATTAATTAATAGCTTAGGAAGCTTGTAGAAGTGATTTAGAGGGAAATAGGGAGATTTTGAATGGTTAAAAGGGGGATGTTTAGCTAATAAGAGGGTTTATTAGCTAAATTCAAGACTAAACAAGCCTAATTAACTAGTGAAGTAGCTAATTAGTTGATTATAGGAGGATTACGACCAACAAAGTGTCATGAATGGAGTGATGAATAGTTAATTAACGAAGTGTTGTTAATTGACTGAATTGGAGGAAAAATTTAGTTAATTAGTGAATTTTGAAGGGGTAGAGGAAAAATTAGTAGAATAAGGATGCCCTTTTGAGTGTCTACATGGGGTGATAGAAGAGGTCAATCGACGATCAAAAAGATGAAAGAGACGGATAAAAAGAAAAGTGAGGGGGATAAAAGGTAATACCCATTACCCCGGTGATTTGGAAGAATAGTGTTGATAGAAGAAAAGGATAGGAAAGAAAAATGAAGATGAAGAGAATGGAAATAACATTCATCCAACTGATGTAAAAATAATTTTATTTTATTATTTTATTCATATGATCTACGCCATCGGTCCTTGATTATATATAAGCATACAACAAAAGTGTAAGACGACATGAAAATCCATAATACGAATAATTTTTCATTACACTAACCCAATGCAACATACTCTTGGGCTCCTAAAATATTGGTGAGTACAAGAAAGCGTGTGGAGGGTAAGGCCTATTTGAAGAAAGGTGCGTAGGACGGGGTTTTAGGAGGTTTTAGTAGAACCAGTGGCACGTATGTGCAAGGAAGAGAAAAGGTTTTGGGACTTAGCCATATTTGGCATATCGGGAAGAACACGAGGAAATCATGACTCGACTACGCATGTGGAGTGGATAAGGTGCCACTGCAACTTGGTGCCCATGAAAGGAATATACCTTGCGATAGAAGATTTTAGAAGGTCATCATGGCAAAGAATGGAGAGCTCAATTCTGAAGTAGCATACTCCCATGGAGGATCACTTGGACACTTAGCAACTGATCTACAACTTTAGAAAGGCATGGTAGTGCTTTCTAAGGCTATATATACAAGCGCCTAGTAGAGGAAAGAGACATGGAGACACACCGAGAGTTGAAGAGAGGTGAAGCTATGCAGAAATACTGCGAGAGTTCTATGGGTTGGGTTTAGAGGATTATTAGAAGTATGAGGTATCAAGGGGATGGGTCTAAATATTTTTCTTTTTCCTATGAGGGGCTTAAGTCCGATTACATTTGCATGACTTTGGTCTGCACTATGATATGGATCTGTGATAGCCTCAATGAATGTAATGTGATTACCAAACATGTTTAATATGAATATATGTGGTTCCAGTTTTACTTATATATATATGGATCGGTTTTATATATATATATATATATATATTTCATATGAGTGGGTGTAAACCCCTGTGCATTTCCTTTCTATTGTGATTCAAATCTATGTTCTGTAATGATTTTCTTATCTGAATGAATACATTGGTCTAAGAATCCCGTTTTGAGCTCTAAGATGGATGTATGGTTCATTTCTAGTCTCTTCACTTAAGTTTCTATCATAAATAATGCATTCTCACACAACTCACATAAAGGAGGGGCTCGATGCCCATGCGTGCCTCGGGTGAGCACCCAACACCCGTTGGGTGATAAGTCGACGTGCATGGGATTTCCTTGTTCTTTGAAAGGGCATAAAAATGACTACATCTTGTTTTCATTGTCGAGACCTATTTTTAAAGTTGTTTTGAGAAATGGCATGCCTCTGTCCTTGTGATGTGTGATGATAGAGTGTCTGACTTTAGAAAGAGTTGAAACATGGTTCAAGAGTATAGAGGATGTGTTTACTCAAAGATTCAGCGCTGGACCTGATATTTGTGTGCGTAGATGGGTAGAAGAGAACCTATACCATGAGTTATATGAGACATTCTTTTGTTGTTTCCCAGTAGAGCTGTATGAATGGATTTCAACATATGCATCTAGATCAATCTGATGCTATAGATCGTGCATGTGGACCCAAGATGACTTTCAAAGGTTGTAGGATGCGATATAAATTGTATGCATGTTTTTGATCACTGGTGGAAGGGATTACTAGCCAATTACACTTTAGATTATGCCATTTTGACGTATTATTTCCTAGAAGTTGTTGAGTTTGAGTTTTTGAGGGAGCCTAGAGGATCATTTTTAGCACTATTCCTCTAGCTATGAATATCTTGGTCATTACTTTGATTTTAGAAGTATTTCCAATGGCCGAGATAAATCTTCTTTGAGTCTTTGGGAGAGGAAGCTAGGGTGGAGGAAGATGTTGGACATTACGGCTGAAATGGAAAGGGAGGAGAGATGACTCAAGTATAGCGAAGCTCATGAAACGGAGATAAGTAGACAACGCGGGGTTGTAGGTGTGATGGATATATGGAGGCAAATGTTACGATAGGATGTTGTAATTCACATGGAGGATGTGGAGCATGAGCAATCTATGCTACCCCATCTTGGCAAGCGTGGGAGAGAGGCCCCTTCATCTTCTAATGAGATTTTTGTATGGAGAAATAAGATCCGTCGGCACACATATGAACCCACCTGATGACCAACCCCTAGCGCTTGGTTTTTCAAATCAAGGGAGAAGTATTGATAACCTAGTTGGTATCGGTGGGAGTGACTGATCGGTGCCCAGGAGATATAATTTTTTGTTTGGAACATCCATGGTTGAAAATTCCATTACGGTATTTGGAGGAATTTTTCGGCAATGTGCAAGTACGCAAGGTTTGGGCAATGTGTCTAAGAGTGGAATGGGATACATTTTTGAAAGTGGAGCAATATCACAGACCATTGGCATGTAGTTTAGTGGAACATTGGGGACACTAGGTGTGACCACTTTAGGCCCATTGTCAGGTACATGTGGATTTGGAGGTGGAACCGGTGGGTCTAGAGGTAGAACTAGTGGATCTGGAGGTGGAACTAGTGGATCTGGAGGCACAAGACCTTCTAGATCCATTGGATCTGGTGGAGGAGGAAACAATGGAGGGAACCAAGGCTCTGGATCGGGAGGACAAGGACCCCAACCACCTCCCCAAGTGTTTTTGAGATGTCTTTACACCTACTAGACTATAGGGGTATTGAAGATGTTGTAGAGCATGTGCACAAATGTGAGTTGTTATGGCATGCAAAGGGGATCACTACCCTAGAGTGGAAGGCAAGTTAGTTTGCAACAATGTTGCAAGGGCACGCACATAGCTGGTATAGGAAGTATGACCCCCATTAGATGGTGGTAGACTATACCACATTGAAGAATGCCTTCCTAGTCGAATTCTATATACCAGAGTTTGAGTAGAAGAGCATCATCACTCTAAAGAAGATCCGAAAGTGATGGAAAAGAGTGTACAGGAGTATAATGCAAGGTTTAAAACTCTCTGTCAAAACTATCATATGACATTAACCTTTCACAAAGATGCTCAATGGTTTTTTGGAGGGTTGATCATTCCATTTAGGAGGTCATTGTCACACAAGACTTTCACAGACATGTGTGAGGCATTGAAAACCGCCCGCATGCCGAAGCTATTGGAAGCATTGATATTGGCATTAGTCCTTTTCTGGAGGCTCAAATTTCTACAATGGTTGAGCAGTTGGAAAACCTATTTGCAAACTTCGGTGCATGAGGTTTATAGTGGTATTTGGTGTACAGAATGTGAAGTGGAGGGACATGCAAAGGATAGTTGCCCCCAAAATTCAGTACGCACCATAGCAGTATATTGTGAAATTTGTCATGGGGACCATAATGTGAGTAGATGTCCCTTGTTGCAGCATGCAATCCATAAGAATGTTTCTTTCTATTGCAATATATGCACCTCTATGACCCATGATACTAAGGATTATAGACTGATTGATCAAATCCATGATGGTATTGATCTCGGTTGTGTGCCAAACTAGCCTTTTAAGCGATTCAAAGGATGATGGCCATCGTTATGAAGGGCGTGTAGATGGAGGGGCATGCGGAAGATTTTTACGGAGGAGTTCATGGTTGTAGTAACCGTGACGGAGGATGAAGTGATTTCCCATGAGGAACATGTTATAATTGTGGATCTATAGAACATTATAAATGCGAGTGTCTAGATTTATTACAGTGCTCAAGGTGTGGGAAGAAGCATAAGTATGAGGAGTGCCCTAAGTTGTTTGAGCACATGGTCCAAAAGAGGCATCGAAAGGACAAGGGCACTTTGGGATGGTGAATATAAATAAGGTTGACACATAGTGGATGCCTAGAGTGGCGTGTGAGTCAGGGTTAGAACCTATTTTGGTGACAACACGAGTAGAGGCTGCGCATGCCAAGGAGGTACCAAGGCAAAGGACTCTAGTCTCAAGAGAATAAGTGGTGCACGGGAAGTATCTGGGCCCTTCCCATTAGAAGGAATTATATCAAGAGACAATGGATGTCATTTAGATTTTGCAAGGAGAAATATAGTGTCTAGAGGAGCATTCCGGGTAGTAGGAGAAATGGAGGAATCTTGAGGCTCCACGAGAAGGACTGGATGAGGTCAAGGAAGTGTGCAAAATGTTAAGGCAAGAGAATATTATTCCCTTGCTAGGAGAATGGATATGGGAGAAGGTACCACACGCCAGAGAAGAGTGCGAAAGGCGGTGTTGTATGTAAACCTCCCTCCCCATAGCCTTGACTATGACAAAGAGATCACAGTGAATGTAGTTATGGATGGTTTACTGCTTTGAGAAACATATTGATTGACATGGGAGTAGAATTCAATGTCATTACATTAGATTCTTGGCATCAAATGGGAAGGCTGCATTACAACCATCTTTGAATGTTTTGTATATGGAAAAAAACTAAGGCAATGCCCATTAGAGTATTGAAGGATGCAGTGATCACCATTTAAGGGGCCAAGTTTATTAGAGAATTTGAAGTCTTGGCACTCGCTAAGGTAGAAAAAACATTTCTTGGGTGACCATGGTACTATAAGAACAATGCTTGACCTAAGGTTCAACAAAGGATATATCAGTTTCGAGAACAAGGAGGAATAGGTCATCATCCCTTTGACGGATGGGAAGTCGGTGCCTTACACTGAGCCTTTGGGAGAAGAGGTCCTTGATAGAATTTATGTGTGCTCCATTAGAGACCCTAAGATAATTCACCCTATAGAAGGAGTTATCCAATTTGAGGATGCTTAGTCTATGAGTGATACAACAAGCATGGCATGTGACAATTGGGTGCACGGGACTTATGAGTTAATTAGGTGATAGTTGAGGGGGTTTGTAACAAGAGTGACCAAGGCATGCTCAGTCAAGTGCCTAGGAGGAAAGAAGTTGCCAAGTTACTCTAGAGGGGCATACCCTGAAATTTTCTTACGATACACAAAAGCTCAGTGGAGTGAGGATGAAAGAAGGGGGATGTTGAATTATGTCCTGCTCAGGAGTACAGCATGGTGGTGGGCTACACACTGCAATATTCTCTTAGAATGGTGTCAAGTTAGGATTGCCTTCTTTGTCAGATTCTCTAAAAGTAACGTGCCCATGGTCATACAAGACTACCATGGTAAAGAGACCACTTCATTTCATATCCAAGTGTGTGAGAAGGCCTAGATAGGAGGCATAGAGGCCTTACCACCATCATTATGGGTGCATAAGTTATATTCCACACTACAAGGTTGTGTGTGCGCATGGTATATCCACTCAGAAACACACCGCTAAATGGGAAATTGGTAGGAGATGAAAATTGATCTCATCCAAGATTTTGAATATTGGAGCACAAATCCATCAGTGGATAAGGCATTGCAAGTGATCAAGCACCTTACGATGGGGGATAGTGCCATGACGACGTACAGACTACTAGATTTAATAGGTGAGCCCATTTGAGAGGCATGTTTTAATGAGGATGAGTCGAGAGGAGATGCGGTGAGAGCACACATACATAGAAAAGGAAAAAGGAAAGATGGTTTATGTTATAGATGGGGAGGAAATGGAAATTATATATGTTAACCACTTTGAAGGTACGTGTAATTTTATAGATAGCACTGATGAAAGGACGCGTGCCTACCATGAGCCCCTAAAAATGAAGAAGGTTAACATTGGGTCAGAAGCAAAACCCAAGGAAGCTCTCATTGGAGACTATTGGTTGGAGAAGGAGGTCTCAAAGATCATTGATCGACGAGTTCTAGAGTTTTTTATTCCCTCATGGGTATCACAAACTCAAAGGCATTCACCATTCCTTAAGGGAGATGAAGATCAATTTGAAGGAAGGTGCGTGCCCAATCCGAAAGAGGCCATATCGATGAACCCAAATTTACACGTATAGGTCAAGGAGGAGATAAAAAATGATAGTGTCAGGTATCATTGAGGCTATTAAAGAGTCATAATGGATAAGCCCAATGGTCATCAACATCAAGAAGGATGGGAGGATCAAGATCTGTGTTGACTATAGAGACCTAAATGCAGTATGTGTCATTGATCCCTTCCCAACCCCGTTTATTGAAGAAATCTTAGAGGGAGTGATCGGGCACGAAGTCTACTCTTTCACGTATGGGTTCTCAGGGTACCACTAAGTCAAGATTGCAAAGGAAGACCAGAGAAAGATAACTTTCACCACTGAATGGGAAGTTTTTCCTACACGGTTATGCCTTTTGGATTAAAAAATGTGCCTATTGTGTTCTTGCACATTGTGGTACAAGAATTTTAAGACTTCATCCATAAGTTTCTTCAAGTTTACTTGGATGACTAGACTATGTATGGATTGGTGAAAGACCATTGTGACAACTTAAGGCTGATGTTTGAGAGATGTCGGCAATTGAGGATATCCCTCAACATTAAAAAATGTGTCTTTGCTACTCCATTTGGAACCCTGTTAGGACACATTATATGCAAAGAAGGTTTGCTAGTAGATCTCGCCAAAGTTGCAGTTATTGTAGGATTAGGGGAGCCTACTAGTCAAAGCACAATGCGTAGATTCCTTGGGCATACGAGGTATTACAGGAAGTTCATCAAGGGATATACCAAGAGGAGTTGAAACACAAGAGTGCCTTTCTTTGGGGAGAGGTGCAAAGTAGAAGGAATTTGACACCTTGAAGGATAGGCTTGTCACGACACCCATACTATGTTTTCCTTCTTGGGATAAGCCTTTCCATGTGCATGTTGATGCCTCAGGAACAGCTATGGGAGCATTACTAGCACAACCTAGGGAGGGAATTGTTGATCATCCCTTGTGCTTTGCAAGTAGAAATTTGACACCAGCAAAGTAGAATTACACAACTACTAAGCACAAAGCATTGTCTATGATCTATGCACTTTGCATAAGTTTAGGAAATATCTATTGGAAACACCATTTATATTCTATACGAACCACATGGCATTGAGGTACTTGGTCAACAAACTCATTCTACAAGGGTACATATGTCATTGGGTCCTTCTATTTCAAGAATTTGAGTTCACAGTAGTGGTGAAGCTAGGAAAGAGAAATTTAGGGCCTGACCATTTATCAAGGATTGAATCAGGAGAGGACACGTAAAGAATTAAGGATACCATGCCAGATGTGTAACTATTTAGGTTACGGCACGTGCCCTTGGACTTGGAAGAAAATGCAGTGTTCTTAAAAATAAGTGTGGCACCGGAAGGGATGAAGGCCCTGGAAAGAAAGTAGTTAGTAATATGTGTTGCACCCTACATGCTTATTAGTGGAGACCTATACAATTTAGGTCGTGATGAGGTTTTGTATTGATGCGAATTGGAACATGAGCATATAGCTATTGATCCACTACTTTGGAACTCTACGAATCACACAATTATGTTGTTCTACTTTCAACTTTGGAAAATGACATATTTTCTTGAAAATTGGAGCTTCGTGACTTATTATCTAGTGCTTATCGAAAGGAAATTGCAAAGAAGGAAATAATTCAAAACTTTAACACCAACAATTTTATCCTGAAACCTCCAATGGAGGAAAACTGATCAGGAAGGGAAATTGTTATTTCTTCCCACTTTTATTGGCTTAAGATAGACAAATCACATATTACAATAAGTATGAAAAGAAGCAACAATGTAAACCTTCTCTCCAATTACTTGTTTTCTTTGTTTCTACACCTTGCTCCTACAATTCCATTCCAGCACTGAAGATCTTGCTCACTACTCTCATTAAACTCTACTTCTTGATCTCTCTAGATCTTTGAATGCCTATTCTCTTGTTCCTTTCATGCATTTATAGGCCTTCCCATGTCCTCCCATGCACTGGAGGATGTGAAAGGGCATGGAAGGGAAGAGATGGTTAGGCGCTTCAAATTCACATCCACTCACATTCCATTCTCTTTCTCTATTTGAAAGTGTTAGGACCACTTCCACTGAGCGAGACCGGAGGTCTTAGGACTGCCACCCTGGTTGGGTGGTGGTTCTGAAACCGCTTCTCTGCATAGAGTGTCGGTTCCTTCCAGAACCTCTGTTTACCTTTTTTTCTCACTTTTCTTATTTCTCCTTCTTGGTGCTGATGGAATTGATGAAGTGGTGTGTTTTTCTAGATCCCTATGGATCATACCTCCCCTACTTAGGAGGATTTTGGTCCCAAAAAATCTTAGTGGGGAGTGGTAGAGGAATCAACTCCCTCTCGTGCTCATTCGAGTACCACTAGGTCTGCCTTGGTGTCTTCTCTCGTCTAACCTGCCAAGACTCCTGTGGATCTCTAGTTTGTTTTTCCAGTGCTACATCCTCCTCTAAGTTGCCTTGAGTACAATACTCTTTGGAAGGTAACTTTTGTATCTTTCCTTATTTTCATGCATAGATGGTGTTAGTGGATGCAAGCTCTTACAACTTACTATCAAGTGGATTTGCATGAAGTATGGCCTGAAGGTTTCTTCTCCAACCTGCTCAAGTATGGTGAAGGTCCCATACTGTAGTGGTTTAGTCCTTGCCTATCTTTGTTTCTTGAGATGGATCAATTTGAATCCTCTCTAAGTATGTTTTTGCTATAGTCACCACCATTCCCGTATCTCTTCTTCTTCTTTACGCCCCATAGTCAGTCCATTGAATCCATTGGTAGATACGGTGACTGCATAGCGGAAGTTTGTTTTGCTCCATGAATGAGCAGTTCCTGTGGTGTCTTCTTCTGTAAAAAATGACAAGTGATATCCAAATTCTCCATCCTTTGGTCAGAAATGTCTGTGCCCTCACATCCATTTTTCTTTTCTTCTAATGAAAGCAAGCAAAATTGATGATTTTCCTAAATAAGTCTTGGTGCTTGGTTGGCACTTACCATAGCCTTCTTTAATTTGCTCTGGTGTGCCCAGATGTTAAAAATGACTCCATCCTTGACCCATCATGTCTTTGGTTCTCCCTCCTTGTGAACATAGCATCCCTGGTATACAAGTAAGGACTTCAAGACAACGTCAAATGCATCAAGTGGAATAATATTAACCTCTAATACATCTATGTATTAGGTATTTATCCCAAACTGAAACTTACACTTCCTTGTAACTTGTATTTCTACACCCTTCTTCACCCATCCCAATGGGTATGGATGTGGATGCACGTAAGTCTCTAGACCAAGCTATTCTACAACCGCATCATAAATTAAATTTGACTGAGAACCAAAATCTACTAAAGTGTTTACCTTAGTCTTCTTGAGTTAGATTCTGATTTGAAATAGCTTACTCATATCTTCTTCTTCTTCTGCCCCGTACATGTTAGTGGCAATGCATCATAGCCTCTCATCTACATCCGAATCATCCTCAATATCCACCTCTCTTTCCGTCTTCACAATGGCCATCGATTTCTTGGAATCCTTGGTTCAGTGCTTTGGGTGCAATTCGGATGCAACTTCGAACATGTGGCGTCAATATTTCCATCTACATCACAATTCTTATAGAAATTCTTAGGATCTTTACAAGTATGCAAATCAGTAGTGGCATGTTTACATTTCCATTTGCCTCGCTACTTGTCTTCCCTTGTTCTTTGTCCCGATGTTCATTGGACTGGTCTCCCTTTGGCTCTATTTCTCCTTGCTTCCTATTGTCATCAATGTAGTATGCTTGTACAAAAGCTTCATTGAGATCCTTGGGATTCATGGAGATTACCTTCATCCGAAGGTGAGTGTGAAGTCCTCCCAAATACTTGGTCAGAATGTCCTCATCCTCTAAGTCCATATTGAGCAACATGGCTTGTCTCCGAAATTCCGTAGTGTAGTCTTACACGCTTTGACCGCTACCCTATCTAAAGTACTGTCACTTAATCATCATGTCAGTCTTATGGTAAATAGGATATAAGTTAGCTCTAATCAATTCTTTAAAACCCTTCCAAGTACTGATAATAGGATGTTTCTTCTTCTCACAAGTGGCTAGATGGGTTTCCCACCAAACCAAAGCATGACCTTCCATTTTGAGACGTGCAAAGGTGACCCTTTATGCCTCAGTGACATTATGCACACTAAAATAGACTTCCAACTGTTTTAGCCATTTATCTAGTAATTCTACATCTACTTTTCCTTCAAAATTCTTTATTTCCACTTTTGTTTCAACTTTAAAAGGTGTATGTGCAAATTTTACCTTCTCGCTTACAATTGGCGTCTCTTCACACTCTTCCCATTCTTCCTCTTCGTGGCTCTTTCCGATACCAAATTTTTTGGCTAGTGCTCGAACCACCGAGTCCATGGAATCTTTCTTAACCGAATCTATCTTTTACAGATCTGAAATCTCTTCTTGTTTCCTATGCAATCTATCCATCATGGTCTCTAGCATCTCGACTCTACAAACCAAGTTCTCTTCCTCCATTTGAGCTCAAATTCTCTATTTCCACTTCTTCGTAGAAATATCTAGCTCATAAGGTAAAAATTCTTCACCTTTGGACCTTGTCACTGTCATACAAAATCACAAGAAAGATTCAAATACCACAGTCCTTGATATATAATTTTCTTTTATACCAAAATGATCTGTAAACCTCTACTTTGGAACTCTATGAATCACACAATTATGTTGTTCTACTTTCAACTTTGGAAAATGACATATTTTCTTGAAAATTAGAGCTTCGTGACTGATTATCTAGTGCTATCGAAAGGAAATTATAGAGAAGGAAATAATTCAAAACTTCAAAACCAACAATTTTATCCTAGAAACCTCCAATGGAGGAAAATCGATTGGGAAGGGAAACTACTATTTCTTCCCACTTTTATTGGTCTAATATAGACAAATTACATATTACAATAAGTATGAAAAGGAAACAATGTAAACATTCTCTCATATTACTTGTTTTCTCTATTTCTACACCTTGCTCCTACAATTACATTCCAACACTTGAAGATCTTACTCACTTTGCTCTCATTAAACACTGCTTCTCGATCTCTCTAGATATTTGAATGCCTATTCTCTTGTTATTTCATGCATTTATAGGCCTTCCCATGTCCTCCTGTGCAATGAAGGATGTGAAAGGGCATGGAAGGGAAGAGACACATCAGGGTGCTTCAAATTTTCATCCACTCGCATTCCATTCTCTTTCTTTATTCAAAAGTGTTAGGATCGCCACCCTGAGTAGACAAGCGGTCTCGGACCACCACCCTAGCTAGGTGGGGGTTCTAAAACCGTCGCTCTACACAGAGTGGTGGTTCCTTCCAAAACCTCCATTTACCTTGTTTTTCTCACTTTCCTTAATTCTCCTTCTTGGTTATGATGGAACTAATGAAGTGGTGTGTTTTTCTGGATCCCTATGCATCAATTATTATGGAAGAAGCGCATGGTGG
This sequence comes from Taxus wallichiana var. yunnanensis, assembly GCA_018340775.1. NCBI lineage: Eukaryota > Viridiplantae > Streptophyta > Pinopsida > Cupressales > Taxaceae > Taxus > Taxus wallichiana. The sequence goes on from CM031244.1 coordinate 81,560,272, forward strand.
GATTACAGGAGGACACTCTGCGAAAACGCTACCACACGAAGATTGTATTAGTAGGTATTTTGTGGGAAACCATCTACAAATATTTTATTGAGTTTTTCAAGGCTGTGATCATTACCAATGCCTTGGGAAACACAGAAAGAGAGATGAAATGAATTTGTGACCAGAGCCAACACCGAACCATTTGAGAAACGGGAAATCAACTTTGTAGGACCAATTGTGCCAGCCACGTGAAGGACTGGTTCATGGTATATCATCACTTACACTTATTACTTGACACAGTGGGCAGAGGCAAGCACATACAAAGGATTGCACCGTGGTGACAATGCTAGATTCTTATGGGAAAACATAATCAGTAGGTATGGTTTCCCTTTAAGTTTAACAAGTGATAGGGGTAAACACTTTCTCAATGAAATGGTCAAAATTCTATTGGAAAAATTTATGGTGGCTCATCATAAGACTACCCCATATCACCCTCAAGAAAATAGAAGCTGTTGAGGCATTTAACAAAATACTAAATCATGCATTAACTAATATATGTGACGTTGGAAGATAAGATTGGAATGATAAGGCATCATCCGTTCTATGGGCATACAGGATAACCTACAAAAAGGTTGAATAAGGCCACACCATTTCAATTGGTGTTTGGTGTAGAGGTTGTTTTACTAGTGGAATTCATGTTACCTTTGTTGCGTATAGCACGCGTAGGAGGGTTAGTTGATGAGCAAGCACCGGAAGAAAGAATTGATAATTTGATGTAGTTAGACGAAATGAGATCACTTGTTAGATGGAGTCAGAAGACAGAAAAAGCAAGAAAAAAGGCATGGCATGATCATCATATCAAGAACAAGAACTTTGAGGTTGGGAAGTTGGTGTTGTTGTATGATTCCAAGTATCTGTGCCATCCTGAGAGTTGAAATTCCATTAGTTAGGACCTTACATAATCTCATACATTCTTGATTCGGGAGCTTTCTAGTTACAAGCACTAGATGGGACGAGGTTACCAGGTCAATTAAATGGGAGTAGGATGAAGCCATACTATAAATAAGTCTTCTTGGTTTTTGTAATAAGGTAGTATTTCCAGTTGGTTTAGAATTCCCCTTTATGTAATTTCCTTCTTTTGTTTCCCTTTCTCATCATTTGTTATTTTGTTTGTTTTTCACCTTGGGAGCCAGTAACCACATTAATTTTTGAAGGTTGTGCATGCATAGAGAACTGCACATCTATTTTAGTGTGGGGTGGAGTGATGTGAATTATAGGCCCGTAATACAAGTGTAACTAGTTGTAGAAGTTATGGTGAATGGCTCGGTTGATGGATACAAAACGTGCAAGGATGAAGGAAGCACATGGAAGAAGAGGTGGATGAAAAGGTTGGTGTCGAAGAAGACTTCAGAGAAACCACATATAGAGGAGGAATAAGCACAGGAACAACACGAGGTAGGTAAGAGCAAAAATCGGGGCATAAGTAGTGCCTTTGACACTTTGTTGACACATGCGTAAGAGTCTTCTGTCAAGATGGATTGTTTGTGTGTCAAAAGGTTGTAGAATGTTTTACACAAGATTGGGAGCATAAGTGAAGCTGTGTAAGGTCGGATTGGTGGAAAAAATTGTATTTAGTGGTAAAATACGGTGGTAGGTAAAATAGCATTTAATCTTTGGAAAGAAAGAAAATATATAAATAAGGATTTGGGAACTTCATTATTTTACCTTACATTTACAAAGTGGAAAGATCTCTCGCAAACTAGGGCATCCAAAAGTGATATGTGCGAAGAAAAATTTAATAAATTTGAGAAGATGCAACTAGAATAGATCTGAAAACTAGTAGGAAGGGAGTACACGGGTGTGGAGGAAGTTGTGGAGAAGTGTCATCTTGTGGAAGAATTGTTCTAGTTAGGGTTTGACGGCTAGGGCATGGTGTTAGGAGGGTTTCTTTACAAGATTAAGTCTTAGGGTTGGATAAAGTGGTAGAGCAGAGCAAGGAGAAGATGTTTGAAGTGTAACCTAACCAGAAGAATGGCACCAAAGAAAGCAACCATCTCACCTAAAAAGTAGAAGGGAAAGGGCAAGGGGAAGCAAACGACTACCGTCACAAGCACAAATGAAGAGTGGTATGTGGAGATGCAATACCTAGATGGGGTATTGCTAGGAAAATAATGGGAGTCTCATTTGTGGAAAATGACTGTGAGCGACTATAATCATCACACCAAGACGGCAAAGAAATAAATGGCTTTGGAGTTGGTTCACCCAACAAACAAGAGGACACCGGAGGGCATACCCATATATAATGACGAAGTAAAAGTTAAATTGGATAAGGCATGGTTATTGTAACTTTACGAATTACCCTAATTTAGCAAACATGAGTACCTCTATCGGTGGTGATAGCGCACTTTCACGAAGACCATTTTTATTTCATGGGGTGCAAGATGTGCATAACTCCTAGTTGATTTCCAAGTTCATAGGCCTTATCTATGAGGGGATAGCATTGATGATGACCTATGCTATAAGGATGCCATCAAAGAAACAATAGTTGCATATGACTACAAGAAAGGATCGCAATACTTTGACATCGTAGAGATTCCATATCCCGTGATGAGGATGTCCGTGTGCTTGGTAACCAATCTTAATGATCAAGAAAGATGGACTCAAGTGAACAAGGTATGGTTGAATGTATGCCGAAAAATATCTAAGGGGACCATCTACAACTTGTTAAATTTCATCACGGATGAAATCATTAGCAACGCGCAAGAAGGTGAGAAGATATTCTTTGGTAATTTTCTCCTCACAATTGTTTTCTCAAAGATAAAAGTTCCTGATGGGCTGGAAAGGTTTTTTTGGGAGTACCCAAAAGAGGATCCCTTGCCCATGAAGAGGTTTGCAAAATATACTTGTGAGACCATGACAACCATTCACAAGGAACACTTAGAGAAGTGATTAAAGCACATGAGGGACACGTTTGGGGTGGAGTAGAGGATTCCAGAGCATTTACATGTGCTCATAAAAGGAGAATTATAATTCACAGTGTATCAACACTTCTACATTGGTTGATTTAGTTTGACAGATGAAACAATGAGCCCCTTGTGCAAGCTTCCCTTCTCCTTCACCAAAAAATATTTCCAAGTAGGGGTGAACAACTTTAAAGAGGCCAAGATACTAAGGTTCAACCTTAGTGAGGTGGATCAAGACCATGGAGAGCTACACAGGAAGTTATTCTACCCCAAGAAGCATGCATACATGGAGAGATATGTCTCCCACAAGATATAAATGATGAAGCCTATAACATTGCCAATTCTTTGGAAGGGCTATAGCAAGGATATACCTTTGCATAAGGCAAAAATTTGAAAAGGGCGCATAATTGTAAAATGAATTATCCATCCATAAAGACCCCACAGGAAGGAAGAAGCCCATGCTAAAGAAGAGGGAAAGAGAAGAGGTGCAGAAAGGACCAAGTGTTCAGACTACATAAGTGGTGAGCGCACCGGAGACAAGCGCTAATCCTAGTACTTACACATGGATAAATAAGTCCCTAGTGAAATAAAATACTCTAGAAGAAGTACGAGAGCACGAAGAACCCATCACTCAAGAGAAGTTACCAGAGGAGAAGGAAGAGGAAACCGAATCTCTTATCGGGAAGAAGCGAAGGCAGAGAGGAGGATGGCTCGGAGGGCAGAGAGCTTAGAGGCCTATAGATGTGAAAGAGATGATGATGATGATGATGAACTTGAGGAAGTTCAAGGCCCTCCTGTATTTTGAAGTACATGACTCGAGAGGAGGAGAGCATAGAAAAGGAATATGGCAACATGGGAGGAGATCCCAGTTTGGCTGTAAGATTTCTTTAGGCCATGCACATGGGGAGAAAAAGCATAGAAGCATCACAAGATTAGAGGATGGGCTACATTATGATCTGAACAAGGTTTTGCGTGCACACTTTCAAAGAAGCTGTACCAATGGAGAAACTCTTGGATATGGTATCATTTGATGAGGAATGTGTATACCCTTGGACAAGGAAAATGATTTCTTGGGCATTTGAGTCCCACATCGACGATTTGGAATTTAAAGTAAGCCAAGGGGAAATAATGAAGGTACTGGAGTCAAAAGGAGACAACCCCTTAGTAAACGATCATCAGCTATCGGATGAACAAATCTACAATGTGTTGAACAAATTTTCAGTTGAAGTAGAATCTAAGATCTTTAAGAGGAATGACAGGGTGAAGTTTCTAGAGGAAGAACTAGAGAAGAAGGAAGAAGAGCTTGAGGAAAGAACCAAGGACTTAAATCAAGAGGAACTAATCAAGTGCTCAACTAAGGCATGAGTTAAAAGAAGAGAAGGCAAGGGTGCGTGAGGTTTACAAGAAAGTAGAGATGATCATAGATGTCATTGTCTTGAAGCATCCATATCTAACACCACCAATGCAAAAGTATGGATCCACCCTAGAGTGCCTAGAGGACTTGACCCGTGTCCTCACAATGGAAAGATGACCACTAGCCTTGGAATCTGTAGAGGAGGCATCAACACACAAAGAGAAGGAGGACAAGATGAAGGTTGTGGCAATTATTGCTTAGTACAAGAAATTCCTCACTGATGTGAAAGCTACGCCCAAGTCGCTAAGGCCACCTATGACAACTGCACCGATAGAGATAGAGTGGCAAGCATTTTGGTCACCACTCATGAAGTGGAGCTCAAGGAATTCTAAGAGAAGAACAAGGGGAATAAAGCATAACCTAACGAGAATTACATCCGAGGTTGAGAATAAATCAGAGCTATTGAGACCTTGTGGGGCTCAATAAAAACCAGTTGAAGGAGTTGTATCCCTAGATCACTCAAAGAATGGATGCGCTTGAGGATTTGGGAAAATAATTGGAGGGGATTGTGGAAACAATGAATACCCAAGGAGAAGGACTAAGCTTTGAAGAGGTGAGTGCCCTAATCGGAGACCTCTGTCAATAGGAATAGAATGAGGTCAATACTTGGAATAAGTTAGAGGTAGACTTGAAGAAATATTTCCCTCTCCTCTTGTAGAAGTAATCATAGTTTCCCCATTCTTTCATTCTTCCCCAAATTCTTCATTCCTTTATTCTTTCTCAAAACTATTCAAGGACAGTCATTCTTTATTCATTGAGAAGATGTTCCCGAGGGGATAATAGTTGTAGTGTGGGTGATGTTGGGCCCCTAAAATATTGGATAAGTACAAGAAGGTGCATGGGCACGCAAGGCCTATTTGAAGAAAGGTATGTAAGGAGAAAGCATGCAAGACAGGGTTTTAGGAGGGTTTAGTAGAACCCGGTGGTGCACACGCGCAAGGTAGAGAAAAAAGGTTTTGGGACTTAGCCATATTTGGCATATTGGGAAGAACACAAGGAAAGCATGACCCGACTACGCATGCGGAGTGGATAAGGTTCCAACCTAGCAACTTGGTCCCCATGAAAGGAATATACCTTATGATAGAATATTCTAGAAGGTCATCATGGAAAAGAATGGAGAGCTTGAGTCTGAAGGATCATGCTCCCATGGAGGACCACTTGGACACTTAGCAACCGATCTACAACTTTAGAAAGGCATGGTGGTGCTTTCTGAGGCTATATATACAAGCACCTGGTAGAGGAAAGAGACACATAGACACACTTTGAGAGTTGAAGAGAGGTGAAGCTATGTAGAAATATTGCAAGAGTTCTATGGGTTGGGTTTAGAGGATCTGTAGGAGTATGAGGTATCAAGGGGATGGGTCTGAATATTTTCTTTGTCCTATGAGGGGCTTAAGTCCAGTTCTGATGCATGAATTTGGTCTGCACTATGATATGGATCTATGATAGCCTCAATGAATGTAATGTGATTACCAAACGTGTTTAATATGAATATATGTGGTTACAATTTTACTTATATCTATATGGATCAGTTTTATATATATTTCATATGAGTGGGTGTAAACCCTTGTGCATTTTTTTTCTGTTGTGATTCAAATCTATGTTTTGTAATGCTTTTCTTATTTGAATGAATACATTGGTCTAAGAATCCCGTTCTGAGCTCTAAGTTGGATGTATGGTTCATTTCCATTCTCTTTACTTAATTTTCTATCAAATATAATGCATTCTCACACAACTCACATAAAGGAGGGGCTCAAAGCACCCGCGTGTGCCTCGGGTGAGCGCCAGTGCCCACCGAGTGATAGGCCGATGTGCATGGAATTTCATTGTTCTTTGAAAGGGCATAAAAATTAATACACATACATAACATACTGCAATATGATAAAGTAAACAAGCCAACTTTGACATGGAAATAAGTACAAACACACATACTCAAATGAACAACATTCAAGACAGGTTGTACTAATTTTTTTGTTATCTAACTTCAATTTCGACCTACACGAATGAGCGAAAAGGGTTAAGAATAACACCCCAAGAAATGATACATGTGAGTTTAATAAAAAAAATGGTGTAGAAGTACCTTGAAATAGCAATCGTGCGCTATGGAACCGCCTCAAAAAATGTGTTTGTGTAAGGTAAGAAATAGATAACAAAAAAACCAACTTTTATTGATGGAAAGTAAATCCAAATGATCCACGTGTCACACAAGAGAACAAGAAAGAATCCAAGAAAGATGTTTTATAGAACAATTTTTTTACATTCAAGGAAAATGCATTTGATACGGTTTTAGTTGTGTGCATGTTGTTTACCAATTTGTGGAACAAAATTGACTTTTACAAAAAAATTAGATTTTTGTTTTTTATTAGATTAGGCAAAAAACATGGATTGGCTCCCAGAGGCCAGTACAAAAAGAGGAACACAACCAGAAATAAAACAGAAAGAAAACCTAGAAAGGGGTCCCAGAAAAATGAGTTAAACAGGCTTAACTCTTACATTGCATGATCTGGACCCCCAAAAGGACAAAAATACCAAGAAACAACAGGGCATCACAATTCACCAGTAGTCCACACATATTTTAGAGACCAATAAAGCCTCTGCAACAATAAAAAAACCACGAGGCCCCGGACAGAATGACCATCCAGAGTCCGAACCAACCAACACCTACTCCTCCTTTGAGTTGCTAATGCAAAGGTTGAATCTCCTCCTTTTCTTTTCCCCTTGATCTCCTCCACTCTGTCAAGTAGCACTTTAACCTGAATCTCCAGCTCCTTCATTCTATGTTTTATCTGGACCTGATCCGTGACCATCTTCTTGAAATGTTGATGATGTTCAACATGGACTCCCTTTGCCCCTCGTTCGTGTCCTCCATAGCTTTTAGGACCCCTTCTAAATACAACATCTTCTTGCTCCATTCTTTAAAAACAATGGGGTCTCCCACACATTCATTCTTCCTGGAAGCACTGGCTTCCCCACCACCACCCTCATTTTTGTCTTTATCTTTCTCATCCCCCCGGAGGGTACCTTTACCCTCTTTCATTTTAGTAAGACACTCCGCAAGAGTAATGTCATCTTCCTCGTCTTGCTCCTCCAGGGCCATAGTCAAAGGATGATCTAGAACCAGCTTGCCATTCTCAACCAGAAGAAGAATCAGGCCCTCATGAAGGGGCAACTCAACTTTCTTATTCTGGAAATCCATCAGCGAGTTCGAAAGAGAGGTGGCCAGAAAAAGGGAATACTGACCATAAACTTGTGATGGAACATGTTGAGGAAGGTCATGTGATGGGTATAGATTTTTCTATACTTACCCTCCAGTAATATATTTCATAACTTGAAGGAAAACATCCTTCCAGACTCCAGGAATACACGAACGTGCAATACCATCAGTGAAGAAGAAACAAGTCTCCTTGCCAACAAAAAATCACTCAATCTCGAGGTCTCTACGGGTTCTTTCCTTGTATATTTTTAACCCATCCATCTTCATATCAGTCACCCTAGAAAAATTGGATTTTTGTGAATTTTATGAATGTTTTGTTTTTTTCAAAATTTATACCAATGTATTTGTGATTTTACGAACATATTTGAATGTTTTTGTGATTCTCTTAACATATTTGAATGTTTTTTTGATTTTCTAATATTATTTTAAAGCCATGTATAGGAAAAGAAACAAACCTAGATGCCCCAGGTGATAGACCGGATGTACAATGGTAGAATTCCACGCATATTTAAAAGATAGTGAAGATGTGAAGATGCCCCTAAAGTTAGATGGGAATATACAAAGGAAAACTCTTCACAAATATACAAGAGGGGGATCATTTGGATCAAGGATTTGAAAGGATAGGCTGAAAAGGAATCTCATACGTAGGCGCAACCTAGCTCTAGATAAAGCAAATGTACCCCCAAGATCTGAGATTTACTGTGGAAAATAAATCCTCCTAAAGTGCCGAAACTAGTTTTCACCAAAGGACCTATCCAAGGTGCCACAATTGCATGGTTTTCACATTTGGATGACTTGTTTTCTCTTTACTTTTTCTTGATTTTTTTGATTTTTTTGTATTATTTTCTAATATTTTATACTTGCCCTATGCTTAAGCATAGAACTGCTTGAGACACTTGGATTTCATAGGTTCTTACAGCTCATCTTTGTCAAGATAGGTAAGTTTGTATGCTCCTGACCCATACTTTTCCACTATCACATAAGGTCCTAACCAATTAGGTTTGAACTTACCCTTCTTTTCTCTTTCTTTCACAGTGTTGAATTGGTTTTCCTTTAGCACAATATCTCCTACCTCAAAGTGACGAGATCTGATATGCTTGTTATAGCCACGGACACTTGATTCTGATACACTTTTAAGTGATTGAGTACGTGGAGGTGTATTTCATCTAGTAATTCTAGCTCTATTAGTCTAGCCACATGGTAGTCTTCATCTTTGTCCAGATAGTCTCTGAGAGATATTCTCAAGGAGAGAATCTCAATTTCTGGGGGATAATGGCCTTCTTGCCAAAGACTATGGAGTAGGGTGTTACACCATAGGAGTGTGAATAGAAGTTCTATAATCTTAGAGGGTGGGATGGATCCAGTAATTGCCAATTTTTACCGGTCTTACTTAACATATTCTCCTTAATCTGAATAAGGATTTTGTTGGAGGCCTATGGTTTCCCATTCCCTTGAGGGTAATAGGTAGTAGACCACTTTAGATGAATCTGGAAGTGTTGGCATAATTCCTTCACTTTCTTCTTCTCGAAATATTTACCATTGTCACCTATAATGGGAGAAGGGATTTCATAATGGAAAATGAGATGGTTCATGACAAACTTAGTGATCTCGCACATATGTGAGTGACATATGTGAGTGGAACAACTTCCACCCATTTGGTGAAGTATTATGTGGGAGTTGTCTTGTGCAGAAGTAGATTCATCCCGAAGAATATTTCAAGCGTAAAGAAGGGATGAGCTGGGAAATATAAGGGAAAAAGAATTGTTCCAAAGCGATGGTAAAACACATTTGGGTTTAGTAAACAGAGCACCTACTTGCAAGATGTCTAAATATTGTATTAATATTTGTTTAAGAAAGGTCGATGTAAAACAAAAAAGTCTAAATATTGTATTAATATTTGTTTGATTCAAAAAGTCTTTTCTTCTTACTTCTATTTTCATCTGAAAAGTATCCACCCTAAATACAACAAGTATTCAAGTATTTATAGAAGAAGAGAAGAAAAGAAGGCAAAAACAAACCAACCACTTAATTACAAAATATCTTACAAAATATCCTAAAGTCATTTGTTGACTTTTGACAACTTGGTGGATGACATCATCCCATGGTGCAACATGGATGATGTCATCATTTGTGTCAACATACTTTAGATGTTTACAAAGAGAAGGTCGAGAAGAATGAGACTATTCATCGTCGTCCCACGTGGCTGAAAGGGGGTATCCTGCTTTGCTGCTGCTCAGGAGACGTGATGTGGAACTGGGCACGATATTCCATGAACTTGCTGATCATGGGCTGAAGTTGATCCTAGGAAGGATCCTTGTGACGATCACTAATAGCCTCGCAAGTCTCCCGCTCATCTATGAGCTTTTCAGGAGCTTGGAATATTCATTTTCTGCCTCTATCAGGTACCCTATGAAGTCACGATAGGCCAACAGGTTGTTGATGGATTCGGCGTCGAAAGTGACTTCTGGTCCCAACCCTTGCGAAATGATCTCCTTGAAGATCCGAATAGTTTCATCAACCTTTCTCAAGGTGAAAGAAGGAGTGAGCAAGCCCGGAGACATTCTCAGGACAATTTTCTCCATTTGATGCATTGCATCCAGGGCTTCCTCCTTGATTTTGTCAATCTTTTCTAGGACAAACTCCAACTGATCGACCCGGTAGTCCAGAGTAGAAAGGATTTTGTTGAGGGCTGGGGTGACCGAAGATGCCGAACTTGACCAGATCTTCGACCATGAATAGTCGAGCATTTTTGGAAGGTCTCATGTTGCATCCTAGCATGGTCTAGCTCTTTGGAGATAGGTCTGCTATCTCCTAAAGCTCTTTGTTCACCCGCCTGATATTCTAATACAATCTGGTGAACTTGGCGATTACTCCCTCACTTTCCTTGAGGATTTGGCTTCTCCAGGTGGAAACTACCATACCCTGCTCACCGATTTTGGCGTATTCATTTATCTTATCCTGGCTCAGAGGCTCAGGAGTTTCGGCGGTAGTTGTAGGAGGTGCACTGCCCATTTTCTGCAAGGCATGGAGAAGATGTTTATTTTACTCCTTTAATAGCCTCTTTTCTTCCTTTACTTCCTGGAGCTTCTTACAAAGGGTGTCAACTGCAGATAGGGCCTCTCCCTGAAGGCTTTCTGAAGACATCCCCATTGTGACTTGGGTCACTGTATAATCTGTCGAAGACAGATCCTTTTTATCCTTTAAAGGATTGGGATACGCTATCTCCATTACTCTCTCTCCTGACACACTCTGAGAGAAGCGGGTTATAGGTTTTTGCTTCTTGGCCCCCTTTGATGGGATGACGGAGAAGTCCATCGGTGCGATGGGAACTTTCCTCTTTTGTTGGCTCAGGTGCTGAGAGATCCATGTTGGACTTATGGGAGAGGGACCGAGAAGTAGAAAAGGGAGCAGCTGCAGTAGTAGAAGGAAAGTGCGTTGAGACACTTGGAGGCGGCATTGAGAGGGAGGCCGAGAAAGTGCTCACGGGAGGAAGAGATACTGTAGGGGAGGTAGACATGGGAATGGAAGGGAGCTGAGAGATGAGGGAAGAAATGGTGGGGGACAGCTCCACGAGAGAAGAGAAGATGGATGACGAGGAAGGGGAACAGTAGAAGATGGGGGAGAGGATACGACCAAAGGAATGGTCACTTGGGTCACGAGGAGGGGAAGGAGGAGAGGGAGAAGGGATAGAAGGGACCTCAACAGTTGTAGTAGTGGAAACATCCTGAGTGGATGTGCCCATCGGAACATCTTCGGCCGCTTCTTTCTCTGGAGAAGCCAGAGTTATAACTTGTTCTTGTGCGGCGGAAGGGGGACTCTCAGGAGCCTCTTCTTGGGTAGAGCTTGACTCACCCTCTTTGTCTTTACCTCTTGCCCTTTGGTAGATGTTTTGGCCTGGAAGGTGCATTGCCCAATGGAGATGTGGTGAAATCAACCCCGAGGTAGATGAGGCCATTCATCCTGCACCAGTGCTCTGTTCTCCACAGAGTTTCTTTGACCCTTTCTTCAATGGTTTGGGGCACTTTAGTTCTATCAATTACAACAAATGGCTAGTTGTCCCCATCCGTGTCAAGATATACCTGATCAACTTCTTGATCAGTAGTTTGATAACCCTTTGGGACAATGGCCATGCCATACTGAATGATTTCAGCCAAAGCCAAGCGGGAGTGATCTTTTCTTCTGAGCTCGACCTCATGATACAGGTCGATATAAATATCCTCGATCTGCGGAATGTGGATTGGATCGAGTTTGGCCCTGGGAAGGCAATTCCTTGGGTCGAAAGTGGGCCTTGCCGGGAAGTTGTGCTTTAGATTGAGCAGTTCTAGCTCTGCAAACATCTCCCGGGCTTTGTGGTGGGAAAGACAAGTGTACACCCACTGTGAGGGGGAAAGGAGTTCCACCCTTCTTTCTCTTCAAACACTTTTCGTGGTAGGTTATGAGCTATCTAGATAGCTCCAACAGGATCAGCTTGGGGCCGGCATATCTTGGCAATTTGGTGGGTTCCCCCAAGAAGTTGGCTGCCCTTAGATAGGTGAAGGTGGGAAATTGCGTGAATAAGGCCCCCACTTCTCCATTTTTGCAACAATGCTCTTGGTCATACGACCGTGAGTCATGTTTGGCCTCAAAAGGTAGATGATGCCGTAGAAGAAAGCGTCGTTGATCTTTGTAAACTGTGAAATACTATTTTCCAGCTTTAGCTCTGGGTAGTATTCATATATTTTCACTTGGGGCCAAACCCCGCATCGCATCAATGCTGGATAATCCCTCTCTGAGGCTGTAACATAAACTACATAGGAGTTCATGTAGAACCTCCCCGTTGTGGTGAGTTGTTGGAGCTGCTCGGATATAGTGCTTGCTTATGATCTCCGCCCACTCGAAGCGTTGATCTGGCACATTCTTGTTCATTGTCTCCAGGTACCTGAGCATCCATTTATGAAAGTAGTGGGCATCAGGAAGCCCAAATACTCTGCTTAGGAATGTGATGGTATCACTTAGTTCCTCGGAGAAATCACTGCGATGAATGACCTGTGGCCATCTGGTTACCACCTTCTTGTTTTTCAGGTATACCTCATTCATCAATTACATACACTGGTCTTCGTTGTCCTCCCAAGCCTTGGTGCAGTCTTCTTGGCTTACGGCCACAAAGTGCTGGTGGTGAGGAATGCCAAGCATAATTTTGAAGTGTCGGGCAGTGAGGTTGATCACGACCTCGCCCTTCTCATTTTGGACACACCTCATGTCTTTGTTGTAGCAGCGGGCCACTACCATCATGAATTCGTTGTTTACTGCACTGACTGGGAATCCCCCAGCAAAATGCAGGCCACTGCCTACCAGTTTGTCCATCCAGGGACTTCCTGTGACCCTCTTGGTTCTGGCCCAGAAATCTTCCATATCAATGTGACCGAGCTCAGAGTCTCTTATATCCAGGTCACATTCTGCCTGGGATTTGGGCATCCTGACCCTCTGATATTTATACTTCATCTCTTCCTCTGTAAGCTTGGCTTTACCCTTAGACTTGGTTGGTCTCTTGCTTGATGTAGACATATGTAGTTCTAAACTCAGTTGCTGATCTGCAAGAAGAAGAAGTGAAACCCAATGCAGAAGAGTCATGTTAGCTTTTTGATCTCCCATTAAAGCATTGACAGAAGGAAGAGTTAGCAATTTTAAGGCATCAGGGCGCAGGGCGCATGAACACTGCAGGCTGCAGGGTTAAATAGTATGGCGCACAGAAAAAGGGTGTTACAAGGGACAAATCAGTGCCAAAGGGCGCAAGGCGCATGGATACTACACATGACATTTTTGTTGCAAGCAGAAGTGTGCCTGCGCCATTTATATGCATTTTATACTGGGCGCAGATAATTTTCATGTTGCACGGGGACAGGATGCGCCAAAGGGCATGCAGTTTAGTGTGTGTAACATCATCTTTACATGTGCAACAGGGAACTTGGCGTGGCACATGAAAGGTTTGCATGACATGTGTTACTGTAATAGGGGATGCGCCTGCGCCGTTTAACGTAGTTTTATACTTGGCGCAAGTAAGGTTGGTGTTGCATGGGTGCAGGGTGCGCCAATGGCGCAAGTTTTTGCAATGTTACATAGGAGTTCGGTGTGCGAGGGCGCAGGGCTTTTGGGTGTTGCAAGCAAGGAAAGTGCGCCTTGAGGGCGCAACTATTTTTTATGCAGCAAGCATGGCGAATGCGCCAAGAGGAAAAATGCAGTCTACCAACTTTTAAGTCTTGTTTCTTTCTCTGGAGGGGTTTGCATGTGTTTTAAGCCTCTTCTGCAGGGTTTCTTGGATAGTGAAGAGGGCATATTAAAGAGATCCAAGTGATTTTTCTGAGGTAGAGTCCTCCTTACCAGCAGATCTAGAAAGAGGAGGGAGAGTATGGGAGAAGGACAACAAGAAAAACAGGAGAGGGGTTTTTACAGAAACATGCCTCCTACTACACAAACAAACAACCAACAAAAAAAAACATAAGAGGAAAAGGACCACCTACCCGGATATATATAACATGAGAGATGAAGCGGGGTCCACGAGCGTGATACGAGGATAACAGCGTCTTTGTGCAGTGTGCGAGAGGAATAAAATCTATCACGTGTGTTTTTAATTGTGAAAGTGACAGGGTGGATGTGCCTATATATAGGAAAAGGTGCAATAAATGTGCCAACCACTTTTGAAGAGGCGCATCAAAACACCTGTCGACACTTCAAACTTTGCGCCCTTTGGCACACCAAAACGTGTTAACACGTGATTATGTGCGCCTTTGGCGCAACAAAAATACTGTCAACATGGAAATATGTGCGCCTTTGCACACCAAAATGCGGCGCAACAAAAATGTTGTTGACACGAAGGCGCATGCACCTTGGCGCATGCAAGAAAGGTGCATCACGGGGAGGCGCACCAAAATGTGTGTCGACACTTCGAAGGGTGCGCCAAAGGAAATGAAGGGGGCGCAAAGTTACTCTATGTTGCACAGACAAAAGGTGCGCCCAACCAAAAAGGACCAAAAATGGCTAAGTTCGGAAAACTAGATTTCCCGGGAAAGGACTTTGCAATTTCGAACACAAGGGTCCTGACGAGGGACCAGAACAAAATTTCCATTGGGTTACCCATGAAATTTCCCTTGTCAATTTTACGGGATAACAAGCTAGCTCTTTCTGGGGACTATCTCTGAGCGGAACTCAGGGGTAGAGAATCCCAGATCTACATGTGCCTATCCATTGGGTTACAGAGTCAAAAACAAGGGCGACCGAAAAGGGGAAACAAAACAACCAAAAAAAGCAAACACACATGACAAAAAAAAACACACAACTGAAGAAAACTATACAAAGAAGAGAGCAAGCTCTACTTCCTGAAGATTTTTAGATGCTGCCCACTATAGGGAAGCGGGAGCTCAGTTCCATCCAGATACGAGAGATAGAAGCTATTCTCTCCATTGAGTTGCTTGATCTTGAAAGGTCCTCTCCATAGGGAATCAAATTTTCCATGCATGCCCTTCGGCTCTCTTCGTTTGTCCCACAAAAGGATGAGGTCTCCCACATGGTACTCTCTTTGCTTAGCTTTTTTATCGAATAATCTCTTGACTTGATTCTGATGTTCGGTGATCCTGTCGACCACTCTTACTCTCTTTTCTTCAAGCTCTATTAGATACATGATCCTCTTTTCAAGAGGAATTTTGGAAAGTCTCATCTTCGATTGCTCGTGCCAAGCATAGAGCAGGGAGTTCCATAGAAATGGGAAGCTCGGCGTCGGTTCCATATAACACTTGAAAAGGTGACATGCCGAGAGACCTCTTGGGAGTAATGCGGTCCACCCACAAAGCGTCGTATAATGACTTGTGCCACATTCGTTGATTCTCATCCACTAGCTTTCGTATGATGGTTACTAAGTTTTTATTACTGGATTCTTCCTGACCATTTCCCTGAGGGTAATAATCTGAGGCATGAGCCAAAGTTATTCCGTATTCATAGCAAAAACCAACAACTTCTCATGAGGAGAAGTTGGAAGCATTATCAGCAACAATCTTGTTTGGAATGCCAAACCTGACAATGATATTTTCTTTGATGAAACTGCAAACAACCTCGGAAGTGGCATGTTTGATAGGTATGGCTTCCACCCATTTCATGAAGTAATCTGTTGCTGTCAGGACATAACTATGTCGGCACTCGATTGGGGATTGAGTGCACCGATAAAATTGATTCCCCACTTTATCTGAATGGTTCATCAATAACGACCGGCCTGAGGGGAAAAGCAGCCATTTTGGGCTTGCCGACAAATTGCTGGCAAGGCTCACACTTTGCTACCCAGGTGGTTGTATCTTGGAAAAGCGTTGGCCAATAGTACCTGGCCCGGATGATCTTGTGCACCATCACGGAAGAGGAGAAATGGCCACCACAGGCCGAATCATGAAAACTCTCAAGTAACTTCACCTGTGTGGCTTGTCAACACATCACAAGAAGATGCCATCTATTCCATGTTTGTATAAACCGTCATCCCAGATGATATATCTGGCTGCTCTGAGCTTTATAGCACACTTCTCCTTTGTAGTTAGATGAGCTGGGCATTCACCATAGGTGAGAAAGAAAGCAATATCGAATACCACTCGTCATTGGTTGCGACAAATAGAACCATAGGTAGTGAATCGGCTTTCTCCAGCTGGCTTTGTGCTCCATTGGCGCAATCATCTTTTCCTCGAAACTTCTGAATCTTGGTTTTCAGCCATAAGTTGACATAGGCCCTTGCCTCTTACTAACTTGGTTGGTTTTATATCTAGATCATACTCTTGGACTTTTGCAATCCAATTTCCTCACAAACTCCTAACTCCTGTTGAGTTAAGATGGACTTTACTGCCGTGTCAGGAACTAGAACCACTGTATGAGAGTTTAGAATGTAATACCTGAAGTTCTTAACTGCTTTGACAATGGCGAAGGCATGTTTTTCCAACTGGGTCATTTTTAATTCGTGAGGCTTGAGAGGAGAGCTCATAAATGCAATCGGGGATTCAACATCTTGAGAATTCCTTTGCATTAGGATGGCCGACACAGTGTGCTCAGATGCATAGCTATACATAATAAAATCCTTGGAGAAATCGGGACATACCAGGACTGGCGTGCGTGAGCGACGGAGGCTTTTATCTCCTCGAATGACTTCTTCCCTTCTTCGCTCCATCGGAAAGTTGGTGACCCTTTCATCATGTCTAATATGTGGTGAGTCTTTTCAGCAAAGTCGGGAACAAAGCGCCTGAGAAAATTCACTTTTCGAAGAAGGAGTGAACGCCGGTCTTGCTTGTAGGTAAAGTAAGGCTCTGAATAGCCTTAACTCTTTCGGTATCTATCTTCGTCCCTTCTTTGCTAACAACATGTCCCAACAACTTTCCCTCTGTGACTCCAAAAATAGACTTTTTAGATTCAGGGAGATCCGTGCTCTCGGCATCTAATCAATACTTGCTCCAAATGATCACAATGATCATTTCACTATTTGGAGAACACAGTTAAGTCATCCAAGTAGACTACGATGACCTTCCCCATCATACCTTTGAATGCAAAGTCCATGGCCCACTGAAAAGTGGCACCAGCATTGGTCAGGCCAAAAGGCATCCTGCTATAAGCAAATGTACCCCAAGGGGTAGTGAATGCTTGTTTTGAATTGGTCTTCGGGTGAGACTTCAATCTGATTGTAGCCTGAAAAACCATCAAGCATGGACAACATTTTTGATCCGGTTACTGCTTGCAAAACCTGATCCATTATGGGAAGCGGGTAGTTGTCCTTCAAGGATGCCTGATTCAAGTTACGGAAATCCATGCATATGTGTATCTTGCCATTCTTCTTGCACACTGGCACAATGTTTGCGACCCAGGTACTGTGATGGATAGGAAAAATAATCCGTGCGTCCAAGCATTTTCTAAATTTCAGCCTGGATAGTACCTGAGATCTTAGGATTATAGTGTCTCTACTTTTGGCGAAAGGGTTTGACATCCTCTTTCAATGGGATGTCATGTTGGATGTCCTTTGGCTTAAAAGACTTTAGATCGGCATAGGACCATGCCAATACATCCATGTATTTCTTCAACAATTTGACAAACTTCCGCTTTTCTTCAGGTGTGCAACATTTTCCAATGTTTACAAACTGTGGATGTTCAACCGAACCTAAATTGACCGGTTCGGTTTCTGGGGAGGAGCCAGGATCATCTCACCTTTTCTTTTTTACAAAATGATCATGCATCGAACAACCATTCTAGAGAAACCAAACCTTTTGGAATTTTATTTCCTTTGAGTTGACATATGCCGTCACTTCCTTTTGATTCTTCGTTTTGATCGGTAATGAGATTCACGGCATGTAGAAGTGGATCCTTCAAAATGAAGTTCACTAAAATTTTCCCTTTTCGAGAAAGGCAATGAGTTGATTGTCATCGTTGAATACTTGCCAGTGCTGAGAATTGTCTGGCACACTTGGGCGGAAAACCACCTCAATGGTATATTTGTCTGTTTTCAAACCTGGGTGAGGGAGCATGAGGGATGCTGAAATGGCCAATGAATCGGCCATGTCATTCTGAGCTCTTGGGATGGCTTTTATTGAAAAAGCGTCAAACTCCTCGATGTTGTCCCACACCGCGTTGCGGTAATGTCTGAGCCTTTCATTCTTCACTTGGTATATCCTTTTAACTTGATTTATGACCAGCTCTGCATCACCTTGTACTTTCAGATTCTTTATTCCTCTTTCCTTTGTGGCTTGCATGCCAAGTAGTAAAGATTCATACTCAGCAGTATTATTTGTGTTGAAAAATTGTAACTTGAAAGAGAGAGGAATAATCTCTTCTTCGGGAGATATTAGTACGGCGCCAGCGCCACACCCACTAGTCACGCAGCTGCCATCAAACTGCAAAGTCCAAATCTTGTTAAGATCCTCTGCTTGGATGAGGACATCCATTTTGTCAGACTCGGTAGACAAGAAATAGTTTCCCATCCCTGATGATTCGAAGAGAATTTGGGCTTTGGGGTCATCGGAGTTAGTAACCAGGTACTTCTTTTGCGATTCAGGCTCCAATGTTTGCATTACACCTTTGATGGGGATTCTAGCCTTAGACCAGTCCATATGAATCTCCCCACCAACTTCACTGCAAAAACTCCTTCCTAGCAGAATTCCATAGGCTGCTGGAATATCGGCAACAAGGACGGTCATTTTTACCCTTTTTTTCAGGGAATGCTGCAAACGCAAATTGCGCGTCTTTGATTTGACCGATCAGCGGAACTTGCTTGGTTTCCAAGGAATAACATCAGCCAAAAGGCTTGGTAAGGGTGAGGCCCAGAGCATGGGTGACTTTTGCTAGGCATGACATTATCGAAGCTCCAGAATCAATTATGCAGTTGCTTAGTTTGTGGCCATTGATT
This sequence comes from Taxus wallichiana var. yunnanensis, assembly GCA_018340775.1. Classification (NCBI taxonomy): domain Eukaryota; kingdom Viridiplantae; phylum Streptophyta; class Pinopsida; order Cupressales; family Taxaceae; genus Taxus; species Taxus wallichiana. The sequence continues at coordinate 81,579,231 of CM031244.1, forward strand.
AGGAGGGAGAGGTAGAAAGGTTCTATCTTTCCTGATGCGGAAGTCGAGGCAACGTTTATGCGGGATGAAGGAGGGGTGGAAAGGATTCCTTTTGGGGAAACCTGATTAGTTACGATAGCTTGACTTTGGATGTATTCGGTCAACCTTACAAGTTGTTTGGGGTTTGACTGAAGATACTCGGCTTCAGACATTTGGATCTTGGTCTTTTTAGCGTGGTCAATTATGTCAAATGCGGCCAAGGGTTGCGTTGATGGAGGAATGAGTCCCTCATTTCACGATGGTAGGGTAGGATCACTGGCCTTGATAGGAACATGAGAGGACTGAAAAGATTTTTTTGAAAAAGATCTAATAACAGGTTGAGCCGGAAGGGGACTACCTCATTTAGCGATGGTTGGAGGCGTGTTGACACGGCCTTTTCTTTCTGTATCTTGGTAGCAACCTCTACTTCCTTTCCTTGTGAGTGGGTGAAAACAACATATGACTATCCTGCTTGCATACCCTTGGGTACCCTCCTCTTCATCAGATTCCCCCTCATCAAATTCCATATACCCGATAGTAGAGTCGTCTAGTCGGTTCACCGACATCTTGATCATCTTCACCTTGAGATGAAGGTTCTTCATAATTTTGTCTTCTTCTTCTGATTTCGGCTAAAGCGTTGACCGGAGGAGCCTCAAGCGCCAACCGTGGAGTAGTTGCGGAGCAAACGCGGCCTATGCGGGATGCTGTTGGAAGTGAAAGTTCTTCGTGGAATATCCCGGTATGGGGAACTGGGGGAAGCTTGGGCTAACTACTTCTTTAATGCGAGCAAGTCATTCACCATCTTTTGAAATGCCGGATCAGATGAAGTGGTGGGAGAAGGGCTCGAAGCTTTAAGCTTGGATGATTCTCTTTTTAATTCACCAGATATTAGCAAGTTATCTTCGATCCGGATGGCACCAGCCTGGGCGAGAATCAAAGTAGCTACTTGTTCTTGCAGGAGTAAGAAACTTACTTTTGAGCTCATGGCATTTACTGAAGAAACACTTCTGATTTTCCGGTGTTGGAAGCATGGTAGGCGGAACACGGTTGATCAGTGAATTGAAATGCGGGTGATGAAGTCATGCATAGTTTCATTGACCTCCTTCTTTAGGTGAGTGATCTTTGATAGCAATGTGAATGCGTCTTCGGAAGGCTTATACCTGTCTTCAAATGCAGCCCGTAAGGTGGCCCAACTAGTAATAGATCCGGCCGGCAAATGCTGAAACCATTCTGCGGCGGGTCCTTGCAAAGTTTCCAGAAAAAGGTGAACCGACACATCTTCATGGGTCACATCGAGGATACTGCATGACATGATGAATGCAGATATATGTGAATCGGTGCTTTGGTTTCCGCTCCCATCAAATTTGGGAAAATTCTTTTGGTTTCCATGTGGGAGCGCGTGAACAGGATGTGGCAAAGCCAGAGGGCCCATAGCATTTCCCCATGGTACTGCCATTTGGACGGCCGGAAAAAGAACACGTGGCTGGAAGCACAGTTCCACTGAGCAGCAAGGCACTGCAAAGTGATGTAGATGTTCCTGGTGAGAGATGCTTCCTTCGTGGAGGTGAGACACTCTGGATGACTCGGTCAGGTTAGCTTTGAACTTAGCGATGAGAAGCGTCTTTGGTGTATCTTGAAGTTGTTTCTTTGAAGTAGATCGAAAGTAAGATCAACTTCTCCACGAGCTCTCCTACTACGAGTAAATGGTTCACCCGCCAGTGTACCTTCCAGGTCTGTAATTTTTGGAGCAGATTTAAGAACTCTTTTTTATTGTACTTGCTGATTTTCTGATTTTTCTGACAAAAACCAGCAGCATGTACTTTTCTAAATATTTAAATTTTATCCTTCTCTTGAAAACCGATTGCGGTTTATTGTTTGATTAACAAGGATAAAATGATGGTAAAACTTAGTAAGCTGATTTTCAGATCTAGAGTTGACTTTTCAAAGAGTTTGAAAATTTTGGTAAACTGTCAGAAACTCAGATCTACGAAAAATACGGACTTTTGTAAAAACTCAGCGAACTAAAGATCTCTATCTAGCCCAGATCTATGGACCTCTGAAGAAAATTTTCAGTTTGGAGCATTTTTTGCAAAAATTTTGGATTTCAGACAAAAAGTTAAAATTTGCAAACAGGTAGTGATTTTTGACTTTTTCTTGATTTTCAAACACACCACTACCATAGATCCGTTAGGTCTATTCGATCCCCAGTAGAGTCACCAAAAACTGTTGGTTCAAAAATCTATCGGGTGGGCAGATCTATGGATAGACGAGCCAACAGTGTGCAGGGCATAGCCCCTCTTTGAGTCAGCAAAGCGAAACTGGTTTATTGCTATTCTACCAGCAGGAATCTTGTGCAAGTCTCACAATATTCTACCTTCAGGGGTTGGGATCTCATCCCAGTAGAGGTATTTCCAACTGTAAAAGAAGGGAAAGGAATGAGGTGGGGAGATGGGAAAGATCTGAAGGGAGAAAAGAAATGAATTCCAAAGCAGAAAGGTCAGAAGGTCTATGATTTGGGTTGGTAGTAAACAGAGCCGAACCTACTTGCATAGATGAATAAAGCAATACTGATGAATAAATGACAACAAAGTAGAAGTAGATTCAACAGAACAATCATACAGATCTAACATAAGAAAGGTCTGATGTAAAACACATGTATTCAACACAAAGTCTAAATATTGTATTAATATTTGTTTCTGTTACAAAAAGTTCAAAGTCTTTTCTTCTTACTTCTATTTTCATCTGAAAAGTATCCACCCTTGAATACAACAAGTATTCAAGTATTTATAGAAGAAGAGAAGAAAAGAAGGCAAAAACAAACCAACCACTTAATTACAAAATATCTTACAAAATATCCTAAAGTCATTTGTTGACTTTTGACAACTTGGTGGATGACATCATCCCATGGTGCAACATGGATGATGTCATCATTTGTGTCAACATACTTTAGATGTTTACAAAGAGAAGGTCGAGAAGAATGAGACTATTCATCATCGTCCCATGGCTGAAAGGGGGTATCCTGCTTTTGCTGCTGCTCAGGAGACGTGATGTGGAACTGGGCACGATATTCCATGAACTTGCTGATCATGGGCTGAAGTTGATCCTGGGAAGGATCCTTGTGATGATCACTGATAGCCTCGCAAGTCTCCCGCTCATCTGTGAGCTTTTCTGGGAGCTTGGAATATTCATTTTCTACCTCTATCAGGTACCCTATGAAGTCACGACAGGCCAGCAGGTTGTTGATGGATTCGGCGTCGAAAGTGACTTCTGGTCCCAGCCCTTGCGAAATGATCTCCTTGAAGATCCGAATAGTTTCATCAACCTTTCTCAAGGTGAAAGAAGGAGTGAGCAAGCCTGGAGACATTCTCAGGACAATTTGCTCCATTTGATGCATTGCATCCAGGGCTTCCTCCTTGATTTTGTCAATCTTTTCCAGGACAAACTCCAGTGATCGACCGGTAGTCCAGAGTAGAAAGGATTTTGTTGAGGGCTCTAGGGTGACCAAGAAGACGCCGAACTTGACCGATCTTGGTGAACAGTCGAGCATTTTTTGGAAGGTCTCATGCTGCATCTGGCATGGTCCAGCTCTTCGGAGATAGGTCTGCTATCGCTGGAGCTCTTTGTTCACCCGATTGATATTCTGATACAATCTGGTGAACTTGGCGATTACTCCCTCACTTTCCTTGAGGATTTGGCTTCTCCAGTGGAAACTGCCATACCCTACTCGCACCGATTTTGGCGTATTCATTTATCTTATCCTGGCTCAGAGGCTCAGGAGTTTCGGTGGCAGTTGTAGGAGGTGCACTGCCCATTTTCTGCAAGGCGTGGAGAAGATGTTTATTTTGCTCCTTTAATAGCCTCTTTTCTTCCTTTGCTTCCTGGAGCTTCTTGCAAAGGGTGTCAACTGTAGATAGGGCCTCTCCCTGAAGGCTTTCTGAAGACGTCCCCATTGTGACTTGGGTCACTGTATAATCTGTCGAAGATAGATCCTTTTTATCCTTTAAAGGATTGGGATACGCTATCTCCATTACTCTCTCTCCTGACGCACTCTGAGAGAAGCGGGTTATAGGTTTTTGCTTCTTGGCCCCCTTTGATGGGATGATGGAGAAGTCCATCGGTGCGATGGGAACTTTCCTCTTTTGTTGGCTCAGGTGCTGAGAGATCCATGTTGGACTTATGGGAGAGGGACCAGAAGTAGAAAAGGGAGCAGCTGCAGTAGTAGAGGGAAAGTGCGTTGAGACACTTGGAGGCGGCATTGAGAGGGAGGCCGAGAAAGTGCTCACGGGAGGAAGAGATACTACAGGGGAGGTAGACATGGGAATGGAAGGGAGCTGAGAGATGAGGGAAGAAATGGTGGGGGACAGCTCCATGAGAGAAGAGAAGATGGATGACGAGGAAGGGGAACAGTAGAAGATGGGGGAGAGGATACGACCAAAGGAATGGTCACTTGGGTCACGCGAGGAGGGAAGGAGGAGAGGGAGAAGGGATAGAAGGGACCTCAATAGTTGTAGTAGTGGCAACATCCTGAGTGGATGTGCCCATCGAGAACATCTTCGGCCACTTCTTTCTCTGGGAAGCCAGAGTTACAACTTGTTCTCGTGCGGCGGAAGGGGGACTCTCAGGAGCCTCTTCTTGGGCAGAGCTTGACTCACCCTCTTTGTCTTTACCTCTGCCCTTTGGCAGATGTTTTGGCTTTGGAAGGTGCATTTCCCAATGGAGATGTGGTGAAATCAACCCCGAGGTAGATGAGGCCATTCATCCTGCACCAGTGCTCTGTTCTCCATAGAGTTTCTTTGACCCTTTCTTCAATGGTTTGGGGTGCTTTAGTTCTGTCAATTACAGCAAAATGGCTAGTTGTCCCCATCCGTGTCAAGATATACCTGATCAACTTCTTGATCAGTAGTTTGATAACCCTTTGGGACAATGGCCATGCCATACTGAATGATTTCAGCCAAAGCCAAGGGAGTGATCTTTTCTTCTGAGCTCGACCTCATGATACAAGTCGATATAAATATCCTCGATCTGGAATGTGGATTGGATCGAGTTTGGCCCTAGGAAGGCAATTCCTTGGGTCGAAAGTGGGCCTTGCCGGGAAGTTGTGCTTTAGATTGAGCAGTTCTAGCTCTGCAAACATCTCTCGGGCTTTGTGGTGGGAAAGACAAGTGTACCTGCCCACTGTGAGGGGGAAAGGAGTTCCACCCTTCTTTCTCTTCAAACACTTTTCGTGGTAGGTTATGAGCTATCTGGATAGCTCCAACAGGATCAGCTTGGGGCCGGCATATCTTGGCAATTTGGTGGGTTCCCCCAAGAAGTTGGCTGCCCTTAGATAGGTGAAGGTGGGAAATTGCGTGAATAAGGCCCCCACTTCTCCGTTGCTGCAACAATGCTCTTGGTCGTACGACCATGAGTCATGTTTGGCCTCAAAAGGTAGACGATGCCGTAGAAGAAAGCGTCGTTGATCTTTGTAAACTGTGAAATACTATTTTCCAGCTTTAGCTCTGGGTAGTATTCATATATTTTCACTTGGGGCCAAACCCCATCGCATCAATGCTGGATAATCCCTCTCCGAGGCTGCAGCATAAACTACGTAGGAGTTCATGTAGAACCTCCCCATTGTGGTGAGTTGTTGGAGCTGCTCGGATATAGTGCTGCTTATGATCTCCGCCCACTCGAAGCGTTGATCTGGCACATTCTTGTTCATTGTCTCCAGGTACCTAAGCATCCATTTATGAAAGTAGTGGGCATCGGAAGCCCAAATACTCTACTTAGGAATGTGATGGTATCACTTAGTTCCTCAGAGAAATCACTGCGATGAATGACTTGTGGCCATCTGGTTACCACCTTCTTGTTTTTCAGGTATACCTCATTCATCAATTGCATACACTGGTCTTCATTGTCCTCCCAAGCCTTGGTGCAGTCTTCTTGGCTTACGGCCACAAAGTGCCGGTGGTGAGGAATGCCAAGCATAATTTTGAAGTGTCGGGCAGTGAGGTTGATCACGACCTCGCCCTTCTCATTTTGGACACACCTCGTGTCTTTGTTGTAGCAGCTGGGCCACTACCATCATGAATTCGTTGTTTCTTTGCCTTGTGCGGGGATCCCCCTGCAAAATGCGAGGCCACTTCCTACTACCGGTTTGTCCATCCAGGGACTTCCTGTGACCCTCTGGTTTTGGCCCAAAAATCTTCCATATCAATGTGACCGAGCTCAGAGTCTCTTATATCCAGGTCACATTCTGCCTGGGATTCGGGCATCCTGACCCTCTGATATTTATACTTCATCTCTTCCTCTGTAAGCTTGGCTTTACCCTTAGACTTGGTTGGTCTCTTGCTTGATGTAGACATATGTAGTTCTGAACTCAGTTGCTGATCTGCAAGAAGAAGAAGTGAAACCCAACGCAGAAGAGTCATGTTAGCTATTTGATCTCCCATTAAAGCATTGACAGAAGGAAGAGTTAGCAATTTTAAGGCATCAGGGCGCAGGGCGCATGAACACTGCAGGTTGCAGGGTTAAATAGTATGGCACACAGAAAAAGGGTGTTACAAGGGACAAATCAGCGCCAAAGGGCGCAAGGCGCATGGATACTGCACATGACATTTTTGTTGTTGCAAGTGGAAGTGTGCCTGCGCCATTTATATGCGTTTTATACCAGGCGCAGATAATTTTCATGTTGCACGGGGACAGGATGCGCCAAAGGGCGCAGGTTTAGTGTGTGTAACATCATCTTTTCATGCGCAACAGGGGAACTTGGTGCGGCGCATGAAAGGTTTGCATGACATGTGTTACTGTAATAGGGGATGCGCCTGCGCGTTTAACATAGTTTTATACTTGGCGCAAGTAAGGTTGGTGTTGCATGGGTGCGGGTGCAATGGTGCATGTTTTTGCAATGTTACATAGGAGTTCGGTGTGCCAAGAGGGCGCAAGGATTTTGGGTGTTGCAAGCAAGGAAAGTGTGCCTTGAGGGTGCAACTATTTTTTATGTAGCAAGCATGGCGAATGCGCCAAGAGGAAAATGTAGTCTACCATGAACTTTTAAGTCTTGTTTCTTTCTCTGAGGGTTGCATGTGTTTTAAGCCTCTTCTGCAGGGTTTTTGGATGGTGAAGAGGGCATACTAAGGAGGCCCAAGTGATTTTTTTTGAGGCAAAGTCCTCCTTACCAGCAGATCTGGAAAGAGGAGGAAGAGCATGGGAGAAGGACAACAAGAACAACAAAAGAGGGTTTTACAAATCCATGCCTCCTACTACACAAACAAACAACAACAACAAAAACATAAGAGGAAAAGGACCACCTACCTGGATTATATATAACGTGAGAGACAAAGCGGGGTCCACGAATCGTGATACGAGGATGACAGGCATGTTGAAGTGTGCAGAGGAATAAAATCTATCACGTGTGTTTTTAATTGTGAAAGTGACAGGGCGGATGCGCCTATATATAGGAAAAGGTGTAATAAATGTGCCAACCACTTTTTGAAGAGGCGCATCAAAACACCTGTCGACACTTCAAACCTTGCACCCTTTGGTGCACCAAAATGCGTGTTAACACGTGATTATGTGTGCCTTTGGCGCAGCAAAAATACTGTCAACACGGAAATACGTGTGCCTTTGGCACACCAAAATGCGGTGCAACAAAAATGTTGTTGACATGAAGGCGCATGCGCCTTGGCGCATGCAAGAAAGGCGCATCACGGGGAGGTGCACCAAAATGTGTGTCGACACTTCAAGGGTGCGCCAAAGGAAATGAAGGGGTGCAAAGTTACTCATGTTTGCAAATAAAAGTTACCCAACCAAAAAAACTAAAAATGTTCGGAAAACCAAATTTCTGAGAAAAGGACTGCAACGCAACCAAAAAAGGACCAAAAAAATGGCTAAGTTGCCCTTGGAAAACTAGATTTCCATATGAGGAGGAAAGGACTTTGCAGATCGTTCCCACTTAGAGATCAAGGGTCCCGACGAGACGAGAACAAAATTTCCATGGAGTTACCCGTGAAATTTCCTTGTCGGCCAGGCATAATGCACACTTCTTTTTGACATACTTGTAGCACATGTTGTCGGTTTTCATGGTAGGCCAATAGTATCCTACTCTCAATAATTTCTTCATCAATACCATTCCACTGGTATGGGCTCCACAAATACCTTCATGTACTTCCTTAATCACTTGGAATGACTCCGCTACATCTAAACAACGTAAAAATTCCCGTCTAGCCACGATAATAGAGGGTGCCTCCGGGAGGGTGTAGCAGAGCTATCCTTTGGATAAGGCTCCACTTTTAGAGTGGGTTATATTCGGGGGAAATGTACCATCTTGTAGGTAGTTAAATATAGGATCATACAAAGGGGATAAAGGACCAAAAACTTCACAGTCGTATGATTACTGCATGTCATATGCAGAGTTTTGTAAGAATTCCAAAAAGAATGGCATGTTATTATTTTCTAGTGGAATATATACCAAGGATCCTATTGTAGCCATATCATCCATAGATCGATTTTGCACCCTTGAGATCTTCTCAAATGTGATACACGAAAATACTCTTTGAGAGTCTCTACTAACTTTTTATATGGGATAAGCTTCTCATATTTGACCTTATATTCATCGTTGACCTGTTTGATGATAAACTGTGAGTCTCTAATGACCTTAAGTTGTTGGATGTTCCATTTTATAGCTAGCTTCATCCTATCGATGAGTGCTTCATATTTCATTATGTTGTTCGTACATGGAAATTCGAGGTGGAAAGATTGAGGTATAAAATCCCTTGAAGGAGTGACGAGCATTACTCTTACTCTTGAACCATGGAAAGTGAATGATTCATCAAAATGTACTTGCCATGTGAAGGATTATTTTATATACATATTAATGCATTTAGCGAGATCCACACACAATGGCTCTATTCTAGGTAAAGGTGCTTCAACTAGTTGGTCTGCAAGCACTTGCCTCTTAATTCACTTCTGATGCACATATTTAATATCAAACTCGTTGAGTAAGATGATCTAATTAGTCATCCTACCAAGAATTTTGCTTTGACAATAGGTATTTCACAAGGTCAACTTTATATATAAGCTTGATTTTATTATTCAATAGATAATGGCGAAGAATTTGAAAGGTAAAAATGACAACCAGGTAAGATTTTTCAATTTGGGGGTAGTTGAGCTCATAAGCGATTAGAGTGTGGATAAGATAATACACCACTTTCTCTTTCTAACTAAGATCATATTGAGCGAGCAAGGCGCCAATGGAAAATTGGGTAGTGAATATGTATATAAATAGTGCTTTACATGGGGTTGGCAACATGAGGATTGGAGGATTGGCCAAATATTGCTTGAGTAATGCAAAGGCTTGTTGTTGTTCAGGTCCCCAAAATAAGTTAACATCCTTTTTCAGCAGATGGGTAAATGGATGGCATTTTTCTGTGAGCTATGATATAAAGTGGCGAATGGATTGGATTTTTACCTACAAACTACGTAGGTGTTTGAGGTTTTTAGAAGGAAGCATTTCAGTAATTGCAATCACTTTAGCAGGATCAACCTCAATCCCTCTTCTAGATACAATGAAACCCAATAGTTTACCTGATAGCACTCTAAAGACACATTTCCTCATATTCAACCTAAATTTATACTCTCTGAGATGTTCAAATATGCACCTCAAGACCTCAGGGTGTTCTTCTCTTGTTCTTGATTTACCCAAAATATCATCAACATAATCTTCCATGATGTCATTAATCATGTCATGGAAGATCACTATCATAGCTCATTGATATGTTGCACCAACATTTTTAAGGCCGAAGGGCATGACCTGATAGTAGAAATTCCCCCAAGGGGTTGTGAAGGTAGTCTTATGTTGGTCCTCTTCGTAATATTAATCTAATTGTAGCCAGAAAATCCATCCATGAGAGATAGAATTTCGTAGCTAGCAGTTGAATCGACAATCATGTCGATGTTGGGAAGAGGGAAGTCATCTTTTAGACATGCCTTGTTGATGTCTCTAAAGTTGGTACAGATTCTGATACCTATGGGATTCTTCTGTACTGGAACTATATTGGATATCCATTATGAATAATCGATTGGTCTAATAAATCTAACTTCCATGATTTTTCAAGATCTTCTTTGACTACAAGGGCCACTGCGCAGATGCATTTTTCTAAGCTTTTGTTTGATAGGTTTTGCATCTTGATGCATAATAAGGTTATACACCACTAGTGACGGGTCTAGAACCAACAAGTCTACGTAGGGCCAAGAAAATATATCCACAAATTCTCTTAGAAGCATTACAAAATTCCTATGTTCTCGAGTTGAAAGTGAAGCTCCTAGCTTAACTATTTTAGGTTGCTCTTTTGTGCCAATGTTAACATCAATGGTTTCTTCTACTAACATCTTGGATGCCTCCTCCATACACATAGGATCAGGGGGGAGGTTGAGATCTTCTTCCAAGGGCATCTCAATGATATTTTCACCCTTGGCATGGTCACTTTTTATGTCCTTAGTTTTTTCAATTTGTTTGTCAACCAATGCCTCAAAGATGTTTTCATTGTGTGACTTGGACTTTTGCTTTTTCCAAGACTCTTTGGAGAAACTTCTTCCCTCATTTTTATCCAAAAAATTGACCATGTAACTCAACCTCCTCCCCAAAATATGCGGATGTATCAAGGTCAATGAACAAGCCTTTTTTATGGTCCTCGATAGGAATGCTATCACAAATACCCATTCATTCTGAAATTTTCTCATCATTTTCAAAGAGTTCTATAGGCGTGTGTTTTTTTTGGTCCTAATCAACTAGAGTAGGATAGAAAAGGTTAACTTGGGGTTTATAAGGGATTATGGTAAAGACAATGATGTCTAGGAATAGGTTTGTTAAGGTAAGATCCTCATATTGGATATGAATGGAATTTGTGTCACTATCTAAATTAGAAGAGATACCCTCATGTTCGAAGAGGTAACATCAAAATATGAGAGGGATTCCCCATAAGGTTTAATACCTATACCATATTTATATTATTTGAAATAGGGAGTAGGAATGGTCTCTCATATGCCTTATTCATCTGTACCACACCCATACCCATTATAGCCCATGGAGTAGATCATTTTTCAGGTGTGGTATACTTTGGAGTTTTGTAGCAGAAATCCATAGTGTCTTTGGGGACCCAATTTGTGGGAGGGTCTAACAATTTTTCTTTTGCTAATAGGCCACCAAGTATAAACTTCTTGATAATTCAATCATCTCTCGGGTTTTTTTATTGATAATTGGGCTTTCCTCTTGTCTTGGGTGACAAGGATAGATTTGAAACCAAGAGGGCATGTTGGAGATCATACTCTCTGTAGCCATATTCAATAACCTTTATCTCCCATGAAGCAAAGGGGTAAATGAGCATAGAAGCATTGTTGTCACAAAAATGAAGTGTCTCTGAATCCACTTGTGAGGTGAGAGCTTCAGATTGAAGAGGCATAACAATGTTAGCAGAGGGGAATTCATAAGCACCCGCAAAATAAAATCTATTCAAATATCTACACTGAGAAAAGGGCTTCGAGATCTCCTTGAATGGTGATGGTTTGTCCCTCATGATTTAGTTTAATGCACTGATGGAAGGTTGAAAGTATGGCCTACATGACATGGATCCATGAGTAGCCAAGAAGCATGTTATATGGAAGCTCCAAGTCTAGGACATGGAACTTGGTGTTATGACAAGTAGGTCCTACTTCCATCGGTAATGTTATGGTGCCAGCCGATTCACACTCTACATTGTTGTATGTTTTGATTGTGATGATGTGGGATTCTAGATCTACTTATATTCATCCCAACCGTTTGATTTTTTTCAATGTACATATGTTCAATCCAAACCCCTTTTCCATAAGCACCGTCTTTTTCTATTTTCGAGTAAAAATAATTTGATGTAAAGAGGTAAGTTATGTGTGTAATCATCGTTTGGAATCTTAGTATGGTTAAAGGCAATATGTTTGTTTGATGCAAGATTTTCCACCATATCTTGAAGGTGGGAAGTATATATATTTGTTGACACTCTAACCCCTGAAGTGTTTTTTAAAGGATGTATTTATGGACATTTGATATCTTGAGAAGATCTAATATCGATATCTTAGCAGTTGTCTTCTCAAGTTGGTATAAAAGGTCATATTGACTATCTTGAGGGGTAGGAAGAGGAGGTTCTGGAATCATAAGATGAACACATCATGTTACCATAGCACAATCTCTACTCTTGATTCTTATATTATTCACATTCTCGTTAGAAGAATGAACACAACCAATAAGTGAGTCAAATGGATTGTTGGATTGGGCATAAACATAATTAGTAGCTTTATAGTTTTTGGAAGACTCAGCATCGAACCGACTTCTTCTCCACTTGTTTATCATGTTTGGATGTTTTATTGTATTTTGAATAGGGATTCAATCTCCTTTTATATCAAATCTTTTCCAAATTTCCTACCCTTTTCGATGACTTCTTTGAATTTACTGACATAATGCATTTGTAAATAGAAATAAATGTATGGGTTTAGATTGGGTATGAAAATGATAACCAATTGATTTTCTGGAATTGAACAAGGGAAGCAACTAGCTAACCCCACCATCATTGCAAGAAACTAGAAAAGGTCTCATTAGGTCTTTATTTTGCGCTACATAAGTCCAACATGGTGACGTCACTTTCTACATTGAATGAGAAATGATGTATAAATATTTCCGCTAATTTAAGCCATGTGAAGATAGACCCCTTAGGTATGTGAAGAAACCACTCCAAAGCTTGACCCCCTAAACTTTGTGGGAATAAGTGTATAAGGTAGTTGTCACTATAAGCCACTTCCTAGCACGCCATGTAAAAGTCCTTGACGTGATCTCATGGGTCACCTTTCCCTTTGTACTTGTCAAATTTTGGGCAATCAAAATTTTTAGGGAATGGTGTGCGTAACATAGCCTTGTCAAAGGGATAAGGACACAATTCTTGAATTGATATTTTTACTATGTCCAACATTACTTTCTGAAGGCTTGTGAGTATCATTTTCATGGACTATAACTCTTGTGTGAGGATTTGATCTTTGGTAGGGGAAGTTGGCATGTACACCTTGTTATACTTTGATGTTTCACCCTCTTTGTCTTTGGTATGAAGTTCACTATGTTTAACCTTAGGTTTTTCTTGATGTGCATTTTTATTTGTATCTTTTTGTACATGGGAAGCCAAACTAGTTAATTGTCTGCTAAGGGTTTGTATTTGTTGTTGTATAGTGACTTCGTCATCTTTAGGTCCTTCTTGATTTTCATGCATAGGAGGTCGCTCTTTGTTCTCACATTCCACCCTAACTTTGTGAGGTATTTTAAGAGGTGGTAATTCATAACTACTTGTGTGTTTGGGTACCTTGGTTTTAGCGTTATTATTTTGGGGACCTATTGTAAAAGCATGTCCCTATTTTAAGTCATCGTCTAAGTTAATAATATGACATTGTACTTCTTCTTCTTCTTGTGTGGTATAGGTAGGTGGAACAAATTATTATTCGAGATGACATCTTGGCACCTAATTCTACCACTCATGCACACACTTTATCCTTATTAAGGTAAAGGAAGTTGTCTAAGCATGTGGGATCAAACTTGAAATTATCTTGAGGTGAGTCTTCTTCATCACCACTATGATCAATTAAGTCGTATGTTTCTTTTACTATGGGGAAAAGGGGTCCTAAATCACAACCAATGAAAGGATTGGACCCCAATATCCTAGAAACCATCTTTGTGATAGGGGCATGGAGGAAATTGTTTACAAAGGTTTTTGTCAAAATGTGATTAAGGACGCAACAAACCTAGGTAAAAACATACAACGTGATGATCGTAAATGTCACAAAATAATGTCAACAATGGTCAAAGAATAAAAAATGGTAAAGAATCAAAGGATCAAATAGGATTTTCCTAAGAAAAAGTATTCACAATGAAATATTACAAGGAACAATCACGTAAACCAATCCAATCTACAAGAAACTACTCCCTATGCAAAAATGTATCTCAGCAAGTTTTGACATCGATGATCAACACAATGTCAAAACTTAAGTAAATTTTAACATAAACAAGGCGTAAGTATTAATAAGGAATTAAATTGACTTCCGACTCAAAGTATACTATAACTAGTCTAGATACAAACAAGGCCTAAATCCCAAAAAGTGGAAGTTACCAATGTGAGCAATGTAACAATACCACTTAGATACGTAAAATCAAGCTTTGAAAAAAACCAAGATATTAGTATCGAAATAGTATTGATATGACGCTGAACAAAGTAACAACAACACTTTTCAAATTCAAGGTAATGTTTGGAAGAAAAAAATTCAAAGTATACCAAGGAGTTGTTAAAATGTGGATAGCATAATGGCACAATCTAGATATTTAGATCAATTTTATGAGAAACGATACGTAAGTATCACAATTTTATCAAGACAATGAGTGCAAAGTAACACCTTAAAGGAAGAGTGATGATGAAGCAAGCCTAACTATGATGAAGTCTTGATATGGGTATCAAGATCAATGGCTATCAAGATATAAGAAGACATACCAACACACTTTCAACATTTACCATCCAGTTTCAAGTAAGGATGAATGTAAATGGGTGCAAAAGTGGTGGACACAATTAATCAATAGCACTATGTATGTATGTTTTCTTTTTTCCCAAAAGGGAAACAAGAAAACAAAGGAGTAGATCAAATGGGGGTGAAAAATACTTGGTGTTACTTCAAGAAGCTTCACCTTGTCTTAAGACAAGTGAAAAACTAAAAAAATTAATACTTCACAAATTTCTTGATGAATAACACTAGGCTCAAACTTCGATGGACTCTCCCCTTGTTCGAAATAACAAGGTTTTGACTCCAAAATAATTTCTTGCGTGAGAGCTTTGTAGAATGTGATAGATAAAGTCTAGTTGGCTCCAAGCCACAAGATTCCTATTGTTTCACTCTCTAGGTGTCACAAACTATCTCTATGAGTGTGGTTTTCCAATAAAGTCACACTAACTAAATCTTGGAGTATCTCGGCTTTACTTTACCCCCTTTAATACAATGAGCAATAAATTGTGTTCAGTTGTATCTCATTGGGGTTGCATGAAGATAATTTTTACTCTAATCTTAAAAAGGTGTACTAATCAATTGGTAGTGGAGAACTTCCCATTTCGTTCACCATTTCTCTCAAGGTGTGAACTACTTTGGGATTCATGCAGAATCCTCACAAGTATTATAGCTTATGCCAAGGTAATTCCCAGGTTTAAAGTGGATGAGTCGTAGCTAACCAACACCGCACATACAATGTGTTAAATAAAAGTGGTATGTTTTATATCTTTTGGATTAAGAAATGAGGTCTAGACCACCATTAGCAACCTGTAACACACATGTAGTTAGAGTTTAGATCCTGATTCTTTGACACTCGATTTTTGGTCCTACACATGAAAGATTAGTAGTTCTCTAAAAAGATCAAATCATCATAAAGAGTATTTAAGTGTTGTTTTTATTCCCAAGATCACCTAAAATGTGTGAGGGAGGATCATACAAAACACAACCACCTAACTATAACAAAAATGGAAAATACTTGTAAAATCAAAGTACAAGGAACTTCGTTTTATCCAATTTGTTGTTCATTCCTTTAACCAATAATTTTAATGAAGTGTTTTTAAAGCAAATTGAAACAAGACTTAGAGTTATTTCTGATTCCCAAGATCACCTAAAAGGTGCGAGGGAAGAGCATACATAACTCTTAGTCTAATAAGTGAAATCACAACCTTCATTAACATTCATCAAATAAGTAACCAAAGACATAATTAAAAACACCCTGCAAACAAATATTAGTACTAAAAACCTGTAAAAGATGTTAGAAACATTCAAGATAAAATCATGCAAACTTTAAAAATAGAACAAAATTCTAACTTAACACATGTGTGGCCCCGACAACATATACATGGCTCAAACAATAAATATATAGATCTGAAATAAAAATAGACTGGTAATAGATAGTGCAATACTAGCATGGCTAACAAGACATATACATGCCCTTGATAGCATATACGCACCCCTAATGACATATACGTGACCGGGAAAAAAATACTGCATCAAATAGTGGCACACCAAAGCATGGCCATCAAGATGTATGTGTTCCCCGATAGCATATACATACCCCTAATGACATATACGCGGACTGTAAAAAGAGCACAGACATTCGAAAGGCGAGTGTAATGGATACACGTCCAAAGAAACACATACATGCGGGGTCATACCAGCACAATAGGGACATAGAGAGGGAATAGAATGACACATACATGGCTCTAAAATAAAAAATAGACTCGCAAAAGACACTGTGACACTAGCACGTCCAACATGAAGTATACACGCCCGATACCATATACGAGCCCCTAATGACATATATGTGAACCAAAAAAATAGACTAGCAGCAAACAAAGTGACACACCAACACAACTAGAAAGATGTATTCATTCCCTTGATATTATATATGTGCCCCTAATGACATATACACAGACACTGGAAAAAGAACACGAGACATCCAAAAGGCGGCAGATAGATACACGTCCGAGAGAAACACATGCATGTGGGGGTCCACCATCGCAACAGGGAAGCAAAGAGGGAACATGACAACACGTAAACTAGCCTTTCAACACATATGTAGCCCTTATGACACCTATGCACCCCCTAATGACACTAACGTGGCTCTTCCTATAGATTACTAAAATATGGAAAATTTGACAATATTTTGTCAAAGACTCAAAACTTTGTCCATTTGGTTCAAATTCGACAAAGACTTCACCTTCTTTGATCTTGCAAAGAGCAAAAACCCAAGCAATCCTAACTGGACTAGTTACGAAACCTTATAAAAAATGCAAAAGAGGGTTAGTTTAAACAATTTTAAATAAATCTTGAAAACAAAGATAAGGGACTAAGGATCAGTCTCACTAGGCATGCCAAATGTATACATGTAAAACTAACTATGCCATATGAATTGAAAATAACACTTAATAGCTTGAACACAAAGTTAACTAAACAATAACATCAAGATAAGAGCTTATAAAAACTAACTTCTTCAAATGCATGGAACTTGAATGAATCAAACTAACATACTAAGCTTTTTTTACTTTATAGATTGTTAACTAAACATGAACCTAGTTAGATCATATAACAATAATATTTTGTTGTTTTCTTCAATATGGTGAAGAGATATTTATAAAATGGCTACAAGGCCATGTTTATATCTTCTCTTATTAACCATGCTTGAAGAAATGGATGCAATATGGATAAGCTATTACAATGGAGAATGGCTCAGGATCAAATGTCTAGAGCTTTTGCTAATACAAATGAGGTGTAAAGTTGAAAGTGGTGCACTAGGTTTGTATTTATAGGTTTCCATTTTGGAAATTTTAGAATCCTACTGAATGTAGGACAAAAGGTAAAGTAAAAATAGAAGTGGATAAAAATGCTTTAGAAAAGGTAAGTTTGATTTAGATATGTTAATATTGATTAATAAGTGATTAACAACTCATGGAAGTTGGGAGGGTATAATCAATCAAATGTGATTAATTAGTAGGTAGGATAAGATTAGGAAACTTGTAGAAAAAGGGGTATGTTTAGCTAATAAGAGTGTTTATTAGCTAACTTCAAGGCTAAACAAGCCTAATTAACTAGTGAAGTACCTAATTAGTTGATTATAGAAGGATTACGACCAATAAAGTGTCGTGAAGGGAATCGAGAATGGAGCAAAGAATAGTTAATTAATGAAGTGTCATTGACTAACCAAATTTTAGGAAAACATTAGTTAATTAGTAAGTAATCACTAATTATGATGGAAATGATAGGAAAGAGAATATTTAGTGCAATTTTAGTAATAAAACCGCGTAAGAATATATTAGATGTCTATAGTCATTACCAAGACATAAGAAAGTTTTCCAAAGTTTTACGGGAAAGATTAGCTTTATCGAGTTAGTTCATTCCAAATTTTACAAATCATGTTAAGCCATTGACATCCATGTTGAGAAATAATTTGGTGTTCAAGTGGATTGTAGAAGGTAAAAAAATCTTTGAAACTATTAAGAAAGTAATTACACATGCCCCGACTCTCATCAACCCTAATTTTACTAAGGATTTCACCTTGTATGCCTTTGGAGGCACTTACATAATATCGACCATGATAGTACAAGAAAATAAAGAAGGATTGAACAACTGATTGCATTCTTCAACTAGAATCTTGAAGATTATGAGGTGAGATATTATTTCATTGAGAAACATGCTCTAGCTATTATAAGGATTCTAAAGAAATTCAAACACTTGGTATCTAATAATAAGATTCACCTCATGGTATCTCATTCTAGGGTAAAATATTTTTTTTTGAACAAGGATTTGAATGAAAAGAGAGCTGGTTGGATAACCAAAGTCATGGAGTATGATATTGATATCAAAGTGACTAAGTTGGTTAAAGGTAGAGGATTTTGTGAATAGATGATTTCAGAATTGTAGAATGAGAAAGATATTGTTTTGGTGATCCAACATGGTAAATAACGATCCACGCATACTCCACATGCACATTTTTGGACCCACGAGATAACACATTTTCTTCGATATGTCAATGCCCCCAAGGCTTGAATAAAACCAAAAGAAGGTACTTTAGACTCTAATCCATCCCTTACATGCTCGTGGATGGGATTTTGTTAAAAAGGATAGAAATGGTGTCCTCCTAAGATGTATTAAGTCATATCAAGTTGAGAAGGTCCTGGATGAGTTTCATGGTGGAGCCATAGGGGGTCAATTCACTCCAAAGACCACAACACTCTTAATCATGAAGGGTGACTATTATTGGCCTAGCCTCTTCAAATATTGCTACACATGGATAAAAAAGTGCAAGAAATGTTCCTTTTTCATATGAAAATAAACACTCGCAGCCCTTCCACTTCATCCTATTTTAGTATATCAACCATTCATGCAATGGGGGGTGGACTTAATGGGAGTGATCAATCCACACTCTAGTGCAAGACACAAATGGATTTTGACAACCACATATTACTTCACCAAATGGACAGAGGTGGTTGCATTGAAGGAAGCAAATGAAACCAACATTCTATATTTCTATGAAGGAAAGGTTTGGATTTCCTTCCACGATCATCTTAGAAAATACTTTGGCATTTCTTGGTGCTAAAACATTTGACTAGGATGTCAAGATTTGTATTCACTTGAGCACCTCATCAAATTATTACCCAAAGGGAACAAACTGGTTGAGTCAACCAATAAGAACTCATTAAAGATTATCAAAAGAACCTTGGATGAAAACCAAAGGACATGCAATACAAATCTAAAATCAGCCCTACGGGCAGATAGGATCACTCCTAAAAGATCAACATGTAGTTAACCATACAATTTGGCTTATGGTAAAGAAATAAGGTTTCCCATATCTATTGAGTTACCTACATTGGAACTCATTAAATAACTAAAAATGTCTAATTTTGAGGTAATGGAGATCAGATATGCGAACTTACGGATCTTAAAGAATTTAGAGGTTAGGCCATGCAAGCTATATAGATTGACCAAGCTCAAATCAAGATAATATTTGATAAGAAAGTATTAGCAAGAATATTCCAATAGGTTGATCTTCTACTCAAAAGGGATCAAGATAGATCCAATCTAGGTAAACATTCAAAGTTTGATACAATGTGGAGTGGCCCCTATATGATTACTAGTTGCAAGCCAAGTAATACTTTCCAATTGTCAACATTGGATGGAGAATAACTTATAATCCCAATCAATGGGGTTTATTTGAAGCATTTATTTTGAAAAATAATTCCATATTGTATATAGTAGCGTAGGATTCAATTCCTCTAAGTGTTGTTAGGCACATGTCTTGTTTTTAGTATAGGTTGGATTTGTAATAAGTGTCTTGCACTCTCTACATGTTTCAATTAAAACATGTATGATATTATCTTTGTACATAAGATTTAGATCCACGTGTACTCATATATGGGTCATCTCGGAGGAAGTTGATAAAAAATCGATAGTTGGATTAATTTTTAGTATACATATTTCAGAGATCCACATATCAAATTCAGGTACTTCCATTTCAGTGTGAAGCAGACGTGGATTCAGGAGACAAATTTAAAGTGGGATCAGTTTCTTTAAGGTTAAAATTGACTACATCCCCAATGGATGCTTCAAGACAAGTGATATTTGTCATCTAACAGTATATGTCCCCTGAAGGTCACTAAATTGTTATCTAAAATTACACCACATGTAATTTTAAATGAATTATCAAAGGGACTTAACCATATTTATGACCTATCAAATCCACAGGATACTACTTCAGTCGACGGTGTAAAACATGAACTTAGTGTTCCACAGGTTCACCTAACCTGCAGAACAAAGGAATCGACAATGCATGTACTTAGGTGGAAATTGGTTGAATTTAGTATTGTGCGGCATGCTTTCAACTTTGAAAACACTAAGAAAATAAGTCCTTAGAAAAGAAGGAAGCAATTTGAGTACCACGGTGTTGTATATCTGTGGAGTGAACATGAAATCGGCTAAGTTAAAGGTTTTCAAACACTATTTTAATGTTTCATGGGTTTATCAAACTTTAGCGCCCGTAGGTCTTCTAAAACCCATGGAACAAAGAAAATAACCACAAGGTCAAATGGTCGCAGATCGAGGTTTGAATCCTCACAGGTGGAATGAGGTACTCTCCATCATAAGGGTGGGTAGGAAGAATATTATAAGGGTCTATGAGACAAACCAAAATTGAAATACCATGGAAAAATCCATGAGAAATAGTGAAATCCGTGATGGACTTCAAACCAAAGAGCCCACCACCTTACTACAGAAATTTAATGAAGGACACAATTTTCTGTAGTCTAATTATATGCGATAAATTCAAAGGTCATGCTAGGGTTGGTGGTTAAAATTAGAGAAATCCATACATGTACTACAAGATAACTCAAAATATAAATCATGGCACCTACACTCATTCAATGTGAATTTTAGAGGTGATTAGTTCCAGCTCAACGATCATTTTCACTCTCTTTCATACCTTCTTTCATTCCACAAAATGATATAAATATAAGTGACTTGGTATATAAAAGGGTTCTCTCCTTTGGATTTTTAATATTTTCATATATTCCATGCTTTTGGACCTCTGTAACTATATTTTGGGAAATTTTCGAATCTACCTTCGTAAATGAAAAATATAGTGTAACGAAATGCATTTGTGGTTTTCCTTAATGAATTATGTAATAAATGCGGATTTTAAAATCTTTTTCTTTCCTTGAATCCGTGTATTATTTGTTTATAGAGCTTTAATTTTATTTGATTTCATTCATAATAGTTTCAACTGTTTCAACAAGCCATGTTTGAACCTTGTTTTGGTTTGGTGCATCACCCTCTTTTAAGTTTGTGAGCCTCTTTTCCTCTATCTCTTAACTATGAACCCTATGAAACATATTTTAGATTTAGATTATTTTCATTCTTAGGTTGTAGGTTAATTGCAATGGGCTAAGAGATAAAGGAATATGACCTTCTCTAGAGGTCGATCTTGCTTTGCAAGTCCCACACGTGTGAGATCATCCCATGTTACCCAAAGTTCTAGATATTTACCAAAGAATATCCACGAGACACAAATTTTGGTGTTAACAATAATGTTGTCATTCCAATACTCTTATGCACTTTTAATTGAAATGTCCACCACAATAGTTATATCAGGGAGACCTAAAATATCCTCATAAGTTTTAGAAGTAAAAGAAAAAATGAAGGAATTACTTCCACACCTAATTTCCCTAGTTTTTTGGTTGTAATGTTGTGTACAAACCCATACTAGCTCTAGATATTAGGAAGGAGGAAATGCATGTGTTAGTGTGAGTGCACTCAAATCAATTTTCACCATGGTTTCATTTTAGTCAATGAGATGTATTCTCTATTCAAATTCTACTAAGTCCGCATTAACTAATTTGGTGTCCATAATTTTTTCCAGGTTAGATGAGAGGTGAGAAGTGACATGAACACCATCTAGTTAGATCTTCATCTTTGTAGGGTGAATGCTTGAAGAAAAACTGAGAGAAAGGTTTTTATAATTGTTTACATTGGTTCAATATTCCCACATAGTTTGTTAAGGCACCACGGATTCATAACTATTTATATGACTTAAAATAAACTCTTACCCATGTAAATCTCATTTTTCTTATTCACACTATAATATAACACCCAACTCATCACCGAAGCTCTAAAAATGTCATTTATGTAATTGAAGTGCATAAATCTGATATCTTTGTCATTCTAGCGCTTTCAAAATACAATTTAAAGTTGGATTTTGAAGTAAAAGTGATGAATTTTTACTAATTGTCTCTCTATATTTCTCTTCACATGATTCCATTAATGGTGGCATCTACTTTCATATTTCCCTCATTCACATTTGTTGATTTCCACCTTCAAGTTTGAATTTTATCTTTACAAACAGACAAATATTCTACTTATTTATTTCCTTTAGGTGTCGGGGATACATGAACAGGTTTGTAGTTTTAAAAAGCTGTAAATCTACGAGATACAAAAAGCTGTTTATTTTTCTTTATTAGCATATGTTGTCAAATTGTGCCACATGTCCTTTGCGATCTACAAGGATGAAATCGTAGTCGTATTTATAAAACAACTATAAATTTATGAATTACAAAAATACAACATTTCCCAACTTCATTGTACTTTTGTGGCATTCCACGTGTCTCTTCCATACTTCAGAGCCCAAGCGCATTTTACAAAAACCCAATAATTACAAAACCGCTAACTACTGATGTTGTGAGGTCACATGCTTTCTCTGTGGTTTTGAGATTCCGATAATATTCTCCTTTGGGCCTTAGGGCTTGAAATGCAACATGTAATTTTACAGTAATTTTTTCTTTTCAATATAAGTATTAGATGAGGGAATATTCATTATTCGAGTTTGGACTTAAATTTACAACTTGTAGGTTTTTGCGAAATGTGTAAAAGTGCTTCAAATACCCATATACTCCAAATGCTTTGAATATTCCTTTTTTGGGTCATGGGGGTAGAATTATAGTTTACAAACTTATAGAAATTTTAAATCACAAAGTTGTAAAATGTATAGTTCCAAATATAAGGGGCCCTATCTTTTGAAGGCTCGGATGTGCAATTAGATTTATGATAATGTCACCTACACTTTGTTAAACTTGGAAATCATTAAAATGATGAGAAATAAAGGAAAAATTAATGCGTTAGCAAAAATACATCCGGTATGGTAGGAACACGACATGATTTCAATAGTTAGAGCTTAGGAAGGAACAAAATGACTTTGATAAACTAGTCGGATGACCAATATAGCCAAGCTATATTATTTTATCATGGAAACATATGAAATGTGCCATGATTTTGGATAGGATTGAATCAAGTACCAACATTGGCTCTTTCTTGGGAAGGGTACCCACTAGCGGGTGCCGAATAACTAAAAAATACTCATGGATGAAGCGAGATGATATGCCTAATCCATTGGGTAAGGAGTCACATAACAATACACCTAGTTAATTATAATTCAAAACACCATGAGTTCGAGATTGACAAAAATTGATCACGGTGGATCGGAAGGAACACACAACAAACGAGAAAAGCAAAAAAATTATACATTGTATACCAAAATACAATGAGACACAAAGTTAGTCCAAACTTTTCGTAAGATGCATGTCATTGATAGGTAACTCAAGTAAATATCTATCCACATCTCTTAAGAAGAAGGAATTATGTCACGTCCCACAATTTTAGTCTATTTCATCGAAAGGATAAGTTGTAAAATGTTGAATGGTTTACAAAGGCAAGTGGAATAAGCCCTATCATGTAGTTGAGTATGTAACTACACGTGTGTCTATATATCCTAAAAAGGATATACAAAATTACATGTAGTTTCATGCACAACAACAAGCAACAATGCTTGTCGCTCAATGTTCATAAAGCACTTAACAGTTATGACTTATTTTTGTTTTACTTTTATGTTTGAATGTACTTACCATGATCTATGCGATGATTTTGGTACATGATGTCTTCGTTTGATTGATGTATCGATGGAATATTTTAATGCACCTTGTTAAGCTATGTTAATTACTTTGCTAAATATTATTGACTTGTTGCATTGATGTATGGTTGGGTTATTGTACCTATTATTAATATTTTGGCTCATTTTGCTTGTTGAAATTAATGGTTGGCAATACATACACAACTGTAATTTATTATTTCGATTATAATAATGATTGGTTGGAGGATACTAACTCTTTTGACACCATGATGATCATTGATCATACAACGATAAGATGGACCTCAATTGGAATAGGTAAAAGTTTAAGCTTGTTTTCATCGAGGTAAAATGAAGGTTGGTATAATGATATCCTTATCAGTAAGTAAATTGCAACTCTTTATGTTGCAAGAAAATATTAATTCGGCCTATTAATCTAGATAATCTATTTAACTCGTTATAGCTTGATCATATCGTATAATGTTCCATTTTTTGGATTGGTTGATTTCATTATGTGTTGGATCATAATTTTTTGGTTTTACACCTATCTTTGACCGATTGATATTTCGTAAGCCTTGGTTATTAAAGGTGTCAGTGTAAAACCATGGAAAATGAAAAGGATATTTAATTTCTTAATTGTATAAACCATTCAACATGGAAAAGGTGACTATTGAATAAGATGAGATTTAATTTATATCCTTGAACTTGGTCTTAGAACAATCACTATGTAATGGTTTGGAAATATGGTCAGATTAAATAAAGAGTCTTCGACTGCTCAAATCAAATTCCATACAAGTGGTTAAAATACCAAACTTTGATTGGGTGATACACCCCACCATGTAACTTTGAATAAGTTTTAATTTTTAAAATTGGTTGAATAATTACGAAGCGGTTGTTTATCAGCCCATACAAATAATGGAGATTTGATTATCTTTTAAATTAAGTCTTGGGTCATTCAGTTTGGATCCACCTCCGTTTTTGGTGGGAAACTGCAAAAGAAATTAAATAGAGCCACTACGTGGTAGTGTAGCATTAATGGCATTAAATTTTTAGGGAAACTCGTGAAGCTTTCTTAGGAGACTAATTACATGCATTATTTTATATATTTGGGTCTTGTTGAACTCCTCTTCCAAAAAATCCATGCGTAGATGACTAGTGGCAGCTGAGTTTTCTATGGTAGTCTCTATTAAATATAAACCCAAAATTTGAGGGCATCTAGCGGATTTGATGAAGTTTGATGGAGGTTTTGTGTTGGGTATTTTTGTAAATACCATGGAGATCTTCTCTGTGCAAACCGTTTGGTTGTTTATTCGATTTGCATACAGGTTTTTACAAGGAAAATAGTGAAAATGGCAAGAACATCCATAAATCCAGGCATGGACATTTCTCACTTAATATGCGGTCTTATTTTTGAAATATTATAGTATTTATTAGTTTCCTGAATGGATTAAAACTAGTGGGCTGGGTAGAGGTGAAAATATGAGAAAAATAGACCATAGAGTTCTTGGTAATTTGGGCATTCGGGATAGGAAGAAATTACCTTGACTATTTTTCTTTGGTTACCAACTTTGATCTGTTGGTATTTAATCGAGGTTGATTGATTGGTGCTCTGGTTGTGGTATTTAAATTAAAAGAACTAGCCAACGAATGGGTGATTGGTATTTGTATTAATATGTATATATATATATATATATATATATATATATATATATATATATATATATATATATATATATATATATATATTTTTGGCATAATACATCCTTTACAAAAGAATGAAGGATTAAGATTTGTTTGTTTATTGGATTGGGTTTCCATTTGGGAGGCCCTCTCGGTCAATTCAGCATTTTACGAAGGAAATATAAATATATATGTATAATGCAAGATGAGAGGTCGCCCTTGCTAATAAAGTTCTTATGGGCATAAGAACCCCTCATTCCACCAAAACATAGAATCTAGAAAGCTCTAGTATGAGTTGATATTGGAAAATTTAACTCGCTTATGAGTAGGCCAAATAGGGATCATCTTATTGAAAACCTTATGTCTTATTTATAATGTTAGGTTATCCCCGTAACCATGAAGATTCTTTGTTGTTAAGGGGTTAGTAAGGTGTATGTCCTCAATGAGTTTGTCTTGGTGAATAATAAATTACCTCTTGAAAGTTCCTTAGAGAAAAGACATATCGTTGAGTGATAAGAAATATAATATTCTCACCTTCAATTGGGTATATCTAGTAACAAATAAGTGAATGAAATTTAGTGCATTCACTTACCCGTAACTCAAATTTTTGGTAAAGAAGTCGATGGTTGAAAATTTAAAATAGAATTTGTATCGGTATGTAATTTCATTGCTATGTCGGTATGTATTAATGACTTATTGTCTAGAGGTGGTTATTAGACTTTTAAAATGCCATCATTTTTCTTGACTACAAGATCAAGTTTGAGAGTATGTTAGTAAGTCTTTTTTTTTTTTATCAAATGTTGGTAAGACTTGATTTGGCAATGGGTAATTTAATTTATGTGTTGGATATTGGGTTGAGCAAAATTTTGTGGGACATCTTAGATATTGGTTTTAACATAACTTTATGGAATGCCTTTTGTTAACTTATAAGTGTAGGAATAGAGTTAGCTAATTTCATTGGATCTTGCTGAACTTATTATATATTTGTTATGGAATTATGGGATGGAATATAGTTGGCTAATACATATTATTTTATTTCAAACTAATGCTACATGATTAAGTAAGGGAATTTCATGCCAATTCATAGAACTCACCATGTTTAAACTATTATTTTGAGAATGTAGGTTTGAAAGTTTTATGAAATGAGAAAAGGAACTGGATATCAAGATATGCTTGATTACTTTGTGACAATTATGAATGAAATGATTGTGCGTTATTAAAAGTAAAAGGATATGTTATCCAAATAACTCTCCTAGTTATTTGGACAACCTACATACATATTCTGGCTCAAATATCTTCATTACAAATGGCGTGCACCTCAATTGTCTCCTTGGCACATTCACTTGGTCATTGTTTCCTCGTGTGCCCTTGTGCGCTTCCCCTTCTCCCCTTTCCATTTTCCTTTTCCTCTTTGTTCTACTCTTTATTTTGCGCATCCGCCTTCTTCCTAGCATCTATTCATCCTCCACATGTGCCTTGCACTTGCTTCAATCAACTAAGTCCATGGCCCTCTTACGCACCGCTCACATTACTTTGTAAATAGTTATCCCTTGAACATCGTTTTACACTCACTAGTTTTCCCGCTTCCTCCGCGCGTTGTGATTACGCACGTTTTCCTTCTATCATCCTCATGTGCCTTGTTCTTCCATGCACATACCTTTGCACCCTCCTAGTTCTTCCCATACCATGTCATTCTCTGACATGCTTGATTGTGCCACATGTAACCTATCAAAGCGCGTCAATAGGGCATCGAGTCTTTGCAATAAACTAGTGAGTGACACGTGGCAGAAACAACAAAACACTTTTGCATGGTTGACCATATTTTTAGTCAATCAGCTCATGCCACATGTCTTGCATATGCAGACAACTCTAACAAACTTTTGACAGCCATATCTTTTTCTACATAGCTTTGATCGGTGGATGCCTAGTCTTAATCGATAGCTACTGACATAGACTATAGTGCTAGATATTCAAATTCAAATTCTTGGTGGATCTGGTAGGTGAGAAATGAGAAAACATCTTTTTGGGCATTAATGAGCATATCGATTCCTCCAACCACCTGATTTGATCTAATCCACCCTATTTCATTCTCCAACACACCAAATAGACTTGGGAAGTGCATTTGACAGATTTACAGGAGGATTTGTAGGAATTAAATGTTTCTTGTTGGTGGTTGTATTTAAAATTCAAGTTTTCCCTCCTTCTTCTCTTCTTCTTCCGTGAACTCATCTATAAATGTAAGAGCTAGGCTCATTGTTAATGTTGGACACTTTGGATCCTTATGCATTTTGCTAAGGACTTCACATTTCTGTATTCTGAGTCACAAACCTCTATATATGGCTCGTACATGTGGATATTGGACTCTTTCTCATTTATAACAGCTTTTTTGTGTATTTCTTGAAGTAATGGAAGCATCATTTTGTGACTATTCTCTATCCTAAGTGTGTTTTTATTCTTTCTTCTTTCCTTTCTTTTACATTGCATGCTTGATGTGTCACTCTACATCCCTTATGACTCCATTTCTAGTTTTGTTTCATGAAAACTGATTGTGTAAATATGTGTTGGTCATGTTATGTGTGCCTAGCCTCCCTTGACACCTTTCCCTTTCATTTTCACTCAAAAAAGATGGTGTTCTTCCCTCTTTTTTTGGTTTTATCACCTTCCTTAGATTAGTTTTCCATTTTGTTATCCTTCTATCCCTGGTCCCTTGGCATTGTTATCTTAGTTTTACCTTTTAGCATTAGGAGTAGTAGTAGCAATAGAAATAGATAGAGGAACCAACCTTCTCTGAGATCCATCTCAAGTGCACAAGGTCCCACAACTTGGAGACGGTTCCATTGTTGTCTCAAATGACTCGATTCTTCCAGATCCGAGACATGGGTGCAAGTTTGACCACCAACAGTTTATGACATGACCGATGGGACAAGTAGTGAAATCTTAAATTTCATATTGCTAAGTTCTGGTGTGTTAACTTAGTATTTCAAGCCTTTGGAGGTTTATTTTAACACATCTGAAACTCCCAACATTTCCAGAGCTCCAATTTTGTGGTCCTGATCACCTTTTATGAGAAGAGTGCATACCAAATAGAGTGATGCAACTGAATCATCCTTTTAATATCTCGATCTTTCACCAAGAAGCACACACAATAGATCTTCCATGCGTGCATCCCCATCTCCAAAGCACATTGTGTGCACTCTACTCCTCCTAAAAACATACAAGTGCACCCTACCATGGCACTTCAACCTCCTCCTCCTCCAAGGAACTTCACAAGTTTCACTGGCAGAAGCCCACTCAATCTCTATACACAACATGATATGCAAGCAGCCATGCTCAAAACCATTCCCTAACTCATGGGAGAGAATCAAGATACCCCTATTGAACACAATCAAGATGTAGCTAATGCATGCTTTGTCTATCTGATTACACATGATGATGTTGTTGTCAGGTTGTTTACAACCTCTTTCAAAGGTAAAGCACTCCAATGGTACCGTGGCTTGAGACCTGCATATATTTCTACTTGGGATGAGATTGGAATGGCTCTATGCAATTAATTTGAAGATAATTCAGATAATTTGTCATTGGTGGAACAATTGACTACAACAAAGCGCATGCCTAACAAACAGATGATTGATTTCAACATTAGATTCCATAAGACTTGGGACATAATTCCTCAAGTGGTAAGGCCTACATCCCAACATGCTTTCTTGTACTATCTAAGGGATTTAAATAGTGACATTTCAGTCATGATTCAATCCATGGGAGGTAGAACCTTACCTCATTGCATACAACATTGCAATAAGGGTAGAAAACAATCTCATTTAGGCTGGTAAGTTGGCGCCTAGGCCTCATGCGCCTTATTCCCAGAGATGTCTCCAGTGCCCCAGCCTTCTATTTCTCTAGTTCTAGTGTAAAGTGTGCAACCAATTGCATCTACATCCTAATTTCTGCACAACAAAAAGAAGATGATGAGTTAAAGGCCTTGATTATAAACTTGTCCAACAAGGTCATATCATTAGAGAAGCAGTAGGCACAAGCCTACCGAGGAATTTATAATCAGGCGCAAAGTCAAAACAATCAACCTTGGTGGAATCAAGTATGGGAATCAAAGATACAGACAAAACTAGTAGAATGATAGATGGCATGCTAATGCACACTTGTCTTTGTAATATTTTCCTCATGTACAACCTCTTCCAGTTCCTAGCACAAGTCAAGAACTTGTCCCAATCTAGAACAACATGGCACAAGAGTTTAAATGGTTCTTTCCTTGCAATATGCCTCATAGTCAATATCATTACACCAATGTTGTGCACACGCAAGCTTATATGATCCAGAATTCTTCCATCTGTGAGCCTTTAACAAGCCCACCTAAAGTAGATAACCAAGAAAGGATAGAAGCTCCTCTAGAGGAAAATTTGATGTTCTTAAGCACTGAGGACCTATGTACAATCAACCAGGTTGCAGATGATGCAAATAGACCACGCATCCAAGTTGTAGACAACACAAGATGCAAGAAGAGGATGCTCAAGCCTAGCACGCATGTCACAATTCCAGCAACACAGGCTAACCCTCATAAATAGAAATATGTAGCTAAGGCATCCAATAGTAAAAGTTCTTAATTTCCTACACGCGAGGCTTTGCACAAAGCTCCTCCAGAAGTGGCACGTGCCCCTCCTTTGTTAGGTCAAGCCTCTATGCCAACTAAGGTTCCTATCTCTATACCCGAGCAACAAAGCAAGGATGTTGTTGTTCCTCAAATATGCAATTCAATGAGTTTTCCATTCATCATTATAGACCAGATGAAGAATAAAAATATAAATGTTACAATGTGGGATGCCCCTACTATTCCATCCCAACGTGACATGTTGTATGAAGCTTTGGCGTAACTCTCACACCATGATCTAGCTATGAAAAATTTGCACGCTTCTGTCAATATCTGCCAAGAAGAGGAGAAGAAAGTAAATAAAGTTGTTAAAACCCCACCCTTCTATATGTCTTTGATCATAGGCAAACATCTTGTCCATAACTATATGATTGACTCGGTGTTAGTACTTCTATCATGCCTAAGAAGATTGTTGATGTCTTAGGTCTTAAGTATAGCCCCCTGAAAAAAGGAGTCCTGTAACTTGATGGTTCAATTGTCACTACCCTAGGAATCATCAAGGATCTTGAGTTAACTCTTCATGCATGTCCAATTCTAACAATAACTCAAGATGTGTCAATCATTGATCTGCCCCCTTTGTTTTCCTTATGTTTGTCAAGATATTTTACTACTAAAGTGGGTGGTTACTTGTCTTCTGATTGGTCTCATATGTTACTCAAGACAAGGTATGGTACCCGGTTTACCATACAAGTTGAGACAATATTTTCCTATCATGTAGATTCATATGTCCCATCCCCTCTCCAAGCCAATTGTTTAATCCAAGAAGAACAAGCTTTAGTTTCTGAAGAGCAACCTCTTCCACCTTCTATTCCTGATCTAGTACTTGATGAGTGGGCAAAGAGGCACCATAAATTTGACCCATATGCTGAAGAGTTGGAAGCTTATGAAACTAGGCTTGGTACTTATTGCATTCTTAAAGAAGAAGTTGTGCCGCCACGTGCGCTCAAGTAAAGTGAAGAGAAATCTGGTCTATGGAATGTATACTTTGATGGATCGAGAAGCAAAAATGGCATGGGAGTAGGATTCGTTCTCATTTACCCTAAGGATGAGAAATTCTTATTCATGCATAGGTTGCATTTTACGTGTTCTAATAATGTGGCGAGTAGTATGAGGCACTTTGGTACATGGTATTATTATTGTTGAAAAGAAGAAGATTAAGGCATTGCTGATCTTCATGGACATAGAATTGGTTATCCACTAGGTTACTAACAAGTTTACGGTGAAGAATAATCTTCTCAAAGCTTATAAACACATATTTTTGGACCTTCTTGAGAGCTTTGATGCTCTAAATCTGTAGGTGGTGCCACATAAAATGAATAAGGAAGCTGATCAAATGGCCACGCTTGGTTCACAGTTCTCTCCTATTGAGGAATTTGTCAAAGGAAATACTCAACACATTAAGATGGTGATTAGACCATCCATCCTAGATAACAACATCAGTTGGAAAGTGTTTGACAAAGGATGCGCAGATTGTCCAGGTTCATCCAAAATGAAGTTGAGTTCTCATCAAACATGCAAGTTGACTTGCATGACAACTATGGTGACCAAGTGATTCAACTAAAGTCAAATAAGCTTCCTAAAGGGCTGGTCACCTTAGAACAAATGTTTAGCCCTGATGATGAGTTCAAGGGTGAAGAAAAGTATATGCAAGTCACGCAAGAAGATTATTCCCGAGTCCACTGTTGCACACGGAAAGGATTTTTTCTCAGTAAATCTTACACGCATGATGAAAATTAGGCCTTCATCTCTCTCTATCAAAAATACAGTGATATCTTCTCATGAGAGTATGAATACCTCAAAGGTTTTGATCCAAGTGTTGCTCAACACTCCATTGACCTTGATCCTGGTATCAAGCACCTCGCAGACAAAAATAATGACCATTCAATCCAAAGATAGAGCCCCTCATGAGGAAGGAGTTATCCAAACTCATTGAGGTGAAGATCATTTTTCCCATCAAGTACTCTACCTAGGTCACGAATCTAGTTCCGGTGCATAAGAATAATGGTGAAATCAGACTTTGTGTTGATTTCAGATATTTGAACAAGGCATCTCTAAAGGATCATTATTATTTACCCTCAATGGAGTAGATTCTACGAATGTGTGGCTAGTGTGCAAATATTCTCAATGTTGGATGCGTATTCGGGTTCAATCAGATCTTGGTCAAGGAAGAAGATCAATTCAAAACGATGTTTACAACCAAGTGGGGAATATATGCATATTAGAAGATTCCCTTTGGTCTATCAAACACGGGCGTAACGTTTCAACACGCCAAGGACATTTCCTTCAAAGGTTACATCAATGAGTTCATCTTGGTTTATTTTGATGACATTACAATCATCTCAAATCATAGCGTGGACCACATGGATCACCTGGAGAAAGTATTTGAGAGATGCATAAGGTATGGGGTATCTCTTAACCCCAATAAGTGTAATTTTGCAGTGGCATAGGGAAAGCTCTTGGGCCATGTGGTTTCAAAGGATGACATCACAATTAATCCTGAGTGTGTTTCATCCATCCTATATCTTTCCTTGTCATTGCATAAAAAGGCCTTGCAGTCCTTCCTCGGTAAGATCAATTTTGTTAGGCATTTTATTCCTAACTTTGTAGGACTGGTTTGGCCCATCACCTTGATGCTCAAGAAGGACATAACTTTCAGATGGACAACGAAGGAAAAGAAAGCTTCAACAAAATCAAGTAAGATATTTCTTGTGCACCAACACTCAACCTGAATTATTCAAAGGATTTTATCCTTTATTCTTATGGCACTGATGCAAGTGTTGATGTTTTCCTAAAACAAGAAAATGAACAAGGTCTAAAAACTAGTGGATTTCTTCCGCCATACCCCGAAGGATTATGAACTAAGATATATTCATATAGATAAATAGGTCTACGCCATTATGCACACGCTCAAGAAGTTCAAAATAATGCTCGCCACAAATCATATCAAGGTGTTAGTCTCACTCTTCTGTTAGAGACTTCATCATGGGAGCAGAAATTAGTGAGAAGAGAGCACGATGGGTAACCAAAATCATGGAGTATGATGTGACTATCAAAGCCACAAAGCTGGTAAGAGGATGTGTGCTCTGTAATAATCTTGCTGAGGACACACATAATGAATATGAGACTTCATTGTTTCTTTATAAATCTCTCCCATGCATAGAACTTGAGTAGAATACAAATCCTGACACGTGTGACTGGATGAAGGACATGATCACATTCCTTTCGAGGGTGCATACCCTCTTGGCTTAAACAAGGAAAAGAGAAGACATCTGAGGTTACAATCTATCCCTTATGTTTTGATTGATGGACTTCTCTTCAAGAATAATCTTGATGGTGTCTTTGTTAAGGTGTATCAATGACGTGTAGAATGAAAAAGTGTTAACAAAATTTCACGATGGATTCTCTGGTGGACACTTATCTGTCAAGACTACAATAATGAAGATCATAATGGTAGGTATCTTTTGGCCTACTCTATTTTTAGATGCACACAAATGGGTCACAAAATGCAAGGAATGTGCTTTCTTTATAGGAAATAAGAGATTGGTAGTGCTTCCCCCAACCACCAATCTAAGCAGATCAACCTTTTGCACAATGGGGTCTTGACTTCATAGGCATGATCAATCTGCCTTCAAGCATTAGACACAAGTGGGTGCTGATAGCTACAAATTACTTCACTAGATAAACATAAGTTTTTGTGCTCAAGGAATCAACCAAGTCATTCATCCTTGACTTTCTCAAAGGTATAGTCATAAGGTTTGGCATTCCTCAAACCATTATCTTTGATAATGCAAAATCCTTCCTTGGCACTAAAATCACTGATTGGGCTCTAAATATGGGCATCTATCTAAAGAATTATTCCAACTATTACCCTCAAGGAAATGGTCTGGAATAGTCAACAAACAAGAACCTAATCAGGATCATGAAGTGCACAATGAACATCATCCAAAGATAGTGGCATATAAATGTTGCACGTGCACTCTGGGTAGATATAATCATAGTTAAAAAGGTAATAGATACTTCTCCTTACAAGCTTGTCTATGGCAAGGAGGTTACACTTAATTTAACACTTGATTTGAACTCTTTGGAGCTTACCCGTAGCTAGATCTTGAAGGCACATACTAGAGAGAAATTAGAATGGCAGAGCTAGTTAATCTTGAAGAATCAAGGAACTCTATCATGATCAAGCTAGAACAACATCAACAAATCAACAAAGAAATGGTTTGACAAAAAGGCTAGGCCTCAAGCTTTCAAAGTTGGGGAATGGTCTTGAAATGGGATGCTGAAAAAGCTAAACCAGGGTTTCATTCAAATTTTGATGCACTTTGGAGTGGCCCATACATCATCAGTTCATGCAAGGAGGCTAACTCTTTCAAGTTAACTCATCTTGATGGAGGCGCACTATGCAAATCCTAGTAAATGGGATCTATCTCAAACCCTTCCATTAAGTCTCTACATCATTTTGTATATATTAGAGTAGTTTTAATTCCTCCAAGTGCATTATGCACACATTGTTTTTTTGTACATAGTTCTTTCTTCTCGTGTGCTTCTTGTGTGCACTCTTATTTTCCTTCCAGGGTGGCGCTCTTTTTCAGCAGTTTGTAGGATTCGAATAGAGTCAAGAAATGATCCTTTAAGTGACTTCGGGAGCAATTATTCAAAGTTGAATATTAGAATTTCATGATTACATAATAGACTTCATGCCCAATGGATGCTTTAGGCTATTGATCTCCTTCATCTAGCAAGCAGATGGCCCCGAAAGTCACCAAAACTATTATCTAAATAACTCTCCTAGTTATTTGGACAAATTACATACATATTATAGCTCAGAGATCTTCATTACAAATTATGCACACCTCAGTTATCTCCTTGGCACATTCACTTGGTCACTATTTCCTTGCGTGCCCTTGCACGCTTCCCCTTCTCCCCTTTCCATTTTCCTTTTCCTCTTTGTTCCACTCTTACCTTGCGTGCATCTTCTACACATTCACCTTCTTCCTAGCAGCTATTCATCCTATGCACGCACCTTACACTTACTTCAATCAGATAAGTCCCTAGCCCTCTCATGTACCCCCGCACATTACTTTGTAAATAATTATGCCTTGACCATACATTTTCTGCTCACCAGTTTTTCCCATTTCCTCTGCACACATTACGATTACACGCACCTTCATTTTTTCATCCTCCCACGCCTTGTTCTTCCACACAAATACCTTTACGCCCTCATAGCTCTTCATAAACCATGTCATTCTCTAACACATTTGATCCCAAAAACACAACCTATCAAAGTGCGCCAACAGGGCATCGAGTCCTTCGCAGCAAACCAGTGAGTGACACATGGTAGAAATGAAAAAACAATTTTACACAGTTGACCATCTTTTTAGTCAATCAGTGTACACTACATGTCTTGCATACGTAGGTGGCTCACGAAAACTTATAATCTATATCTTTTGCTTTCACGATGCTCGATCGGCACACATCTAGTCTCAATCGATAACTACCTACATATGCTACATGATGCTACATATTCAAATTTAAATTCTTGGTAGATCTAGTAGGTGAGAAATGGGAAAACATATTTTTGAGAATTAATGAGTAGATGTGATTACTCCAACCACTTGATTTGATCTAATCCGCCCTCTTTCATTCTCCAACACACCAAACAGACTTGGGGAAGCACATTTGACAAATTTACGGGAGTATTTGTAGGCCTTAAATGTTTCTTGTTGGTGGTGTTATTTCAAATTTAGGTTTCCCCTCCTTCTTCTCTTCTTATTTCATGAATTCATCTATAAATGTAAGAGTTGGGCTCATTTTTATGTTGGACACTTTGGATCCTTACGCATTTTTCTAAGGAATTCATATTTTTGTATTCTAAGTCGCAGACCTCTATATCTAGCTCATGCATGTGGATATTGGCCTCTTTTTCCATTGTAATAGTTCTTTACATTTCTGGAAGTAATGGAAGCATAGTTTTGTGACTATTCTTTGTCCTAAGTGTGTTTTTATTCTTTCTTCTTTCCTTTCTTTTACATTTTGTGCTTGTTGTGTCACTCTACGTCCCTTGCAGCTCCATTTCTAGTTGTGTTTCATGAAAATTGATTGTGTAAATGCATGTTGTTATGTGTTATGTGTGCCTAGCCTCCCTTGACACATTTCCTTTCATTTTCACTCAGAACAAATGGTGTTCTTCCCTCTTTTTTTTTGGTCTTTATCACCTTCCTTAGATTAGTTTTCCATTATGTTATCCTTCTATCTCTAGTCCCTTGGCATTGTTAGCTTAGTTTTACCTTTCAGCATTAGGAGTAGTAGTAGCAGTAGAAATAGATAGAGGAATCAACCTTCTCCAGAGATCCATCTCAAGTGTGCAAGGTCCCACAACTTGGAGATGGTTCCATTATTATCTCAAATGACTCGGTTATTCCAGATCCGAGACACGGGTGTAAGTTTGACCACCAACGTGTTATTTTTGTAATTTGTATAAGGCCATTGGGCCTAATGTATACATGTTTATCTTTGATAATCCCTTTAAAAACTATGTATCAATGTATTAAATCTTATGATATCAATTATTGATATGATCGTGTTGTGAAATTTAGATGTATTGTTGAATATACTAAAGCTTTCTTTGTGAGAAGTTGAATTAAATAAGGAAGTATGATCTATTAACATTGTAAGGAAAAAGAAGGATATAATAAAAAATCTATCACGGTGCGAATGAAGTTAAATACGACTATTAGATGTAACTAAACTTCATAACCTACAAAACAATGTCTATAAATTTAAGTATGGAATAATGAGTAATATACTTTAGACTTATAAATCAGCAACCTACCTTGGGTGAAGAATCATATCTGCAATGTAGGATTATATTTTCGTATCCTAGTTGTAAATAACTACATTGACATACAAAAATTATAAAATTACATTATGATTACATGAGACAATACCATTGTACCTAACTCGACTTAGGTGAATTAATTAGATCAAGTAATTATTAATGAACATGAATGATAATTAAGTTGTGTTAAGAATTGGATGTAATTATACTTGATTAAATCTATTAAATGATCATATCTCACCGATCGGATGATCATGTGAAATAAGGTTCATACATTGTAAAAGTGAC
This sequence comes from Taxus wallichiana var. yunnanensis, assembly GCA_018340775.1. NCBI lineage: Eukaryota > Viridiplantae > Streptophyta > Pinopsida > Cupressales > Taxaceae > Taxus > Taxus wallichiana. Next base: position 81,616,719 of record CM031244.1, read on the forward strand.
TCATAGATTTCATTACATGCCTCTATCATAAATGAGATAAGCCGAAAGGGACGATAACCGATTGTACCAAGCCAAGAACACAGATGCTAATCAAACACCACGATCAATAAGATGAAATCAATTCACCAGAATAACTTTACATAAAACCTTTTGCAAAAAAATGAGAAGCAATATCATATATTATTATGGAACTCAATGAAATACAATGAGAATGGGCCTTGCTTATATAGGCAAGGAATAACAATCTAAGAACTAGTTAAGGTCGTAGATCAAGACATAAATCATGGAAAGAACTAGTCATCAAAGAACTAGTCAAGTCCATAGATTTATGAGAGAGCTAGACATTAAGGATCTAGTCAATACCATAGATCTAGGAAAGAACTAGTCAATACCATAGATCAAGGAAAGAACTATACCTAACAACAAGATAATATCTCCTAATATCTAAATAAATAAAAAGAAATATCCACACACATAAGTGGGTGAGGATAAATACAATAAAGGTAAATAATGTACCTAGGTGAACAAGAGCTAAGGTAAATACCTACTCTAATAATAACTTAATCAAACTTTGTTAATCTGGTTATTAGAATTTAAAAAATGATGAATAGTAATCGGGGTAGAAATCACGACACAAATTTCATGTCATGTGATTCATACCCATACTAGTTTGGGATGGCTACGGGGAGAGGGATAGACGCGTAATTACTTCGGTCATTATGTGAACGTACCATTTCTGTAGGGATCCCGAATTGATGTTGGCATGAACCACATGACCCGGATGCCAAGTTATGATATTTGCAGCTTTGGTATTTGAACTTATTAATTAATGATTACTTAAGAAGAGTAGCAATAAACTTAAAAAGTAAATGATGAAAATGAATCCCGATAACTATGTTGATATGGTTGTTCGGTGAATAGAAGGTCAAGTTTCAAGTGGCTTATGTGAAGTCACGAAACTAGGCTTACTAGCACATTTCTAGAAAACTATAGCCATAGTATTGCAAATGATTGGTTGCATTATCTATCACCATTTCTTCTTTTAATTGTGTTGTGAGCGGGAGTAAATTAGTTGTATACTTTCCTACCTGACACTAAGAAGATGCACATGATTCTTTATACCTTTAAAATGTCTAACCAAATGATATATTGATTATATTGGCTTGTTAAGAGTGTTTGAGGGGGATTGAGTAGGATCTGAAACCCTTACAGTTGCACATGGTTATCATAGATTATATAGATGGATTATGTACATTAATTAATACTAGATTAATCTACTTATTGTTGATGATAATTGAAGGCATAGTATGTTGGATTTTAATTTATGTGTGTTAAAATCATTGAAGGTATCAAGTTAATTAATTGGGTAAAAAAATAATTTTCCCTTAATTTGATGAAGCATAAAATAGATGTTACATATTCTCTCCAATCCCGATATTGATAGAGTAAGGACCAATCCACAATGCATCAAAATTCCCATGTTTTCCTTTGTCTCCATGTTTGTTATCCCATAGAAATACTAAATCACCAACATGGAAATTCCTTGGAGTAACCTTTCTATCAAATATATTTTTAAGTTTTTATTTGAATTTTATGTTCCTATGATGAGATTCTCTCATGATCTCATCAAGCTCAATGATCTAGTTGATCCTTGTAACATAAGGGTCAACTCCCTCTTCATCTCCCAATTGTTGCATATACTTGATAGGCTGAAAATTAAAAATGGATATGCAATAATTTTTGGACAGCATACACTAACTCAAATGGTATTTTTCCAGGTGGACCTTTTTAATGTAACCCTATCAACCCACAAGGTAAATTCTGTCTTCTCATCCCACTTTCTCTTATTAACTTCCAATGTCCTTTTAAGTATTTTGATTTATTTTTTTACTTGATTCAACTTGCCCATTTCCTTGAGGATTGTAATTGGAAGCATAGGTGAGGATTATCCCATACTCATTACACATGGTTGCTAAGGTTTTATCTCTCAAGCTCATGACATTGTCGGTACCAATTTGGTAGTGACACCAAACCTACAAATGATGTGTTTTAAAAGTAAATATATAACCTCTTGGTGTGTTTCCTTTTTGGTGGGGATTTACTCAACCCACTTAGTAAAATAATTAGTTGCCACAAAGATCCACTTATCACCAACAGAGGAAACATATTTCATATCACTAATAAAATATAACCCCCAATGTCTAAAAGGATCCTCATCTGAAACATGTTGCAAAATTAGATACCCAAAAGCTCTTAACCTACCGAGAGAAACATTGTTAGTCTTTAAATTTTCTCACCAATTGAGAAACATCTTTGAAAAGGGATGGCCACTAATATCCTTCATAATTATATAAGTAGATACTTTAAAAACATAATGGCCACCAAAAACTCCACCGTTAAACTCATTGATCAACTTAAGAGCCTCATCCTCAGTTATACATCTCAACAAGACCCTTACAAATTCTTCCAAGTTGAACCAAGGTCTATTAGGATATATTTTTGGGACACTCGATTTTAATTTCCTTCTCTGATTCTTATCTAGTCAAAAAGAAAAATCAAACTTTACAAATAATAAACTATGTTTTTGTACGAGATAGATGCACTTACTTTTCATGTAGGTCACTCAAATTAATATCACTATTGTGTACTTCAATAACTTGCATATTTTATTCTTTCATCAACCTTTCCAAAATAAGGCCTCTTACCAATTTGGTGATTTGAATTTCCATGTCATATTTTTGGAGTTTGTTTACCAATCTGCATCACTTGCTTGAAACCTCCATTTTTGTAAAGATATATTTGACCATGGTGTGTGGCACATAGGCAATAACCCTTGAGCTCAAGATGTAAGGTCTGAAAATTTTAGTGGATTTCACTAAGGAAAAAAACCTTCTTTTCCATGATTGTATCTTTTAGTACCGATCCTTGTAAGGCCTTATTGAATAATGTAGTTAGTTTCTCATGGCCTATTTCATCTTTTTGTAACAAAACTGAGGAAACAATAAATTCAAATGCAAAGGAAAAAATCTGAAACACCTTTTTATAATTTGGACCGGATAACACATGGGAAGTCTTTAATGCATCTTTTACTCCCTTGAACACTTGTATTACCTCATCTCCCCACTTGATAAAATGATATTATTTAACATACTTATGATAGGTAGAATGATCTCAACATAATTAGATATTAACCTTCTCAAAAATTTAATTTTACTAAAGAAATGCTATATACCTTTCTTAGATTTCGGAAAGGTACTTTATCAATTGCCTCTACCCTTTCGTGGTCAATCATAACTCCTTTTTCGACACAATGTGCCTCAAACTATTCCCCTTTTACACACCAAAGTGGAATTTCATATTATTTATTGAGATACCAAATTATCTACACTGATTAAAATATCCTTAAGGTTCTCTAGTGGTCACCTCTTCTTTTAGAAAAGAATATTATATTATATTGATAAACCACAATAAACTCATTTATGAATCCTACAAATGAAACATCCATTACTCTTTAGAAGGTGGCTCCTTCACTCATGATACCAAATGACATTATAACATAGACATAGGTTCCCAAGGAGTGGTGAAACAGTCTTGTATTGTTCTGATTCCTTAACCACCACTTGATTATACCACCGTGAAACCATCTAATCTTGATAACATCTCTCGACCTGTTACCTTTTTCATAAGGTTATTTATGTTTGGTAAATAATAGGTTTCCTTTTAGTGAAGTATTGTTCAAATTTATAAAGTCTTCACATAATATGATATCCCCATTCTTCTTTCTAATCGGGACCAGATTGGAAACCCATGAAGAATACCTAGTAGGTTGTATAATGTCTTTATCCCTAAGTTTCTTCATCTCTTCCTACATTATAGTTGCAAGGATGGGGTTTATTGGCCTCTAATTTTGTATGAAAGACTTAGTATGGGTTTTTAGGGGTATCACATGCTAGAATAGTTGCTCCCTATAAGCCTTCAACTCAAAATAGGACCAAGCCAAACAATCATGATACTTCCTTAATAGTTTGGTATAGGCATGTTTTTCATCTACACTTAAGTTGCTGCCCAACCAAACTTTTCTTAGATCTTGGTAAGTTCCTAACTTGAATTCAGTGACATCTCTTGGAGTGTGGATAGACTTTTTATAGCTCTATCAAAGCATCATCAAAAGTATATTTAAGGATGACCATCCCTCTTGGGTTTGTATTATATTTCAACTAAATCCCTTCCTTCCCAAACAAAGTCTCTTTTCTATCACACATTTCTACCATAGGCTCAAGATCAATCAATTGATTGGAAAACTCATCTTTGCAACCTAGGAATTTCATAATGTAGGAGTCAATATTTACCAATGTTGAATGTTGTTAGGTATAGAATTCTTAACAAGCACTTCTACTTCGAACTTGCAATATAGGGGTGTGCTTTGATTATCATACTAAGAATCCAAAATTTCTAACTTATCAACTGCCACATTTTAACTCCTATCATGGTATTCAATATTGAAGTGGTAAAAAAATTCAATTAAATCCCACACAACATTCCTATATCTTGGTTTCATATAATCTTATAATTCACTTTACAACCAATTTAGAGTCACCTTTCACAATTAGGTCCTTTATAGCATTTCTCGAAACAATCATCAAACCAAGTATGAGTGCCTCATATTCAACAATGTTATTTGTGCACTCAAAGCATAACTTGAAAGAAAATTTAAAGGATCCTTGCTTAGGGAAACCAACACTATACCTACTCCATTTCCATGGCTGAACCATTCATCATCAAAGTATATATCCAAGGGAGCACAAGGGTATTCCAAATAAGTCCTAAATTCAAGGGATTGATTATCAAAATCACCATTACCCACAAAGTTACCCAAGTCCATATATGTTTACAACACCTCATAAGTTGCATTCATTAGGTCTTCAATCAAGTGTAATAACTTATCTTCCTTATATAGCTTGACCTAATTTCCTTCCAATAGAATGGAGGAATAAGAAAGGTCCATCCACACACTTACTTCCCACTTTCTTGATAACAAAATTCCCCATTTTGTAGGAAAATCCACAACAACAACAATCATGGTTAAGTACTTGCCTGGATGAGATACTAACTACATAAATAATCCTTTGACACATCCAAAAATATGAAATTCTATTGAATCCATAACTTATCATCTTCCATAAGTAGTTGTAATCATTATTCCCAATTCATTCATAACTACCAATGACATTATGTTACAAGAAGAACCTGAGTCAAACATACAATTATGTAGGAGCCAACCATTTACAATTAGTGTAGTGTAAAAAGGATCAACATCCAATTGAATCTCTACCAAATATGTTCCTAAATAAACTTCAGGGGAGGGATAAATAATATTTTGAGGTTATTTAACTTCATTTATAGTGATAAAGGGTGAGGCTTATTTTTTTGCAATAACATCCTCCTTAAATCCCAAATACTCAAATATCATATTTTTGTTCTCATGAATCTTAAGAATTTATACCAAAGGAACAATGATTTTTAATCGGCTTGGGATCTAGGCCATATAACAAACATTATACTTTGGTAGGGGTGCATTGGAGGGGAGAGTGATCACTTTTTAAGATGGTATAGACTCTTTCAAAATAAAAACAATATAAGGGATACTTGGGATAGGTTCTACAATAGGGGATTTACATGGTATGGTTCTCTTGGGGGAACCTTTAGGGACATTAGTTAAGATTGGAATCTTGAATTTTGATGCTAGGGGAGGCCCCGTTACTTTATCATTCTCAAATTATATTTCTTCTCTTAGGCCATAATTGTATTAATCAACAATTCTCTATCGTCTTTGGAAGGGACTTATCCAAGATACCTTTTTATCATAAGAGCTATAATATATTCAAATTCATTATTAGGAAACTAAAAATATTGAGCCATATCAATACCAACATTAAGCCCTAAAATTTTTGGGAGGACCTATGGATCAAGGATAGAGCCCTGAAAATGGTAGATCCGTGGAGTGAACTTTGGTCATTATTTAACCAAGAACAGGGAGAATTGGTTTACAACTATTGGAATGAAGAGAGGAAGTGGATCCCCCTCCTCCCCCCCCACTACCTTGGGGATATACAACCCTTTCAAGACCTAAATAAGAGCCTTAAAGATTACCATATACCCCATTATAGAGCTCAGATGAGCTGATTTGGAGAACCATGGACATGGGGAATATGGAGTTAAATTTGGTTATCTGTTAAATTTTGAGCACATTGAACCCAATACTCTCTGGAGGAAGGTCTGGAATAAGAATCTTATTCCCAAAATCAATATCTTCTTCGGGAAGTTGTTAAAGGTAAGATCCTAACTATGGATAGGTTAAGAAAAGGGGAATGATCATCACTAATAGATGTAGTCTTTGCAAATGTAATGAAGAGTCAATTCAACATCTCTTCCTGGAATGCTCCTTTTCCTTTCAAGTCTTCTCTGTTGTCCTTAGAATTTTTAAGTTACACATGGTCCTTCCCGGGGATGTGGCCCTTCTTCCTAATCAATGGAGCTTCAATTTTTCGGCATGATCTGGTTAAGAAAATCTGAAAACTTTCCCTCCCTCACACATTATGGGGGCTATGGTTGGAACGAAATAATAGGATTTTCAGAAAAAAATTCCATCCTGGAGAAGGTTATCGAAAAGGTGAGACAGTCTCTTAAAGATAATGCTCAGATTTTAAATCCCAAATAGTCTAAAAAGTGTCCGAATCGGGAAAAAAACATTCTTAGTAACATAGACATCATTCCTAATAGACATGTGAAGGAGAGGGTCACCCAAAGTGCTAAATGGTCAAATCCCCTTGACGGTTGCTTCAAGTTCGAGTTTTGAAAACTTGGCCAAATAGAAGGACAACGTTTCTGGAGGAGGAGGTCTAATTTCGATCACACGGGTAGATGCATCACGGGCATGTGGGTCGTATTGGTAATCATACCAATAATTATGTAGAAAGCAAAGGATATGCTCTAGGGCATCATGATGTGCAAAGATCTGAGTTTAAAATCCATCATTATAGAAGGTGACTCCTTGTGTGTTATTAATGCTCTAAAGGATTAGAGTAAGTGTGGGTGGAAACTCATAAACATTATCAAGGAAGCTCATGGAATTTTAGAATCATTTGATAAAGTGGTCATCCAACACACTTACAGAGCTAGTAATAAACTTGCGGATGTACTTGTTAATCAAGGCAATGACATGTCTAAACTAATGACATGGCCAGGGACATGTATTCCTTGGGAAAATATAAAAATTTGATTAATGATGACACATATTAGGAGGTTGTGTAATGATGGAGACCAAGACTCACACACTTGGGATTTTGAAAAGACTTTCTTCCTTTTGGAAAAGGTTATGATTCATTTGATTTGGAATTTACTCAAGTTTTTTGATATTGGTGGTTACATCTAGCTGATGTTCAAAGAAATAAAAATTGAGCAAACAATGGGAGGTAATAGGGTTCGAACCGAGCCTACTACCTTCCTTCACCTGAAAAATGACTTTGTCTTGTGGAAATTGTTGCACAAAGGGGGCTTCACTAGGTATATTTTGCACCTTAAAGGTAATGACCCTACGCTTTCTGTTGATTTCGGAAATGCTTGGATTGATGGGGGATTTATTTTTAGAGGGGTTCAAATTAGGGTCTCTAAGAATTCCATAACTGAGATAACGGGTCTTAAAATGGATGGGCTCAAAATCTATAAGGATAAAACAAGCAAAAAGTACAAAATTACTAGTTTTTTTAGGCTCAGAGCATATCATTGCTTACAATGATGGTATAATGTGTACTTTCCTCCCCGATTGTTGGGCTGATGTTTGCTTAGTGGTCATGAAATACCTGACTTTGGAAGGAAAATTTTAGAAGATTTTCTCTCATCATCTCTCTATTTTAAACTTCTTTCGTAGAAACCAAACCATGAGTCTGGCTTTCTTCCTCTATAGGTCCCTACTTTCCACCATTGAGGACTTCAAAAATAATAAAATTGATGTCCCTCTCCATCAAGGCCTGATTATTTTTTTAGTCCAAAGAAGCCAACCCATTATCCCTACACATCCTGGGCACAATAGTGATCCCGAGTTTGACCATGAAACCCTGCACCGGCCCTCAAACATATGAAGAAAGGAAAGGGAAAGACACTTCTGAGGGGATAGTGGACATTCTGTGTAACTTGAAAAGGGGGTTTAGAATGTGGGTGAGAGTTCTGGTAATAGGGAAAAGGATTTTGTGGATTGGGAAGCTAGATTACGTGTTGAGTTAATTGTCAATACTATTCTTACTATTAATAAGAATCTCATACATGAACTAAAGGATTCCCAACACAAAATAGAGGTCTAGAACAAGAGAATTAGGGGTATTCAAGAATATTTTTTCATGTAGGAACAAAGGGTCTCTATCCTTCAGGATCAAATGGCCAAGGAGGAAAACAAGCCCAATATGAAGCTCATGTGTAGTAGTTCTGACAGTGCTTATTCTGAGACTGATGAGGGTTCTGATATGGAGGTCATGAACACCCAGAATAAAGACAAGGAGGAGGAAAGCCTAAAGGATCTCGTGAGTGTAAACACCTAGACTATGGAAAAGGAGGAGAAAAGACCTAAGTGAGTGATCATTAAAGTTGTAGGCAGGAAGGATGGCGGGCTGAGCACCAGATCCCGTAAAAATATTATGGATAACTAATGGATGCCCTTTGGTTGCCATTTTTCCTTTGTCCTGTTGGTTACTCTTTTTAGGTTTTTGACTAAAAATGTATTGTTTAATATGCAGACTCTCGGTAGTCTGGATTTGTTTTGTGGTGGCTTGTTGTCTAGTCTTTTTGACTTAACCTCTATGGATTTTTGTTGGTTTTCTATTTAAAACTTATTTCTTAATGTTTGAGGTTTTTTGGTCCCCTTAAACCAAAATCTTTTTATCTTATCCACAAAAATATCAACATTAAGCTCAAAGGGAAGATAATATAACTTATTTATATTTTACCCAATATCATTAGTAGTTTTGGCACATAGGAGGTCGAGAGAGGTTGCGCTTGTTTGAAATTTACTTGATGATCAAGGACACATGCATCATCAAAATCTGATTCAATAACATATTCAGCCAAGGTAGGTTGTTCACAAGGAACATGAGCCAACAAACACTTATCACACCAATCAATGATGTGTTATTCTTCAACTACTACAACTCTTTCCCCCAATGGATCAAGGACTATTTTATTGTCTTTAAATGCATATTTCCTATCATTTTGACCCATATGTATTTTTCCTCTATCATCAACCCTATGATCTCCTATAAATCTATTTTGATTTTGATTTTGTTTTTGGTTTTGTACTTGAGGGCCATAAATTAACCCTTTCTCACCTCTTTCAAGCTTGTAGGATATTTCTTTTAATACTCCTACCAAGGTCTTATCAACTTCTTCCGTTAGTAGATTTACTTGCTTGTGGCTTTTCAAGATTTTCAACTTTTACCGCTTCTCTTTTTGGAGGTTAACAAACCACTTTGATGTTAGTTTTAATTTAGATGGCCATACTAAATGATTTTCGCAATCTAATGGGGTTCTTGTCTCTCAACTACTAGTTTTCCTTCTTATCAAATTGTATTCATTTTTATGCCCTTATAACAATACTATAATCCCATGAGTGATAGCCTATCACCCAAATGAGCATTGGGCACTCACCCAAGGCACATGCGGCGCCCGAATCCCTCCTTAGTGTGAGTCTTGTGGGAATACATTGATTAATGATAGAAACTTAGAAAAAGATTAAAGAAACATGAATTCATTCGAGAACTTAAGATGAGGCATTATACTAATGCATCCATTCGACAACAAGAGAAATATAAAACAAATAACATATATGATTCATACCATAAAGAAGATGCACTAGGGTTTACACCCATGAACAATGTATATTTACAATAGAACCATATATTCCTCATTGATCTTAGTTATGTAACCACATTACATTCCTTAAGGTCATAATAGACCAACGTATCAATGCAGATAAGGTTCATGCATCGAAATCCTAACTATGCTTCCCATATTAAAAAAAATGATTGATGCGAACCTAGAATTTACTAGACAACTCCCTAGATGTGTTGGCACATCACTTAGCCTAGACTAAGCGCTTACCCGAAGTGCAAAAAGGTACCAGGTCCCTCTTTAGGGTTGTTGTAGTAGGATGTTAGCGTGATGAAGGAAAAAACATACAGATTCATAACTAATCTATCATTCTAAAATGTATGCTACTTTCAAATCTATGAAATATCAGCTTTAAACAGTAATCATAATTGAATCAATAACATACACTACTCAATTACACACAGGAATGATACTTAGATTCAACCAATATCTTCCATCTATTAATGAACACAGAAGCTCCTTACAATAATGTAAATCGATACCAATGTGCGTATGGATCTGATACATTAATTTAGTCATATGTGTATATCTATATACCTTCATACATCCATCTCACTCCTTCTCTCTTCTACTATGTACCTCAAATTATATATATAGGGTGGGGACTTTCCCTTCACTTTGCTTATCTATTCCGAAATAGGTTGCATACTATTAATATCCACGTGTTGTTCACAGCATAACCACACATGCAAGTGTGTTATCTATAGGCCTCTTACGCTTAATCAAGTGTCAATCTTATTCTTATCTCGTCTCCATGAAAAACACTTTGATATGATCCTATAAATATAGACAATGCATAGTGTACATGTCTCTGCATCGTTGGTGTGTTCTGCACGCCATTTTCTAAAAATAGGTTGTCATGCTCAAAATCAGCTAAGTCTTAAATGCTAAATTTTCCTTCCGCGTGTGGGTCCTTCCTATCCTTTTGTAATCTTAATCCCGCCTTTTCTTCCACATGGACTCCTTGTGTGTTCTCTAACAAGTATTCTCTGATCAACATTACCCCACACTAATCTCATTGTCATCCCGACAATGGGTATTCCTCCAAAAATTGAAGTAAAGAATAGAATAATGGAAATAATAAGAATGAAAGAATGTAGACAAATAAAGAATTTTTATGAGACAACCTCCTCTGTATCACTTTGCAGTATCAATTACTGGATACTCCTCCTTTATTTCGGCCTCCAAAACCTGTCATTTAGTGAGTGCTTGTTCTAATTTTTTTGGGATGTCCATAGCAATGGATTCCAACTCATCCCTCACAATCTCTCCCTTTTCATTCTGCAAAACCAACACAACATTGGACATTGATGTCATTCTTCCTTCTAAAATATCCATCTTCTATGTAATTAGCTTCCCAATCTCTTCAAGCCAAGTCTTGTACGTCTCTTGTGTTACTACCGCTGCCTCATGCTTCTACTTCACTATTAACAATCTTTTTGTGTGGCCCAATGTCTCATCCTTCATTGCTTTCTAGACTTCATTGTTTTCTTCGAGGTTCTTTATATTGATAAGCACCTCTCGGAGCTATCTGAGATATTTAAAGCCCTGGTATTCTTTCTTCAATAATTCTTATAACGCTTGTAGCATCCCTTCATAAGATGCAATCTTTCACATCACTAACACTTTCTATCATTCTCATCTTGCTTTATAGCTTCCTTCTTGCACCTTTGTCATGCGCAGAGGTTCATCTTCAAGTACCAAGTCCACTAACTTTCCCACATAGTGTATCACTGAACGAAATTTCTGTGGTACCTTGGCCTCCAAGTGTGGCATCACTTTGATGAAATTGTCCCCAATCTCCTCTATGATGCTGATAAATACTTCATTCTTCTTTTGTGTGAGTCCCTATCTTGTGTTATGTGTGCTATCTCCACATCCTTTGTCTTCATCTCCTCGTGCAAAGCACTCTGATTTTTGCATCTTTGTCCATGTTTCTTCTAGCCACTTCAGCAGAAACTTTCACCAATTTGTTGCTTACCTACTCATCTGACATGACAAAGAGGCTTTACCATGTGTGTCTAACTTGGGTGCCTTCTTCAATGCAGTCTCGAAATGCATGACTCTTCGCATACATAAAATTCAGGCCCATCCATGTGGGAGTGTATTAACTATGATAGTTGCTTTCGAGTGCACACAGTCGCCATATCCTCATCCATTAGCTCCAAACCGAATAAATCCTTCTGTGTTATCGTGCTATGGAATCAGGCATGGACAATTTTACCTGCATCCTCTGCATACCCCATGGCTGGTGGAATGTGCTCCCCACTTGTTCTTCTAGACCGTTGCTTCTTAGGGACTTTAGCTTCCAAATTTGGCACTTGTGTCTCCATGTCCTGAACATTCTCGGTAGTTGTCTCCTCTGGTCTCTTCTCGTCCTCTTCTCTTCCCTTTGATTCCTCACCCTATTCTTCTATGTTCTCTGGAAGTGTAGGAGAATTAGGCATGCTTTCCTCGACTCTTCTACCTCCTCATCTAACTTCGGTGTAATGCCCGGTCATTTCACCCTATGGACGAGCATGGGAGCTCATTTCTTTAGCAGAGGTACTTTGAATCTTCTCACCATGCAATTAGCCTCTATTTAGCTTAGTGCATAGTCACCATGACATATGCATAACTTTGGCCTTGGTGCATTGTTAGGATTTAGCAACTCACGGATAAACCCTAATCTAGCAAGACCTTATCGATTGCCACCAAGATGAACTTTGTGCCATTTATATAACCTCTAATTTTGTATCCTATTTGCACTTGGATGGATCGTTATCCCATGGTGGTAAATGATTCATGGCATTTTCATAATGCTTTGGTATTGGGGACTTCGACCAAATTTGGTGAGGAGGGACAATTTTGATTTGGTTCTTGTCTAGTGATATTGTAATGCTAAGGTTAAAATGTCATTAAAGAAGATAATAATAATTAAAATATATATAGATATAATTATATAACTGATTATTCAATTAGTGGTTGTAATGTTGTTTTAAAAATTTAAAAAAGGTGGAATTGCTATGGGGTGCACACCCTCATCCTCACCGCAAATGTTTTTGGTTGGTCAACCTTGATTCCTTGTTTTATGTTTTTTTAACTCCAAACCAAATTTTATGCGAAATGGGCACCAAAGGCATGTCCTATCAAAGGATGGGTGGAGGAGCTCTTATTACTCCAAACTTGATGTGCATTCATTCCCTTGGAAGCTATGAAGCTTCCGGTAGAAACCACCTAGCCCTCACTAAGGAGTTATGCTCAGTTTTGTTTTCCTTTTCCCTGAAAAATGAACCCTCTTCCTTTCGTTTTCTCCTCCTCTGCAACTTGGGCGATGGATGCCTCTTCTCCACGCCACCGGCTTTCTCCATGGTCTGGCATGTTTTGGATGGGTGTGGGATTTCGGGAGGATTTCTAGAGCAATGGAAGAGGCAAAAGGTGATGTTGAATCAAGAGGCGTAGGCATGAGCCATTTTTCCCTTTCCTAGCTATTTATTTTGTATTGATTACATGATTATTTCTTGTTCTCCTTGTAAATGGTTGTTATGTTAGTTTTAGATAGCTTTGTGTGAGAAAATATCATTTTAAATGCTATGTGTTTGTTATGCACCTTCCTAAAAATACTTGTAGTTTTTTTGCTAAGATGTGTATGGGGTTTTACCGAGATACGTCTCTATTATGCTGTGAGAGTAATTCTATTTTTGCGACTGGTATTGGACCTTCCCAAGCATGGCAATGGTTTATTGTTTTTTAAGTTCTCCTTTTTGAAAACTATGATTTAACCTCTTTTGTGTATCCCTATGGTTATAGAGGGGAGCAGGTGATAAATGAATAAAAATATTTATCTCATGAGAAGTTTGTGTATTGCTTGCCCTTTTGATGTTATCACGGTCTGGAATTAATTCGACTTGGAAATGATACTGGAAAGACCCTTTCTCATCATTTTTAGCAATCTAATTTGGTATAATCTCATTCCAATTTCAGACCTAGGAGGTCAGTTTGCAAAGGCCGGACATAATAAATTTCTATTCTTTTTAGAAGCTTTAACGAACTATGTATTATGCTCGCTCAGATGTGACCAGCTGCGACTAGATAGTTAGGTTTTCGACAACATCTTATCAGAACATTCATTTTGCTAAATCTAACTTGCTTACCTGGCTTATGATAACCTTAAAATTTTAGTACCCTGGCTAAGGGATATCATTGTCAATCCTACATTTGACTTATCCCCCTAACTAGTCTTATGAAAGGTCCGCCGACTTCTTTCTGATGGAAAATTTGAGGGATTATTATAAGGACATCCTTACTCAAATATTTGGAGAAAATAATTAAAGTATTCAAGGCACTTGCATTTTGTACTGGGATATCCTATGTGCCCGACACAACTGTATAATTTTACCTAAATTTTATATTATAAGAAAATCCTTTCCTTGTCGGAAGCACCCATGGTAGTGAGTGCATGAATATTGTTTTACCCCTTCCGAGTAATAAACAATGATGTATATGTTGGATATGTGGTGAACATAGAACTAAGTCCAAGATTTGAGATGCTTTTGGGACTGTGAAAGGTAAATTACATTTACCCCAAAGCAACAATGTTTTTATGAGACTTTTCTTTGTTATTTCAGCAAGTCAGTTAAAATTGTATAACATTGAAATATTTATTATGTTGGGAATGAAGGGTTTTCGTTGAGGGATGTGTGGAGTTGGTACTTGCGGCTTAATAGTGCTTTCAAATTTTCAACTTATCGTATGTGGACATTGTCTAACCTTGTGTGGGTGTGTGTGTGTGTATATATGTATGTATGTATGTATGTATGTATGTATGTATATATATATATATATATATATATATATATATATATATATATATATAAATATTGGGTATAACAATCGAAAACATCACCTGCATTCTTTAAGGTGTATGCATGTGCAATGCATTCCTTTTACATGATCTTTGGATTGGATCCTTGAGTGGCCATGACCCCCCCTGTGCTCCATGTTTTTTTGTGTGGGCTTGTGTGGCACTCTTGGTCCGAGTAGGGATGTTCAAAATAATAAAATTAGTTACCTTCTTTCTATATTATTAGGAGAATTTACTACTCCATATTGAGTGGTTGGCGTATGATTCCTTTATTCAGTTTTGTGATTGTGAAGTTGCTATCGCTATCATTACTTAAAGAAAATAAAAAGGTGTATTATGTGGGAAATATGTTATAATTTGGAATGTATGGTGTAAGAGTAACTTTGGATAGAAAATGCACAATTTTAGCCTTCATATGTCATGCAGTGTGCCTTTTGTTAACTAGGTATCTATTTTGTTTACATTCATACTAATTGCATTTTGCTTATGTCATGGAATGGAAATCATGCACTAGTCATTCAATTAATTCTAATGAGATATCTAGGAAAATGGAATGCGTGCTCATGCCAGTTCTTCTGAACTGACAAAAGCTAACATGTTTTTGCAGGTTGATTTTTTGAGCTCGAGTACAAAAGAAGTGGTTGTTGTATTTGCATAGATGATAATCATTAAGGTGTTTGTACGCTATTTTTATGGTTCACAATAAATGTATATATAATTGTGTTTTTAGGATCGACCATGGAATTCACCTATGCTATTTTAGGGGCTCAAAATCGAAGGAAAATAAAAACAAAAAAAAAAAAAAAATGTAGAAATGTTATTGTTTCAATACTGTAAGAACTTGTGAAAAGGGCTTAGCACCTCATTAATTGTATAGTTGGAAGAATATAAAAGGGATGTACTATGTTTTAACCAGTCCTTACTTATAACATACTTTTTATAGTAAATGTAATTAATTGGAGCTTGTATCATGTCGTATCACACTTTAGTCTCTTTATTTCTAAGCTTGTCTTACTTGACACAAAATCCAATGTCATAAATATCTTCCTAATGGGAACCTAATCGAATCTCATGAACGTGAGACTAGTTAGTTTACTTTTCTTCATGTTAGAGCTCCCTAACAGTCAAGGCTTAACGGAAAACATTAGTTGTTACCTCCTCCTCAACCTATGGTAAAGGAACAAAATATAACCTTAGCTCTTCACCACCAGGTCCCAAATGGGTAGATAGATCTTGTATACTGTTAGGAGATTTGAGACATGTGAAAAATTCTAGGGATGATTCCCTATGTAATTCCTTAAAAAAATCAATTAAAAGCATACGTGTGTATGACATTTGCCTTTTGGGGTTTCATACTTTGATACTAGATCTTTGCAAAATAAATAAATAAATGGTTTAATACACATCATCATTGTCAAGTCCCTGAAGGGAGGGTTGTAATTCAATCATATAATTCTAATGAGGGCTCAATTGGAAAACAAGTAATCACTAGTACACAAATGAGAAAAGTAGAAACGTAAATAATTTAATTAATGTGTTTAAGTCATTTTGTGGTGTGGAGTTAAACATGGAGGTGGATTTTCAATGTGATCCTGAGTTCCCTAAACGATGAATTAAACCCCTTTAATCATGGTTGTAGCTTGTTAAGAGAGATCGAATACGTCGTTGAATTTGTATAGTTTGTGGTAGGGGTGTCCTATAACTTTGTTGAGTCCTCAACAAGGTGTGAGGTTATCTAATCCATTGTCTTCTCATTTTCAGCATCATTTGGTAATTTTCCCTTAAACCCAAATTCTTAGTGAAGTGTGGAAATCTTATCCTTAGGGCCATGTTGTTCTAAACCTTAAGTAAAGTGGAAAGAAATTCCTTAAGTTGTTATAACTAAAAACAATGATTGGCATCCTTAGTAAATGAATGCAATCATGGGAGGTTGAGTAACTTAGCTACCCCTGAACTTGGAGAGGCCGAGTCGTTATAATCTTACCTATAACCTAACTACATTGTTTAATATGTAAAACAAAAAAGAGAAACAAGCAAATTAGAAGAAATCTCTACAAGTTAAGTGGTACTCAAAACTAAGTTTTGCAACCTAGTTTTTAATAGATCGAGGAACCGTAGTGGTAAGGGTTTTGTAGCTTGTTAAGGGAAAAGTTTGAATTCCAAAGGTAATCCCCTCATAAAGAAATTGATGTCTTCCTAGTGGGCCCATATATATGTTTACTCAAGTCAAGCCTTTTGGTTGAGTCGACCCTTGGGAAATGTTGTTCATGTGTATCATGTGCTTTCCATATTACGGTCATTTGATGATGTCATGTAAGCATCTCTTGTGTTATGTGTTGTTGTCTTTATCGACCCCATGTCTGACATGTTTGTGTGTTATGTTGTGAGAAGTCAAAAAAATATTTCCGGTATTTTTCACTATTGTTTTTGAGTGTCTTTGGAGTGGGCGTCACATTTGGTATTAGAGAGAGGTTCATGCTCTCGAACCTCTGGGATGGATTGGAGTTGTGATGCTTTTGGCATGGTGGTGGTGGATATTTGGAAGAGTAATGTGATGGATGTTGTGATGTGACCAGTGTTGTAATTGTGATATTAGGAACACTCTTGTTGTGCATGTCACTTAATGTGCATTTGTTATCTTGATGATGTACTTGTGATGATATTTTTCACCCTTCTTTTGTGGATTGTATAATGGTTTTGTGTGTGATGTGCCACCTTTGGTGCGTGAAGAGAATTATATTGTGGATTACAGAGTGTTGGAGTGTCTTGTTATCCTATGAGATGTAATTGTGTGTGTGAGCTTTCGTACAGTGACTCGGAATGTATTGTGATGTCGCCACCGTGTTGTGATGAATCTTAGGTGTGACCATGTTGTATTGCAACGAGCTATATGTCATAATGTTAGTCATTGTGTTTCACCTTTCATATAATTTGTGTAATGTGTTATGTTTCATGTTGTGAATAAGGGGCATATGGTGATTGTATGACCCCTATCGTATAGTACTTGTACCTTGGGTACACTAAGTGAAAATGTGATGTGTCGTAACCCGTGAAAGTGATGATTGGGATTTTACCTTATATATATATCATGTGTATGATGCTACGGTTAATGTTTGTGAATCTCCATTGTGCTTGTGATATAGCTATGTATTATGTTGTAAACCTTACACTAACCGGTCCTAATGGAATCGGAAAAAGTGTATGTTGGAGGGAGGAAACGTGTACCATTGACCAGTCACTCGAGCTAAGTATGAGATAGGAAGTGGAGTCTTAAATAGACTGAAAATCCACTTTTGTTTGTTTGGTATGTATGACACTTGCTCAATGGGTGTCATGTATATTGTGTTTCACGGACACCTTAGGCTCAGTAGATGGCGGCATGTACTCTTTTCTCTCTCCCTATATGGTTGTCTTATGGATTTAACCTAAGTTTAGTTACGACTATGTTGAGCCTTGTGGAAGTGGTGGAGGTATGATTATGACAATTGTATTATGTGTTATATTATTTTACGAGCTGAGGCTCAATGTTTGAGTTCCAATGAACTCATTGAGTACCCCTTGGGTGGTCGTGTACGGCCACATAGTTAGTGTGATGTGCTATTTCACTATATGTATTTTATTCGTAATTAAACATTTTCTCTTTCCTTGCGAGAACCAGTAGTTTTCTTGATTGATGTGCTCTTATATTTTGGGCATCTTAATGGTTGTTGCACTAACTTGTGGATTTTATACTAACTATGGCTATTTAGCCATTTGTTTTGGCTTAATTTTGAATTCACTTTTCAAACTTATAAGTTGATAGCCTAGCCCAAGGCTTTGGATTGTTGCCACTTGGCACTTGAGTCGGATTTTGATGTTGGTTCTATTGTCATAATGTGTTGGAATAGGGTCATGGGATTCACCATGGATGGTGGGACCTATGGACCCGCTTCGTTGTATAGGGGTACGCCCCAAGGAGTTACAGATAACTAGCGGGTTGTCGAACCACGAGTTATTATGTCACTTGGGTTAAGGGTGTTTGGACCTTATGTGCTTAGGGCCATAAGGTGACCAACCTCTTTTTTGGAGTAAAAGGAAAATTTTCTCATTATATTATTGCTTGGGAGGTATATGGATGTGGTTCTATGATGCTTCAGGAGGTATATGGAGTGATTTGTGATGTTGACCTTTTTGACCCTATTTAGCATTTGCAGTTATGTGAACTTTTGTATGAGAATTGTTTGGAAATCCCATGTTGTCATAGTTTTTTTTGTTATTAGTATCTTTGTTATGGGCATGTGTGTAGTTGGTAAGTGGGCCTTATTTGTATGGGAGAAGACTATGGGGATTTTATATGTGGGGAGGCATAAGATTTTATCTCATGTTTTGGAGGGAGTTGGGATTGGGTTTCCACCTTGGAAAAGAGATGGCATTAAATTTCTTACTTTTTTTTTTTTTTTGGGGGCATAAGAATATGTGAGATGTTTTATATTGGCGGTTTGTTACGGTGGATACCCAATTCCCATTGGGAGGCATAAGCAGCTTCCCCATAGTTCCTTGCTCCTTTGGCTTTGCCTTCCAAGCCTTGTGTGTTTTGAAAGTTGCACTCTTGTGATTGTTTCCTCTTTTATTTAAATGTGTGTTAAATGGGTGTGAAATTTTGTATTGTGATATGGAAGCATTGTGCTTGTTGCCTTGAGTTGTTCCCATAGCCCTTGCCCCATTGATTTGGCTATCAAACCTTCGTGTTGATGTGAAATGTAACTTGAGTTATATGGCCTTTTGGTGGTAGTTGTTGGTTGGTTGTGATACTCTTCCATAAGTATGTAGTTGTATGTCATGTGGAATTTTGCATTATGTTTAACCTTTCGAGTGGCCTTGTGATATCATTTCTTTTGGGCACCAACGAAAATAAACAATTTAAAACCTAAGGATTGAGATATTAAGAGCTTAAATTTTAAGATTTACAAAAGGGGGAGAAAGGACCAAGTAATAATGTATAAGAGAACTGCCAACCTTCACAGAATATTAATAAATTGTCAAGACTTACCTTCGTAATAAGGTCACATTTTATTAAGTGTAGTTCATTTTCTTATAGAAAACTTGTAGTTTGTATTAAGTTGCAAACCATTTTGTTGACTGCTTGGTTGCGCATCGAGGATGATGCTTTTATAAGGGGGATGTAATGCCCGATTGTTTCACCCTATGGATGAGGATGGGAGCTCGTTTCTTCAAGGGAGTACTTGAATCTTCTCACCATGCAATTAGCTTCTATTTAGCTCATTGTGCGGTTGCCACGACATATGTATAACTTTGGCCTTGGTGTGTTGTTAGGATTTAACAACTCGCGATAAACCTGATTTGGCTACCTTGTAGATCGCCACCGAGATGAACTTTGTGCCATTTATATAACCTCAAATTATGTATCCTATTTACACTTGAATGGATCGTTATCCCATGGTGGTAAATGATTCATGGCATTTTCGTAATGCTTCACTTTGGGGACTTCGACCAAGTCCGGTGAGGAGAGATGATTTTGATTTGGTTCTGTCTAGTGATATTGTAATGCTAAGGTTAAAATGTCATTAAGGAAGATAATAATAATTAAAATATATATAGATATAATTATATAATTGATTATTCAATTAGTGGTGGTAATTTCATTTTGAAAATTTAAAAAAAGGTGGAATTACTATGAGGCGCACACCCTCATCCTCACCGAAATGTTTTTGGTTGGTCAACCTTGATTCCATATTTTATGTTTTTTTAACTCCACCAAATTTTATGTGGAATGGGCACCAACTGTCTGTCGAAAGGGTGGGTGGAGGAGCTCTTATTACTCCAGCTGATGTGCATCCATTCCCTTGGAAGCTGTGAATCTTTTGGTAGAAGCCACCCAACCCTCGACTAATGAGTTATGCTCAGTTTTGTTTTCATTTTCTTGTAAAACAAACTCTCTTCCTTTCGTTTTCTCCTCCTCTGCAACTTGGGCGATGGATGCCTCTTCTCCTGCCACCGGCTTTCTCCACAATCTAGCACATTTTGGATGGGTGTGGGATTTCAGGAGGACGTCCAGAGCTATGGAAGAGGCAGGGACGATGATGAATTAGGAGGCATAGGCATGAGCCGTTTTCCCTTTTCCTAGCTATTTCTTTTGTATTGATTACATGATTATTGCTTGTTCTCCTTGTAAATGGTTGCTATGTTATTTTTGGATAGCTCTGCATGAGAAAATATCATTTGAAATGCTGTGTGGTTGTTGTGCACCTTCCCTACAAAGATTGTAGTTTTTTTTGCTAAGATGTGCGTGGGGTTTTACTAGATACGTCTGTGTTATGCCTGTGAGAGTAGTTCTATTTTTGCGACCTTGGTATTGGACCTTCCTCAGCATGGCAATGACTTATTGTTTGTTTAAGTTCTGTCCTTTTTGAAAACTGTGATTTAACCTCTTTTGTGTATCCCTATGGTTATAGAGGGAGTAGGTGATAAATGAATAAAAATATTTATCTCATGAGAAGTTTGTGTATTGCTTGCCCTTTTGATGTTATCACGATCTGGAATTAATTCGATCTGGAAATGATATTGGAAAGACCCTTGCTCATCATTTTTTATCAATCTAATTTGGTATAATCTCATTCCAATTTCAGACCTAGGAGGTTGGCTACAAGGCTGGGACATAATAAATTTCTATTCTTTTTAGAAGCTTTAACGAACTGTGTATTATGCTCGCTAGGATGTGACCGGCTGCGACTAGATAGTTGGGTTTTCGACAACATCTTATCCGAACGTTCATTTTGCTAAATCTAACTTGCTTACGGCTTATGATGACCTTAAAATTTTAGTACCCTAGCCAAGGGATATCATTGTCAGTCCTACATTTGACTTATCCCCCTAACTGGTCTTATGAAAGGTCCACCGACTTCTTTGTGATGGAAAATTTGAGGGATTATTATAAGGAAATCCTTACTCAAATCTTTGGAGAAAATACTTAAAGTATTCGAGGCACTCTTGTTTTGTACTGAGATATCCTATGCACCCAACGCATGACTATATAATTTTACCTAAATTTTATATTGTAAGAAAATCCTTTCCTTGTCGGATGCACCCACGGTAGTGAGTGCATGAATATTGTTTACCCCTTCCGAGTAATAAACAATGATATATATGTTGGATATGTGGTGAACATAGAACTAAGTCCAAGATTTGAGATGCTTTTGGGACCTGTGAAAGGTAAATTACAATTACCCCAAAGAAACAATGTTTTTATGAGACTTTTCTTTGTTATTTCAGCAAGTCAGTTAAAAGTGTATAACATTGAAATATTTATTATGTTGGGAATGAAGGGTTTTCATTGAAGGATGTGTGGAGTTGGTACTTGCGACTTAATAGTGCTTTCAAAGTTTCAACTTATCGTATGTGGACATTTTTAACCTTGTGTGTGTGTGTGTGTGTGTATTGGTTATAACAATAGAAAACATCACCTGCATTCTTTAAGGTGTACGCATGTGCAATGCATTCCTTTTACATGATCTTTGGATTGGGTCCTTGAGTGGCCATAACCCCCTAGGCTCCATGTTTTTTTGTGGGTTTGTGTGGCACTCTTGGTCCGAGTAGGGATGTTTGGAATAATAAAATTAGTTACCTTCTTTTTGCATTATCAGGAGAATTTACTATTCCATATTGGGTGGTTGTCGTACGATTCCTTTATTCAGTTTTGTGATTGTGAAGCTGCTATCACTATCTTTACTTAAAGAAAATAAAAAGGTGTATTATGTGGGAAATTTGTTATAATTTAGAATGTATGGTGTAAGAGTAACTTTGGATAGAAAATGCACAATTTTGGCCTTCATATGTCATGCAGTGTGCCTTTTGTTAACTAGGTATCTATTTTGTTTACATTCATACTAATTGCATTTTGCTTATGTCATGGAATGGAAATCATGCACTAGTCATTCAATTAATTCTGATGAGATATCTAGGAAAAGGGAATGCATGCTCATGCCAGTTCTTCTGAACTGACAAAAGCTAACATGTTTTGCAGGTTGATTTTCTGAGCTCGAGTATGAAAGAAGTGGTTGTTGTATTTGCATAGATGATAATCATTAAAGTGTTTGTATGCTATTTTTATGGTTCACAATAAATTTATATATAGTTGTGTTTCTAGGATCGACCATGGAATTTACCTATGCTATTTTAGGGGCTCTGAAATCGAAGGCAAATAAAAACAAAAAAACAAAAAAAAATATGTAGAAATGTTATTGTTTCAATACTGTAAGAACTTGTGAAAAGGGCTTAGTGCCTCATTAATTGTATAGTTGGAAGAAGATAAAATGGATGTACTATGTTTTAACCAATCCTTACTTATAACATAACTTTTTATAGTAAACAGTAATTAATTAGAGCTTGTATCATGTCATATCACACTTTAGTCTCTTTATTTCTAAGTTTTTCTTACTTGACACAAGAACCAAGGTCATAAATATCTTCCTAATGGGAACCTAATCGAATCTCATGGACGTGATACTGTTAGTTTACTTTTCTTCATATTAGAGCTCCCTAACGGCTCAAGGCTTAACGAAAAACATTAGTTGTTACCTCCTCCTCAACCTGTGGTAAAGGAACAAAATATATCCTTAGCCCTTCACCACCAGGTCCCAAATGGGTAGATAGATCTTGTATACTGTTAGAAGATTTGAGACATGTGAAAAAAAAACAAAAAATATAGGGATGATTCCCTATGTAATTCCTTAAAAAAATTTAATTAAACTCATATGTGTGTATGATGTTTGCCTTTTGGGGTTTCATACTTTGATACTAGATCTTTACAAAATAAATAAATAAATGATTTAAAACACATCATCTTTTTCAAGTCCTGAAGGGAGGGTTATAATTCAAACATACAATGCTAATGAGGGATCAATTGGAAAAAAGTAATCACTAGTACATGAAAATGAGAAAAGTAGAAACGTAAAAATTCAATTAATGTGTTTAAGTCACTTTGTGGTATGGAGCTAAACATGGAGGTGGATTTTCAATGTGATCCTAAGTTCCCTAAATGATGAATTAAACCCCTTTAATCATGGTTTTAGCTTGTTAAGAGAGATCGAATACGTCGCTGAATTAGTATAGTTTGGCTTAGTAGTCAACACCTCCGAAATGATCCTCTTAGTGAAGGCACTTCTTCCAGGATACACATACTTCTTTCTCAACGTGTGGTAGTCACAGTCTACCTTATCTACATTGAATACTAGTCGGCGCGTGTCTGTAAATATGTGAACAAATGCTTGGAAATACCTTGCAGTGAATGCATAAGGAAATTTACACCAAGGGCTCCAGACTCCATATTTCATTGGGAAGTACATGATACGAAATGCTGATATACAACAAACTAGACTTGTGTCCCTACTACTGATGGTAGGTCCTTTGGGATGCGTCACTCTTCTCCAAATGTTGCGCGAGCCTGTCATACCATTTCTCTACCCTTTTCTTTATGTCATCTGTCATGGCCCCTTTACATAGATACTTACTGAACCTTTCAGTTGGTGACTTATTCTCCATGGGGTATTCCCATACCTTTTCCTTCGGCCCATCTGGTACTCCAATTTCCATGAATACTAGTGATAGTAGAACAGCCCCAAAGTTGATCTTCCCTCCTGTGTGTGCTTCCTCGACTATTTGTTCTATAATATAGCCTGCAATATTGTAGATTGATCCTTCTAAAATATTATGTGCAACATGTAACCACATAGTATTTACCTGTGACCACCGCTCCTGATCATTCAACTTTGTAACAAGGTGTGTTGTTGCTTGCACAACCAAATAGTTCTTCAATTTTTCTATATCCATACCATGTGGACCCTTCAGGTATCCCAACTCTTGTCTAGTCTTCAAGATCATGGATTTATCTGTGAGATCATTCTTTATGTCTTCTTATGTGGCCTTCAAACATGTAACTGATGAGATAAGCACATATGAGATTCTAACTCTCAAAGTAGAAGAATTCCTCATGCACTCTTCTCATGAGCCACTGATACAAGGGCTCATACTTCCCGAAATATGGGAGCTCATATAATTGGTAGACCCCAATTCTCTTTAGAATCTTCTCACCTACATCATCAAAAATTGGCATGGCATGCCATCCGCCATATGCTTGTTTGTCCTAGCAGTGAGCAAGGAATCGAGCTCCTTCTTGTTCTCCATGGTCCAACGATGACTCCTAGATATTGCATTTCTGAAAAATGGATTTCGGTGCCATCTCTTCTTCCTCGATGACCACCTTCTTCTTTCCTTTTTCTACTACTATAACTACCTTCTTGGGTGTCATTTTTACCTTGCAATCGTCTCCTCTATAACTTTGTAACTTGCGAATCAAACCCTAGCTCAATTCAATTGTGCCCTAGGTGGAAACTTTGTGCCCTAACTCCTCTCTGCCTCCTTGCTTTGCTCAAACCCTTCACCACTGGGGACACAAGCTTCTTTTCACATAGATTTGTTTATCACGCTTGGTTTCACACCCTTCACACCTTAACCCGATCACTCAGCTCTTCGCACTTGGATTTTTCCTCAAATTCTCTTAGTCGCAATGGTAAAAATGAATCTACATCCCATCCTTATATAATTTTTTCAAAATTTTCAAAGTTATTAATCCTTCACCTACCAAGTATCCTCTCATTTATGACCAAATTCATTAGCTTCTGTGGTACATCTTCACGCCCCAACTATAACCTTCTAGCATGCCTTCCTACCCTCTGGTCACAAACTTCTCTTCAATTGCACACCGAGTACCTCATCACTTGTACCTTCTCTTGGTAGTTATCATGGCCTCCACTTACCTCGCATTATACTATCCTTTCATTCATCTCCATCCTTGGTCACTTTTGAGAAGCAATCTTCTTTTGACTTAAAGCACACCCGTAGTAGCTTATTCCTTTCACCTTTCAATTCCCACGGTCTTTTACTTGGATAACTACAACCACCCCACACTAAAGGTATGTGCAGTCCTCTACACATAAACATTCTTCATATAGTAATTAGCTTCATGTACGCAAGCACACTTTACACAAGAACAACAACTAAATTGACAAAGTATATTAACAATGAAGGAAATACATTAAGGAAATATAGAAGGGAAACCTAATCTAAATGGAAATACTTTGCCTTATTATAAACACCAAGAAGTCTTATTTATAGTAGGGCTTTAGCCTACTCCCATTAAAGTAACTAGGTAGCCATGTTCCATCAAGTGCTTCTAACTAGCAAACACTTGTTTCAAGTATGTGAGTGATGACATACGGCCCCAACCAATGTACTTTGAGCTTACGGATGGTGCAAGAACTTAAATTCATAAAGAAGTACCATTTGTCCAATCTCAAACTTCTTATCCCTTATGTTTTTGTCATGTCATGCCTTCGCTTGGCATTTTCCTGCTTCTGACTCCATCGTGTTATGGCTCATTTCTCATCCAGTTGAATCATCTTCTTGATACGCTCTTCTAAATCCTATTCATCATCTATACCTCCAACACACGCAATGTGCAAAGAAGGTAACATAAATTCGATAGGGAGAATGAATTATGTGCCAAACACCAGCTAAAATGGTGTGGCTTTGTTCAATCTCTTATAAGTTGTTCTATATGCCCAAAGAACAGCTGACAATTTTTCATCCCAATCCTTTCTTCCAACATCACAAATTTTTGTCAAAGTCTAGCTCAAAATCTTGTTGAAAGCCTCAACAGTTCCATTTACTTGAGGATGGTAGGGTGTAGTTTTATGGTGTGCAACCATAAACTCATCTAATAGGATCCCGATTGTCTCATTCAAAAAGTGTGTACCCCTATCACTT
Source organism: Taxus wallichiana var. yunnanensis (assembly GCA_018340775.1). Lineage (NCBI taxonomy): Eukaryota > Viridiplantae > Streptophyta > Pinopsida > Cupressales > Taxaceae > Taxus > Taxus wallichiana. The sequence continues at coordinate 81,643,318 of CM031244.1, forward strand.
GTTAATCTTAAAGGACATCCATATCTTGTAAGAACATTCTCCTATAGAAACCTAGTCGATGTAGCTATTGTACAATCCTTTGTAGGTGTTGCTTCGCCACTTGCTTGTGTGAGATAATCTATGCAAGTAATGATATAGCGCGATCCGGTCTTGCACGTGGTGGCAAAATAGGTCCTACAAAGTCAATGACCCATTTCTCAAATATTCGCACTAGTAATTGGTCTCAAAGGCATCTCATCTCTTTGCCTGGTTTTCCTAGGCACCGAAAATGATCACACACCTTACAATATTCTTTACAATCTTTCTACAATGTCTGCCACCATAATCTAGCAAGTAGGATCTTTCTGTAGTTGCATCACCCGCATAATGGCCTTCTACAATACCACCATGAGATTATTCCATAATATCCTTACACTCATGCTCTAATACACAACTTGATCTCTGCTAACTTGTAGTGATCACCACCGATTAACATAAATAGTGTCACGTGTATAGCAAGTTGTTTCTTTTCTAATGCCTTCATTCCTTATGATGTTATACCAGTCCATAGAAAGAAAACAATGTATTCTAATTCTGATGGTGCGTGTTGTAACCTATGTAACTTTTCATCTGGCATGGTTTCTTCAATTTTCTATGATTCCTCTCCTGAGTTGATTCTAGATAAGTGGTTTGGTCCAGAATTGTTTTTCCCTAGCTTCACCACAACAATGAAATCAAACTCTTGAAATAAGAGTACCCATCTGCATATGTGCCCCTGTAATATGGGCTTGTTTACCAAGTACTTCAATTCCATGTGATCTGTATAAAACACAAATGGTGTTGCTAACAAGTACTCTTGTCAAAACTTGTGCAATGCATAGATCATGGACAAAGCTTCGCACTCTGTAGTTGTATAATTTTGTTCAACAGAGTCAGCTTCCTACTAGAAAAACAAATTGAATGATCAACAATACCTTCTACAGCTGAGCTAACACAACACCAATTTCCATGCCAAAGGCATCCACATGCACATGAAACGGTTTATCCCATGAGGGAAAACGTAGAATGGGCGTGGTAGTAAGTTTCTCTTTTAATATCTCAAATGCACGTTGTTGTGGTTCTCCCCAATAAAATGTACCTTTCCCCTTCAGTAACTCTTCCAAGGGTGTAGAAATTTTGGCATACCCTTTGATGAATTTTCTATAATATCTTGTATGACCTAAAAATCCATGCACCTTGCTTTGACTGGTAGGCGCCTCTAGGCCTAAAATGACTACAACCTTAGCTAGATCAACGAGAAAACCTTCCTTATAGATTATATGTCCTAACAATATTCCAAATGGTGTGGAAAATATGCACTTCTTGATGTTCAAAGAGATACTCAATTGTATGCACCGTTCAAACATTAAGCGCAAATTGTCACAATGATCTTTCACAAGCCCATATACTATCCAATCATCTAGGTAAACTTGTAAGAAGTTGTGCACGAACAACTATGCATGAGAATACAAAGATGTGCATTTTTCAATCCAAAAGGCATCACAAAGATAGGAAAACTTCCCCATTCAGTAGTAAATGTTTCCTTTTCTTGATCCTCCTGAGCAATCCTAACCTAATGATACTCGAATACCCATCTGTGAAGGAATATATTTCACGCCCTACCATGCCTTCCAAGTATTTAGTCGAGTGAATGGCATAGGGAATGGATCTGTTACACATGCAACATTCAAATCCATATATTCCACACATATTCTAATTTGTCCATCCTTCTTGATACTAATCACCATTGGGATAACCCATTCTGACTCATCAAGGGGTTTGATAATTCCAGATTTCAACATTTTATCAATTTCTTCTTTTACCTTTTCACGTAAATTAGGATTCATTATATAAGGCCTCTTTCTAACTAGGTGTGCACCATCTTTAAGCTTTATCTTCATTTCCCCAAGTGATTTATGCATGCCTTTAAGTTCATGATACCCTCATGGGAATAAGTCCTGATAATCCCTGAGTAACTCAATGATCTTTTCTACCTCCGAGTCTAACCAGTAGTCTCCAATTATGGCCTCCTTAGGCTCAGCCTCCGAACCTATATTCACCTTCTTTTTCTTCATGGGTTTGTGATAGGCATGCGTATCCTTGTCTACACTTTCCAAGACCTCGTGCACCCCTTGTGAATGTTCAATATCCAGTTCTTAATTTCCTCATCATCCATGATGTAAACCATCTTTCCCTTCTCTTTCTCAAGGAAAGTGTGTTCAAGTAGTATGAAGTCCATTTCTTCTTCCTTCTCAAAACACGCTCCAGGACTCTGTCTCACCAAATAATTCCTGAATATGCTCTTTTTCTTTTGCACTATCTCCCATAGTTAAGCGCTTGATAAATTTTAATGTCTCTTCTATTGAATGTTGAGAAAAAAGTAGTCAAAGGTCCGGATCATCCACTTTGTAGTCAAATTTTTCCACTTTCCGGTCTCTCGATGTAGTTCTACATATACCTACCAAGCGCATGGGCATCCTTGTAGTGTAGAGTACAATCTATCCACCCGAGTGAAGGTGGTAATGCTTCATGTCCTTTTGTCCAGAGTCTCTCACACTGTTGAATCTAATGTTGAATAGGTTGATCACCATGGTAATTGTAGATCTACGTAGGTGCATTGTTCCTTACAAACCTAATAGATATGGTGATTCCAATATCTTCCCATTCTATAAGATTATCTCTGTGGACTACCCACCAGCATGTTGTTGTCCCATGCAAGGTATTTACTAACATAGCTCTTCTCTTAATTTGTTTTGTCCCATGTGTTTCCATGGCTTTCAAAATGCACGAAGATCTTATGCCCCTATATACCAAGGTACTACGCTACCTATCCATCAGATCAAATGAATTCCATTCTTTCACACAACCGTGCTTTTAATTCGTGCCCTATTAATTCATATGTACCATGAGCCCAATTATCGCAAGCAATACTCGTAGTATCACTAATGGAATGAGAATCCTCCCAATGTAGGATGCCTTCTTTTGATGGCTCATTGACCTCTGGGTCCTTAATAACGTGTACATAAATTTGGTTTAATTCCTCCTCACTTAGAGGCTCAACATATGGTGTAGACTTCCCATCTGTCAATGGTATCACAACCCTTTCCTCCTTGTTCTCAAAGCTTATATACCCCTTATTGAATCTCAAGTCAACATTATTCACATAACACCAAGGGCATCTAAGCAAGGCTAGAAAATTGTTCACTTCTACAAGTGCTAATACCTCAAAATCCCCAATGAACTTGGCCCCTTGTATGGTTATAGATGCATCCTTCAAAACTCCTATGGGAGTAGCCTTAGTCTGGTTTGCCATAAACAACACATTAGATGATGGCTGTAATGGAGGCCTCCCCATTTGTACCCATGCATCTAATGTAAGCACATTTACTTCCGCACCTGTATCAATCAATATGTTTCTCAACAACCACCCATCTACAACAACATTTAGATTAATTTCCATGTCATATTCAATGCTATCAGGGGGAAGATTTACATGCAGGACTGTCATCCAGTCTCAAGACTTGTGCATGGAGTGTTCCCCTTTAACCAACTTCATATTAGTGGGATAATGTTCTCCTGGCACAAAATTTTGCATGCTTCTCGCAAATCATCAATATCAGTTTGGACTGTCTCTGATGCTTTCTTCTTATCCTTTAAGTATTGTATCTCACCCTAAAGATTCCTTAGTACTTCCATGGTATCCTAGTAAACCTCCTTCTGATGAGTAGGATCTGGGTACCTTGCATGCAAAACCTCCTCCTTGGTGATCATAGGCTTCCAGGCAATGCTTATCTCACGTGTGCCGCTTCAATGTGTGTAGTATTCTTTCATTTATCAATGCCTCATGTCCTTATGTTATCCTGGGCATCCATTGATCTCCTACCATGCATTGGATTCTAACCATCCTAGCACCTTTGTTTTCTTGTTTATGTTGCTTACTCGGATGCTTATATAAGTATGGTAACTCTTCATAGCTATGGTTCTTCCCACGTAAAGAACATGTAATATTATAAGGACATTCTCACCTATAGTGGTCGGAGATCCGCATGTATAACATGTTCCATGAGGGAGCTCACCTCTTCCTCCACCATGGACTCATCCTCCATATCCACCACGATTTCCACGACCTCCTTTAAAACACCCCTCATTCCTTTCATAGTGCGTTGGATTATGATCCCGATCCTGTGCTTATTTTTACCCTTATAATTTTTTTTACACTTATATGTCGTACCCCAATGTCTATAGCATCCTAGATCTGACCAATCAACTAAAAATCCTCAGTATCATGGGTTGTGGACCTTAAAATCTTGTAAAGCAAGATACATTCTTCCTTATCACATAATGTAACAAAGGACGTGACTTGCATCATGATTCAAATGACAGATCTCACAATCCAACAATAATTAGTGTATAGATCTATGAGGGAAACTATCCTTGGTGTGACCTTCCACTTCATAATCTATACACCAAATTCCTAAGTGCGTTTCATGGGCTGAATTTGCTGATAGCTTCTCTAACTACTTTGTTATAGCTGTAATATGTACCTCTAAGAATGGACTAACACTGGTTTGAATGATCCCAACTGTCTCAAAGATGTAAAGTTTCTTCCAAAGGTGCTTCACGTGGATCAGTGTATGTCTTATGTGACAGCGCCCTTCTAAATGGTGTAATCAATCCTCCAATGAACCATTATGCATACTAGATAGCGTGAATAATTTAAGATAGCTTAGATAGAAGTGTCTTAAAATGAGCATCATACTCACATACACTCTCAATAGTGCCTTGCTTGATATCCTTGAGCACACTAATACTCTTCTTCGCTCAAACTCAGGGATATGGAACTCTTTCAAGAAAGCATCTTTCAATGTTGCATAATCCACGCAAGTTTGATCAAGGTCAAACTTCCTATACCAGTTGTGTGCATGTCCCTATAATGTAGTAGCAAATTGACTTGCCTTACACTCAACAGCCATGATCCCTTTAGTGCACCACAAGATTTCACACATATGCACATGTTTGGAAGCATCCTCTATGCCTCTATACTCTAGAAGACACGAGACATCTCCATATAAATATTATGTGGTTGTTGTGGACCTTGACCACCTGATCCAGAACCTCTTGTGTTCCCTCTTCGCCTCTAGAACCACTAGATCCACTAGAACTAGAACCACCTATACCTCCTGATCCTCCACCTATAGTGGGAATATGACCTATAGATGTACTCCCTTGTGCTCTAACAGTAGTACTATACTGAACCCCTACAGTCTGTGAGGTAGTTGCACTTCAAGAGGTGAATCCAACATTCTACGAGCTCACATGCTTTGTGCGGATGATGTGCCTAAGAATGTTCCTCCAAATATCATTAAAGTCATTTATTCTACCATTGATGTACTTGCTCCCTGACTTACTCTTGCTCTCCTGCTTTCCAAATTAGCTTTCTGGTTACTTGTCGTACTAGATAATGGAAAACCAAGTGCAAGGGCTAGGTTACCAGGTGGATTAAGTTGCATGCCCACGGTCCAGGTAGTCTCTGCTGGTGCACTTCTATGTGAGGCCAAAGGGGGATCTTTATCATGTTTTCCAAGATCGGGGAGTTCCTGATGCTCGGCTCCACATCTTGTACATGAGCTGTAAATCCTTCACAAGCCATCTCTCTCCTCAACACCATACTTTTTGCAACGTAATGTTGCTTCTCTATCTCCCTCTCACACACCTCATTATACTTAATCCACCTTCCCTCTCTCTACCACTAGGTCTACCATATTTCACCAAACTTGTTCCCCCTCGCGTGTGGTGAAGTTTAGTTAGCCATCGGTTTACTCTCTAGGTTCAAATTTACCATCAAAATTTTGATCGCCAGCAGAATACCTCACAAATATGCTCCTCTTGGATACCATAAAAATTGGAATTCAGCTGCCTTCGAGAAAGAGTACTTCGAAATTGAATATTCTAGAATATAATTGTTTAGTACACCATGAAACCATGTATCCACAGCATGAGTCCAGATCAAATCAACATCATAAAGGGCTTGAAATTCTTCCTGTGTCCAGACAATTACGCGATACCTCCAATTCCACTGAGATACATAAGCAGTAAGCCACTCGTATAATTATATTGGAAAGATGGTGAAAAAGCTCTCATATAAGTTGTCATATATATTATGTTCCATCAAAGTGCATGCGTTAAACTCATATCCACTGTTGAACTGTCATGCATATTCTTCCTCCATATCATATATCCATTCCTCAATACTTGCTAGAGTTAACCGGTACGTCTTCATCACGAACCATTCTGAAAATAACTAAAAAAGAGGTCCCAGAAATGGAACCAATGATATAGCCTGGAATTTACCAGATAACTCCCTAGACGCATTGGCACATCACTTAGCCTAGACTGAGTGCTCACTCAAGCACAAAAAGGTACTAGGTCCCTCTTTAGGGTTGTTGTAGCAGGATGTTAGCGTGATGAAGGAAGAAACATATAGATTCATAACTAATCTATCATTCTACAATGTATGCTACTTTTAGATCTATGAAAGAACAAGCTTTAAACAATAATCATGACTGAATCAATAACATGCACTACTCGATTACACACAGGAATGACACTTAGATTCAGCCAATATCTTCCATCTATTAATAAACACAGAAGCTCCTTACAATAATGTCAATCGATACCAATGCGTGTATATATCTCGATACGATAATTTAGTCATATGCGTACATATGTATACCTTCATACATCCATCTCACTCCTCTCTTCTAATATATATCTCACATTATATATATAGGGTTAGGACTTTCCCTTCACCACTTATCTATTCCGAAATAAGCCGCATGCTATTAATATCCATGATTCGTTCACAGGCATAGCCACACATGCAAGTGTGTTATCTATAGGCCTCTTACAATTAACTGAAGTGTCAATCCTATTCTTAGCTCGTCTCCATGAAAAATGCTTCGATCCGATCCTCCAAAGATAGACAATGCATGGCGTGCACGTCTCTGCATCGTTGGTGTGTTTCACATGCCATTTTCTAAAAATAGGTCGTCATGCTCAAAATTGGCTAAGTCCTGAATGTTGAATTTTCCTTCCATGTGCGGGTCCTTCATGTCCTTCTGCGACCTTAATCCTGATTTTTTCTCCCTTGCGGAATCCTTTTGTGTTCTCTAACAAGTACTCTCTAATAAAAATGATCACGAGACCCATCCCTCTAGATATGTCATCTCTCCTATAGCCCTCCTAATGAAAATCCATAGAACCCATTACTATTTCTGCAGAGCTTTACCTCTTCAATATTTATATGATGCCAATGACCACACGCTCTTCTCCAAAAGTAGTCGCCCCTTCCTTCTACTCGAGAATATCTATATATATCTTTAGTAGCCACTGACATGCCTTCCTAAAGTAATAGATTGGTTTCCAAGTGTCCATGTGGTCCTTTAATGGAGCATGATTCTTCCCATCCAAGCTCTCCACTTTTTGCAATGATGTCTTTTTGGATCCTTCCATTGCATGGAATATTCCTTCCTTGACCACGAATTTTCCAAGTTGGCACCTTATCCACTCTACATGCTCAGTCGGGTCATGATTTTCTCGTGTGCTACTAGGAATGCCAAATATGGCTAAGTCCCAAACCCTTTGCTTTGCTAGTGTGCACCATGGGTTTTACTAAACCCTCCTAAAACCCTTATCCTTCGTGCCTTCACTTCATGCACCCTTCTTCATATAGGTCCCACACGCCCATGTGCCTTCTTGTACTTAGCCAATATTATGAGTTCCAACATCACCCCAAACTAAGCCTATTCTCCATCCTCATGAACACCTTCCTTCAATGAGTAAAGAATGGTGGACTCGAATAGTTGGAATAAATAATGAAGGAATGAGGAATGAGGGAAGAAATAATTAAAGAATAGTGGGAATGCGAAGAATTTGTTTATCGCTAAAGGAGGAGTGGAAAATCCTTTCCAATATCTACCTTGAGCTTCTCTCGGCATCTACCTCACTCTATGTTTACGACGAGGTCACCAACTAGGGCGCTCACCTCCTCAAAACTTATCTCCTCCCCTTGGCACTCATTGTATCAACAATACCCTCCATTTGTTTTCCAAGGTCATTGAGTGCGTCCATTTTATGGGTGATCTGGGGATATAACTCCTTCAGCTAGTTTTTGATTGAGCCTCGCAAGGTCTTGATAGCTTCTAATTTCTTTTCTACTTCAGCCAAGATCTTATCCCTCTCTTCTCTATTTCCCTTATTATTCTCTTGAAATTCCTTGAGCTCCACTTCATGTGTAGCAACTAAAATGCTTGCTACCCTATCCCTATCAGCGCAATTATCATAAGCGGCCTTAGCAACTTATGTGGTGGCCTTTACATCGGTGAGGAGTTTTGTATACCGAGCAACAATCTCTACTACCTTCAACTTCTCCTCCCTTTCTTGGCATGCTAGCGCCTCTTCTCTGATTCTAAAGTGAGTGGTTGTCTTTCCATTGTGAGGGTGCGAGTCAAATCCTCCAGGCACTATAAGGCTGATTCATATTTTTGCTTGGGCGGTGCTAGGTTGGGATGCTTTAAGACAATAGCATCCGTAATCATCTCAATTTTATTATATACTTCGCACACCCTTTCCTTCTCCTCTTTCAATTCACGCCTTAGTTGTGTGCTGATTAATTCTCTTTATTTCAAATCCTTTCTTTTCTCAAGAAGCTCCTCCTCCTTTTCCAATTCCACTTCTAGAATCTCACCCTATCATTCCTTCCAAAATTTTGGCCTCAACCTCAACCGAAACCTTGTTGAGTGAATTAAAGACTTGCTCATCGACAACAATTGAGTATTAACCAAGGGGTTTATCCCTTTTGTCTCCAGCATCTTCATTAGCACCCATTGGCTTATCTCAAACTCAAGTTCATCGACATGGGATTCAAACTCCTAAGATAGCACTTTCCTAGTTCATGGGTATGCACCTTCTACGTCAAATGACGGCATGGCCAGGAGTTGTTCCATTGGCATGGTACTCTGGAAGCATGCACGTAGAACCTTTCTTGGATCATTGATTTAACCCATTCCTTTCCCTTGTGTTGTCACTACACTCTTCCCACTTGTTCTCGCAGCCTTTGGAAAGCTTACTACTAGGTGGGGTCTCTGCCCATGATGTCATGCTCTTTTCTAATGCTCTCCTCTTCTATCTCCTTGAGCACTTCATCTGTGTTACACTCTACCTCCTATTCCACTAACTTTTTTATGATTCCTGCCACTTCTCTCTCCGCGGCCTCTTCTATTTTTCCTTGGTGAGGCTTGGGGTCCTCTGATCTCTTGTGTTCACTTCTTCGCTCACCCCTTTTCCTTGAGCATATGCTTCTTCCTCTCCATCCTTCCCTTCACTTCCTTCTTCTTCTGAATCATGTATATCATACACGGATGATTCTAAACTTATTCATCCTCATCTTCATCCTTCTCACCCCTATAGTTCTCCAAGCCCTCTGTTTCCACCGAATTTTCCCTCTCCACGACCTTTTGTTTCTTCCTAACTGGTGATTCTAGCATAGGAGACTCTTCCCTCTCTCTCTGAGTGGCGACTCCTTTTATGGTGACTCTTCTTTTGTGGTAGGCTTCTCTTTCTCTGGTGCCTCTTCTTCTGGGGTCTTCTCCTTAATCGAGGACTTCTTCTAGCACATGTAAGTGCTTGGCTTAGCACTTGCTTCTAGCATGCCCACATATTGTGTTGTTTGCACACTTGGTGCCTTCTTCTCCTACACTTCTCTCTCCCTTTTCTTCAGCGTAACCTTCTTCCTTCCTATGGGGTCCTCAGGAATGGAGACATCATTTTCCAAGTAGGTTCCCTTTTCAAAATTTGACCTGATGTGCAAGTATACCCTTGCTGTAGTCCTCCCGGTGATTGGCAGTGTCAATGGCTTCATCATTTGCACTTCATGGGAGACATACTTCTCCACATATGTGCACTTATTCAAATATACGAGCTTTTAACACACTTTGGTGGTCTTGTTATACCTCACTAAGGTCAAACCTTAGTCTTTTGGCCTCCTTAAAATGGTTGACCCCCACTTGGAAGTATTACGCAATGAAGGAAAATGGAAACTTGCACCATGGACTCTCAGTCCCATCCGTCAAAGTGAATCTTCCGATGCAGAAGTGTTGATATACAAAAAACTCATCCTCTTCTCCTATAAGCATGGGTAGTTGCTTAGGTATCCTCCACTCTTCCCCGAATGCATCACGCATTCACTTGTACCATTTTTCTAGGCGCGCCTTGTGAGTGGCTGTCATGGTATCATAGGTATATTTCTCAAATCTCTTTGCGGGTGAGGGATCCTCTTCTAGGTATTCCCATATAAACTTCTCTAGCCCATCGAGCACTCCAATCTCTGAGAAGATGATGGTGAGGAGAATGTTTCCAAACATTATCTTTTCTCCCTCCTGCACATTGCTAATGATTTCATTTGCAATGAAGGCAAATAAGTTGTAGATGGTTCCTGTTGAGATCTTCTAGCAGACGTTTAGCCATGCCTTGTGCACTTGGGTCCATCTTTCTTGACCATTCATATTTGTAACCAAGTGCGCAGTCATCCTTATTATAGGGTTGGGTATATCTCGAGATATTAAATTAGCACGAACCCTTCTTGTATTCGTAGGCCTCCACAGTTTCCTTGATGGCCTCCTTATCATCCAAGTTGTCATATATGGATTCTCCTTTGCAAATTAGGCCAGTGAACTTCAATATGATTTGAGGAGTGCACATTTGTAGCCTATAAAATAGAAGTGGTCTTCGTGTATGCATGACATCAACCAATGGTATAACCACTCGGGCTTGCCAAAATAGGGCAAATCATATAGTTGCGATAACTTTGGCCTTACCCAATTTTACCTTCACCTCATCGTTGTAGATCAAAGATACCTTACGGTGTCCTTGTATCGATTGGACAAACCAATTCCAATGTTATTCCTTCTCTATGGTACTTGTGTGATGGTTGTATTTTCTCACGGCCATCTTCTTGATGTGTGATACCCATTATTTCCCTAGCAATACTCCATCTGGGTACTGCATCTCTTCATACCACTCTTCATTAAAAATTGTTATGGCAGTTTGCTTTCCCTTTCCCTTCTTCTTCGGAGAAATGGTCACCTTCTTTGGTGCCATTTTTAATTTTCAGCTAAGTCAAAGACGCATCTTCCTTTCTCTTCTTCCTAACTCTACCCAATCCTGTGGCTCAACTCCATGAAATAATCCTTTTATCTTCGTGCCCTAGCTACAAAACCCTAACTTGGAAAAACTCTTCCACAAGATAGTGTATTCCACTTTGAAACTCTCCCCCATGCCGTGTACTCCTTCCACTCTGGTTTGTAGATCAACCCTAGTCATGCACTTAGATCTCTATGATTTCTTCTTCATATAAATCTCTCTTCGCAGATGCCCTAGTTTGCAAGAGCTCTTCAATTTCATATTTGCAAGGTAAATAATAACATGCTTGACTTCATACTTTTAGCTTTTTCCTCCTTTCCAACAATAAATGCTACACCACCTACAAATGTACTTAGCATTAAATGTGGTTTTTTCCACTAAATCGACCTTAAGTGCCCTTACCCATGCACCCAAACCTGCATGAAAATATTTTACAACCTTCTGGTGTGTAAAAAAAAACCTAATCGACCAAGACTCTCGCTTTACACGCACTGCATCGCATTTGAAGGCACTTCTTATGTTCTTGACCTGATTTTTTCCCTTTCCTACCTCATGTTGTTCTTGCACTTTTTCTTCTCTATACGTGGTTTTTGTAAATCCTTATCTTGACACCAAAATTCTTATCCACCATTTCCACGTGCATTCTTCTATTTTTCACGCCTTTAATCCTTTCATCTGGGCCTTATAACTTTTACTACTAGCTTGTATCATACTTCACACTACTCCGCATTACTCCACCCCATACTAAATCAGATGTGCAGTCCTCTATGTATACAAAACCTTTTTGAAAGTAATAAGTGGTTATCAATGCACAAGGTGCAAAACAAAACAAAAATAAAGGTACAAGCAACGAGAAAGGGAAACACAAGGAAAGGAAATACATAAGGGAAATCATAAGTTGTTGAATATACTACCTTATTTACAAACACAAGGAAGGTTTATTTATAGTAGGGATTCAACCTACTTCCATTGAAATGGCCAGGTAACATCGTCCCATCCAGTGCTTATAGAATCGACATGCACCTAAATCAAGGATGTACGAGATGATGTAAGTGCCCAACCAATGGATTTTCAACTTTCTAGGATGACGCAAAAACTTGAAATCATACAACAACACCATTTGCCTGACCTCAAATTGCTTATTCTTGATATGACGATCATGCCATGCCTTTTGTCTAGGATTTTCAGTCTTCTGATTCCATCTAGCAAGTGATCGTCTCTTGTCCAACTACATCAACTTATCGATCCTATCCTTGAGTGCTTGTTCATCATCCAATCCTCTTGCGCACATTATACATAGCGATGGTAACATGAATTCAACTAGTAAAACAACCTACAATCCAAACACCAATTGAAATGGCGTGGCCTTATTCAACCTCTTGTAGGTTGTCATGTACGCCCATAGAATGGTTGATACTTTTTCATCCCAGTCTTTTCTTCCAACATCACAAATATTGGTCAACGTGTGACTCAATATATTGTTAAATGCTTCAGTAATCCTATTTGCTTGAGGGTGATAAGGGGTAGTCTTGTGATGGGCCACCATAAATTCTACTAACAGAATCCTGACCGTTTCATTTAGTAAGTGTGTAACCCTATCTCTTGTCAAGCTCAAAGGACATCCATACCTACTAATTATGTTTTCCCATAAGAATATAGTAGATGTCAACGGTCACGCGAGTCCTTGTAAACACGCCTCTACCCATCTTGTCAAGTAATCAGTGTAAGTTACGATATACCGTGAACCAGTCCTTTGCGTGGCTAGCAAAATAGGCCCTAAAATTCAATTTCCCACTTTTCAAATGGCTTTGCATTGGCTATTTGCCTTAATGGCATCTCATCCCTCTTTCTAGGTTTTCCCAGGCACTAACAATGGTCACAGGCCTTACAAACTCAATACAATCTTGGTAGATGGTTTCCCACCAGAGCCCTACGAGTAAAATCTTTTTCATGGTTGCATTTCCTGCATAGTGCCCTCCTACAATCCCACCATGCACTTCCTCCATAATCACTTCGCGCTCATGTTCTAATACACATCGATGTAAAACCTCATCACACCTAACTTGTACATATCTCCACTAATCAACATGTAAGGCGTGGAACGTATTGTTAACTGATTTTCTCTCTAAAGCCTTCATCTCATTCAGTGCCACACCTTTTTTAAGGAATACTGCAATATATTCTAATTATGAGGGTGCGCACCACAACCTAAATAGTTACGTGCCTAGCATGGTATCCTCAATACTTTACGCATCCTCTCCTGAGTCAATCCTCAATAAGTGGTCAAGTCCTGAATTACTTTTTCCTAGTTTTATAACCACCGTGAACTCAAACTCTTGAAATAATAGGACCCAACGGCATATGCGCCCTTGCAAAACTAGCTTGTTTACCAAGTACTTCAGTACCATGTGATCTATGTAGAATATAAATGGTGTTCTAGTAGATATTGCCTTAACTTATGCAGTGCGTAGATCATTGATAGTGTCTCACGCTCAGTAGTGGTGTAGTTATGTTCCACTGGTGTCATCTTCCTACTTGCAAAACATAAGGGATGATCAACAATCCCCTCACCATGTTGTGCTAGTACGAAAAAAATGGTTGTTCATGAGGCATCAACATGCACATGGAAAGGATTATCCTAGGAAAAGAAACGTAGTATGGGCGCAATGACAATTCTATCCTTCAAAGTGTCAAATGCCTTCTGTTGTGCCTCTCCCCAATGAAAGGCACTCTTGTGCTTTAGAAATTCTTCCAAGGGAGTGGCGATCTTAGTATATCCTTTGATGAACTTCATGTAGTACCCCATATGCCCAAAAATCCATGCACTATGCACTCTGACTAGTAGGCTCTCCCAATCCCACAATAACAACAACTTTTGTGGGATCCACTAACAAACTTCCTTACATATAATATGTCCTAACAGGGTTCCAAATGGAGTAGAAAAGAAACATTTCTTAATGTTGACATCTCTTGAACATCATCGGTCTCAAATTGTCACAATGGTATTTCACTATCTCATACATCATCCAGTCATCCAAGTATACTTGAAGAAACTTATGGATGAATTCTGAAATGCTTGTACCACGATGCGAGAACACATCAAGAACATTCTTCAACCAAAAAGGCATAACCATGTATGTAAAATTTTCCCACTCGGTGATGAAAGTTACATTTCTCTAATCTTCCTTTCGCAATCCTAACTTGGTGATACCTAGAGAATCAATCTATGAAGGAATAGACCTTGCATCTCTGGATACTCCTTCCAAAATTTCTTCAGTGAAGGGGGTTGGAAAAGGGTCAATGACACATACTGCGTTCAAGTCCCTGTAATCAACATAGATCCTTATCCTCCCATCCTTCTTAATGTTTATGACCATTGGTCTTACCCATTCTGATTCTTCTACAGCCTCAATGATACTATATGCTATCATCTTGTCTATCTCCTCCTTGACTCTTATGCACAAGTTCAGATTCATCTAATAGGGTATCTTCTAAATCATGTGTGCACCTTCCTTCAACTTGATCCTCATCTCCCCCAAGGAATGGTGAATGCCTTTGAGCTCATGGTACCCATGCGGGAATAGATCCTAAAACTCACGCAACAAATCAATGATTTTTAAAACCTCTTTCTCCAACCAATAATCCCCAATGATAGCTTCCTTAGGTTCTATCTTTTCCCAATGTTAACCTTCTTTATTTTCAAGGGCTCATGATAGGCACATGCTCACTCCTCAATGCACTATATATGACTTCACGTGTACCTTCAAAATGGTTAACATCCAAAATTTCCATTTCTTCACCATCTACTACATAGACCATCTTCCCTTTTCCTTTTCAATACATGTGTGCTCAAGTTGTATCTCTTATGATTCTTCTTCATTGAAATGTGTCTCTAAACTAGGTTCACCCATCAATTCTAGTAACATATCTTCTATCATGGAAATATCTCCCATTGTAAGGCACTTGACAACTTACAATGCCTTATCCATTGATGGCTTGGTACTTCGATACTCAAAAGCTTGAATGAGATCAGTCGTTAACTCTTTTCAATTTCCTATCTAAAGACATGTCTCTGAGTGAATATACCATGTGCACGCACAACCCTACAAGGTGGAATATAACTTATTCACCCATAACGAAGGTGGTAAAGCTTTGGTGCCTTCCATCCATGCCTTCTCACATGCTTAGAAATGGGAAGAGGCGGGTTCTTTGCCATAGTAGTCTTGGATAATGGTGGGCACGTTGCTTGTGAAATCTTACAGAGAATGAAACTCTTACCTCACGCCACTCTAGGAGATTCTTGTAATGTGTTTCCCACCAACATGTTGTAGCATTGAGGAAGTTATAACTGAGCATACTTCTCCATTCGTCCTCATTTTTCCATTGATCCTCTATTTCTCATAAGAAATCACCAAGGCTTCCTCCTATGGAATAACTTGGTAGCTTCTTCCTTCCCAAATGCTTGACTACACATGCCTTCGTCACCATTGTCACGAGATAATCTCAATTTTCACCCAATTAGTTCATGAGCCCCATGCGCTCAATTTTCACATGGTATGCTAGTTGTATCACTTATCAACTAAGCATATTCAAATTGGATAACTCCTTCTGTAGGATGAATTATTTCAAGGTCTCTTATGGAACTCACATAGATTCTATTGAGGAATTCCTCTTCTAAGGGCTTAGTATAGGGCATTGACTTCCCATCTCATTAAAGGGATGATCACCCTTTCTTCCTCATTCTCAAAACAGATATACCCTTTGTTAAACCGTAGGTCAATTGTTTTTATATAACACCAAGGGTGCCCAAGTAATGTTGGGAAATTATCTCGCCTTGGTGAGTGCCAAGACTTCAAAGTCCCTAGTGAACTTGGCCCCTTGAATAGTGATAACCACATCTTTCAAGACTCCAATGGGCATTGCCTTTTCTTGTTTTCTATATACAACACATTCAAATATGGTTGTAAGTCAAGCCTTCCCATTTAATGCCATACATCCAAGGTGAGAACATTAACCTCCACTCCTGTGTCAATGAGGATATTGCTTAGAATCCACCCATCAACAACTACATTCAATGTGATCTCTTTATCATAGTCAAGGCTATGAGGAGGAAGGTTGGCATGTAGAACCTTCCTTTTGCGCTCTCTCTTAGTACATGGTACCTTCTCCTATAACCATTCTCCTAGCAAGGGAATGATATTCTCCTACCTTAACATTTTGTACACTTCCCTGACCTCATCTAGATCCTTCTGCAGCCTCAACATTCTTCCTTTGCTCCAACTATCTTGACTACTCCTTTAGACACTGGATCTCTCCTTGTAATCCCCAAATCACATCCATAGTCTCTTGATACACTTCTTTCTGATGAGAAGGGTCCAGATACTTCCCATGTACCACTTCTTCCCTAACAACCAGTTTTTGTCTTGGCATCTCCCTTGCGTGCGCAACCTCTACTTACGCGTTGTCACTAGTACATGGTTCTAATCCTGACTCATGCGCCACTCTTGGCATCCACTGTGGGTCATCCTTCTTTATACTTGTCATCCTAGCACCTTTATCCTTGTGGTGTTGTTAGCTCATATGTTCAAACAACTCAAGACATTCCTTGTACTTATGTTTTTTTCCGATCCACAAGAATTGCAATAGGTAAGAACACTCACGTTTATAATGCTCTGTTAATATACAATTATAACAAGTTCCACACATGAACTCACTTCTTCCTCCATCAGTTACTTCTGACCATGAAATCCTCAGCAAAAAACCTCTTCCGCACATTCCCTCCATCTCGCGTGCCCTTCATAGCGGTGATCATCTTCCCTTGAAATGCTTGCAAGGCTAGTTTGGCACACACCAAGATCAATAGCATCATGAATCTAGTCAATCAGCCTGAAATCCTTGGTATCATGGGTCATAGAAGTAAAGATCGTGCAATAGAAAGAAACATTCTCGTGGATTGCATATGTAGTAGAGGACATATATTTACATCATGATCCCCATGTAAAATCTCACAAGATACCGCTATGGCACGTACCAAAATCTGAGGGAAACAATCCTTTGTATGTCCCTCCACTTCACATTCTATGCACCAAAGACCACTATGAACCTCATGCACTAAATTTTTAGAAAGCTTCTCCAGCTACTTGTCCATTGTATAAATGTGAGCCTCTAGAAAAGGGCTCACACTAGTATCATGTTCCCAATAGCCTCAACGTGTAAGGCAGCTTCTAAGGCCTCATGCGGGTCTGTGAAATTATTGTGTGATAGTGCCCTTCTAAATGGTGTTATCAATCCCCAAAAAACCACTGAGCATACTGAGAGGGGTGTATGTCATAGGATAGTTTTAATAAGAGAGTTTTGAATTATGTGTCATACTCTCGGACACTCTCTGTCATTCCTTGTTAGATCTCCTTTAGGGTGCTAATGCTTTTTCATTCAAATTCATGGATATGGAACTCTTCTAGGAAGGCATTCTTCAATGTAATGTAATCCATGACCATCTAGTGGGGTCATACTTGTGGTACCAAATATGCATGCACCCCTGCAACGTTGTTACAAATTGATTTTCCTTTCATTTTGGGTTAGTGATCCCCTTCATGCACCATAGAAATCCATACTTGTGCACATGCTCTGTAGCATCCTCAATACCTTTGTAATCCGGTAGGTGTAAAGATATCTCAAAAAAACACTTGCGGGGTAGTTGAGGCCCTTTTCCACCTAACCCAAAACCTTGGTTTCCTCTTGTGTTTCCCCCGCCACCAGATCCGCTAGACCCACTAGGTCTTTTCCCTCCTAACCCACTAGATCCTCTAGGTCCACTAAGTGTACCAGTCCTCCGCCCCTACACCACTGATCCACCTCCTATAGCCGGTAAATGGCTGAAGTGGTTGTGCCAAGTGTCCCCAACGTCCCACTAAACTACATGCTTTGACGATGGTTTGTGATATTTCCCCGCTACCATTTGTGTGTCCCACGCCACTTCTAGACGTGATACCTAAACCTTGTATATTTTCACCTTGTCCAAAAATTCCTCCAAATATGGGAATGGTTTGTGCGTAGCCATGGATGTCCCAAATGATAAATTATATCTCTTAGGCATAGATCGGTTACTTCCACCAATACTAACCAGATTAGCAATAATTTTTCCTTAATTTGGAAAACCAAGCATCAGGGGTTGGTCACTAGGTGGGTTCGATGTGCGCACCGATGGATCTCCTTTCTCCATGTGACGAACTCTTATCAAAATTGAAGGGGATTCTCTCCCAGTGCTTTCCAAGATGGGGTAGCACAGACTTCTTAGGTTCTATGTATTCTGCGTCAACCTCAACTCCTTCCCACAATGTCTACCTCCATAGATCCATCACACCTATAACCTCACATTATCTAGCCATCTCAATTTAATGAGCTTCACTATACTTGAGTTGTCTCTCTTCCCTCTCCTTTTCAACCACAATGTCTGTCATCTTCCTCCACCCTATCTTCCTTGCCCAACGCTCAGAGAATCTTAGTTGGCCATAGGAAATTCCTCTAAACTTAGGGTAATGATCAATATCTTCATGGCCAAAGGGACAGCACGTAAAAATGATCCTCTGGGTTCCCTTAACAATCAAATTTAGAAACCTATGGACAAGAATATGTAGAAATGGTGTATTCTAAAGTATAATTGGTCAACACTCCTTTCCACCAATGATCAAAAGCATGTGTCCAAGTCGATCTACATCCTGTAGCTTCTAGTAATCATATAGGTCAATATGCATAATCTATAGTACCATCGATCTGGATGCATATGATGAAATTCATTCATACAATTCTACTAGAAAGAAGCAAAATAAAGTTTCATACATCTCATGGTACATGTGCTCTTCTACCCATCTATGTGTATCAAACTCAAGTTCTACACTGAATCTTTGAGTAAACTCATCCTCCGTGCTCCTAAACCATGCTTCAACACTCACCAAGGTCGGGCACTCACCATCACACATCAATGGAACCAAGATGTGGGTATATCCATTTCTCATAACAAATTCGAAAAGAGGTCCCGAAACGGAACCAAGATGTAGTCATTTTTACACCCTTAGAACAACATCTAATCCCATGTACATCACCCTATCACTCGGCCAGGTGTTGGGTGCTCACCCAAGGCACACGTGGGCACTGAGCCCCTCCTTTGTGTGATTCTTGTGAGAATACATTGATCAATGAAAAAAATTAGAAAAAGGGTAAAGAAACATGCATTCATTCTAAGAACTTAATATGAGGCATTATATTAATGCATCCATTCAGAAAACAAGATAAATATCAAATAAATAACATATCTGATTCATAATATAAAGAAGATGCATTAGGGTTTACACCCATGAACATTGTATATTTAGAACAGAACCATATATTCCTCATTGATCTTAGTTATGTAACAACATTACATTCCTTAAGGTCATAACAGACCAATGTATCAATGCAGATAAGGCTCATGCATTAGAAATCCTAACCATGCTTCCCATATTACAAAAATGATCACAGACCCATCCCTCTAGATATGTCATCTCTCTTATAGCCCTCCTAATGAGAATCCATAGAACCCATTACTATTTTTGCAGAGATTTTCCTCTTCAATCTCTATATGATGCCAACGACCACACACTTTTCTCCAAAATTAGTCATCCCTTCCTTCTATCCGAGAATATCTATATATAGCTTTAGTATCCACCGTCATGCCTTCTTAAATTAATAGATTGGTTTCCAAGTGTCCATGTGGTCCTTCAATGGAGCATGCTTCTTCCCATCTAAGCTCTCCACTTTCTACAATGATGTCTTTCTAGATCCTTCCATCACATGGAATATTCCTTCCTTAACCACCGAGTTATCAGGCGGCACCTTATCCACTTTGCATGCTCATTTGGGTCATGCTTTTCTCATGTGCTACTAGGAATGCCAAATATGGCTAAGTCTTGAACCCTTTGCTTTTCCTAGCACGTGCGCCGTGGGTTTTACTAAACCCCCTAAAACCCTTGTCCTTTGCACCTTCACTCCGCACGCCCTTCTTCATATAGGTCCCGCACACCCATGTGCCTTCTTGTACTTAGCCAATATTCGAGGACAAACACAAATGAATCATAATATTTGATAAAAAAATCATCATTGGGTCTCAAACTAGCTAAAAGTCATGTCAAATTCTTATTAAACCTTGTGTTGAAATATTGTACTCTCATTAGGATTTTTCTTTATGTTTTCAAATACAGATAGGAGGAACCTAGGGTCTATCCTATCACCAATTTGAATAATGGGCTATTAGGATAAGATATCACATGGATAAAATATGATGGGATACTAAGAGGTAACCCACAAATAGAAGATGAAGGGATACTAAGAGTTGGCCCACATATAGAAGAACATGAACGGCTACCCAGAGAGGACCCAAGGAGATATTTTATTGAGGAATTGTGACATTTAAGGAATGATTGGGTGATGAGAAGATAGGTCGGGATCAATGAAAGACCTAGGAGTTTCACCATGTAATGGGAATGTGAAGATGGAAGAACAAGAGGAGGTTCTTGTTGGACAATTTTAGGATCTTCCTCTATTTGTTGACCATAGGACTCAATCTCTTCTTCAAAGTATTCATACGAATAAAGGTCTATGTTGAATCCTTTTTTTTATCCTCTAGAGGAATGTCATCCTGTACCCCCATGAATTATCTGATCGCTTCTTCATTATGAAATAAATTGATTGGTATGGGTCATTGTTGGTTGATGATAGAAGGTTGATTGGAAGGAAGGATTCTAAAACTTTTGAAGATTTAGAAGATTTTTGATAATGTAGATGATGGGATTGTTTGACACCATTTCTCCCACAAAGGAATTGGATCATTCTTCAAAAATATATATCGAATCTTGTTTCTTGTGATTGGTTCGATGTGAACGAAAACATTGGTCTTTATAATAATTATACAGATGATAGTGTAAAACATGGTTGAAAGGGCTTGAGGTCCAAAGAGGGGTTGAATTTTGATTGATAAAAGAAGATGACTCAAGAGAAAAAGTAGATTTGGATTTGGATGTCTTGAGAGTATCTTTAGGTGTGACTTTAGGATGCGGTGGTATTGGTTTGTTTAGAAGATGACATAGTGCAAGTAGAAAAATAGGATCGTGTAGAAAAGTAGTGCATTGCGATGTAGGGGTCAACTTGGATGATTGATTAGAGGAATTTTTATTCACATGGATCTTCAAAGGAGGAATAGGTTGTTGAGGTGACTGATATAGGGGGTCCCGCAAGAAAAGAGAGGACCATGACTTGTGCGTAGATCGCGACTCATGCGTAGATTTGTATTTTGGATTAGATGAATGTTAAGTTGTATAGATCCTCAAAGAAGGAAAACACCATTTATGTGACTAATTATTCATTAGAAGAAATTTTATTAGACGAGACTCGTGATTATGAGGAGAATTAAAAGAATATAATGGATTAGGAGAATAAGAAGAATATGACTCGACTAGGAGACTATGAAGCATATGACTGATTAGGAGTTCCGTAAGCATATGACTGATTAGGATAATTAGAATCATACCATGGACTAGAATCTAAATCATACCATTCACTAGGATATAAAGGTGGGGAAGTGGAAAATAGTACGGGTTCCCTAGTGTGAAGAATCACTCGGGGTCTAATTATGATTGACATCGTTTAATGTGAATGTTTAGACCTAGGTTGTGTGATTGAATTCTTTCATGGTGAAGGAAGTTCCATGTCAATTCAAGTAGCATAACAGTGGCTAACTAGACATTTTGAAAATATAGGGATGCTCATGTGATTTTCCAAAGTGAATCTAAGGAAGACATGAAACATAACGATGCAATTTTTACAATCAAGCAAGGTTTGGAAAATAAGTTGCAAGTGTGAAAGTCAAAATGGTTGATGAAATTTTAGCAAAGTAACAACTGCAAAGGAAGTTTTTCCTAGATATGAATGTCACAAAAAAAAAATTTAAGGCAGCAACACAATTTCAACACTTAAATCAAGTTTTTTGAGAAAACAAGATTTAAGTATTAAAAAGGGGTTGATATGATTTTGATAGTGTAACAACACAAATTTCCACACTTAAATCAAGTTTAAGAAAAATAAGGCTTAAGTATAAAAATGGTCGATACAATGTGAGCAACGTAACAATGCAATTTTCAATACTTAAATCAAGTTTAAGAAAACAATATTTAAGTATCAAAAAGGGATTGACACAATTCAGAAGCGTAACAACACACTTTTAACACTCAAATCAAGTTTTAATAAAAATGAGTTTTAAGTATAAAAAATGGTCGATATAATGTGAGCAACATAACAACACAATTTTCAACACTTAAATCAAGTTTAAGGAAACAATATTTAAGTATCAAAAATGGATTGATACAATGTGGGCAACGTAACAACACACTTTCAACACTCAAATCAAGTTTTAATGAAAATAAGGTTTAAGTATCCAAAATGGTTGGTACAATTTTGGCAACACTTTAGATAGTGCTCTTTTGATAAAGGGTGAGCTAAAATTGTGAAGGGGTATGTTAACAATGTTTCGTAGCCAAAAATATGTAGCACAACTTTGGAAGAGTTTTTCCTTATTCTAAAATAAGGTATAAACTCAGACAAAGTTTTTCTTAGTAAATAATTTAACATCAATAATAATGGATATGGTTTTTTATTATTGTTAAATAGTTTTGAAGGGACTATACCTGTTACAATAAGGGCTCAACATCCAAATAGAGCTATAGATGAAAAACAAAAGAGGATCAAAATCCGTGATAAAGCATTATGCCCAGCAAGAACCAAAAGATAGTTATTAGTAGAAAGTGAAACAAGCGTAACTATAACAAGACAAAGAAAATAGCAAAGAGAAAAACAATGAAAAGACCAAAATATAGCAATGTCTAGAATGAAACCCTCCAGCCTGAGGGAGATTATTTCTTCGAAGCTCTTTCAATCCTAGATTTGATTGTTTGTAGCAAAGTGAACAACTCCAAAGTTGTGATTTGCGTGGGGAATTTGCATTCAACTTTGATATTGTCTGACTTCTCTCCTTGTGAGTCCCCCAAATAGTTTCAGGGACCCCGCTAAGCATGGAAATGTTGCAAACATGTTGTTCCAAAAATTCACTAATGGCATTGAAGATAGCCATGTTATGGTCATTCCTGTCTTTGGATCTCCCCAATCTATTGTCCAAAGAGTTCAATTTCTTGTAGATGTCTACAATCTGATCATTCCCATTATCAGCTTCATCATCATCCTTTCTTTTTCCATTCGATTGAAAATTTGTTGCAGTCCTTTAACTTCATCATCTCATTTTCCAAAGAATCCAACATGTGAGGAATATTATTCCCCTCCTGTTTCAAGGTTGTATCCTAGCCAACATTACTAATATATAGCAGCTTATGCACAACTTCTAGCTCTTTAGTGCTTCTAAGAACCCAGGCAGAGTGACAGATGTCAATTTTGGGAATTTTTGGGTTCTTAGTCTTGGGTTTGGAAGAGGTTCGGGATGGAAGTGGGATAAGTGATGGTAGGGATGTGTGGATTGCTTGGGAGAGGGTGGGAAGATGGGGAACTTAGAGACATAGAGCTTATGAAGCAGAAAAATAAGGCCTTGGTGAAGAGGAATGGCATGAGAGTGCTTCTGGAATTCTAAAATGGAGCACTCAAGGGAATTTAGCAAGTAATGCAGGAAGTAGACCACAAATTGTCTTCTAAAGTGGTTAAGAAAGACCAGGTGCTTGATAAGGACTGTTATGTAGTGTCCTTCTAAAGAAATGTACCTAACCATAATTTTTGTAACCTCATCAAAAGGCTTGGGGATAGAGCTTACCCTAACACCCGCAGTTACAAATTCAAGATCCTCACTGTCGTCAGATAATTTCTTTGCCTCGGTAGTCTTATTGATCCTTTTGTTGAAAAAATGCTATCCCTCCAACTCGAGGCCTGTTTCCTAAGCTATCAATTCTTCATTTATAATAATTACTCAGTGACCACCATACTCCACCTTTTTATCCTTCCACCCATTACAAAATGAATCAAATATTTTGGTCATGCCCCCGAATGCACTCTATGAAGTTAGAAATGCCTCCCTTTTCAAGGAGGTTCCATAGCTCTTCATTTTTCTTCCAAGCCAGATCACTACAATGCTCCAGCTTGACATGGGGCACCTCCCGATAATGGATATGGTTAAGTTGGCCCAGATGTCAAATAACTTCCTAGGTACTTTGTTCTCAAAACTCACCAATATTTGTCAAATATAGGTATGTTTTTTAGAATAAATTCTAAACAAAAACCATAATCCCACAATCAAATTAATGAAAGAGGCCTCATACAGATAATGTTTGATATTCCTCACTGGTTTTACTAATCAATTAGGTGTTTGGGGCACTTCCCATTTTATCAACTAGATCCCTCAATGTGTCGAATACTTTGGGGCTCCTTTGGTACTCCTCAAAATGAGTTTTATGTCTTAAACCAAAACACTTCCCATATTTTAAAGAGGATGTGTTTTAGCCCTTATCCGAACATGCAAATACAATGTGATTTTTTTTTACTTATCTTGATTTAAAATGTGTTTGTCCTAAACGCCTTTCTTTGACCAAGGAAACCTACACAAAAAGCATTAGTTATTCATTTTTATTTTGGTCTTTGAAAATTGTAATGGTCCTACATGTAAACAATTAGTAAGTTTCCATATGAACACAATGTTAGCAAAACATCAAAGATCGCAACCATTTTTGTTTCTCAAGATCGCTCAAAAGCGCAAGAGAAGAGCATACATGGTGTTTGATCATATTAAACCAAAATGAAATTTTTAAACCCAAAATATCAAGTGTTAGCCATATTTCCAAATGATAATCAAAATGTTAGAAAAACATCTAAATCATTTTTGTTTTTGATTCTCAAGATCGCTCGAAAGCGCAAGAGAAGAGCATACATGGTTTCAATCAAATTATAGCAAAAAGAGATTTCAACAAATATTTAAAATTTTAGCACCATTTCTAAACAAATGACAACCATAATGTTAGAAAAATATCCATAATCATATCCATTTCGATTCTCAAGGTCACTCGAAAGCACAAGAGAAGAGCATACATGGTGTTGATCAAATTAAAATGAATCTAACATGCAAAGAAAATGACCAGTTTTATAAGAAAGGAAACCCTAAATTTTCTATAAGTTTAAATCCCAAATTTATGTTTTCATTGCATATTCACCTCAAGACCTTTCTGTCACAAAAAAAGGGAGTCATTTTGAGTTTGGGAGCAAAATTTATGGCCTCCGGAAGATAGGTTACACATATGCTCTTATAGTCACGAGAATGCACTTAACTTATACTAAAAATGTCAAAAAAACATCCCAAAATAGAAAAAGTTTAAATGTGTCCCACCAATATCTAATTTTGACAACAAACACTAACATACATGCTTAAAAACTTAATATTTTCAACAAATTGAATGAACTAACATGTAAAATGATGGTTAAATAAAAAATTTAAAATGAAAACATGAAGAAAGCTTGAATTTTTCCCATTAAGATCCAATTTTGACAGTAACCCACCTCCTTTATACCTAAAAATAAGACTCAACACTACCAAACACTAACACACATGCTCAAAAATAAATAAATTTCAACAATTTGAAAGAGTTAGCATGTAAAATGAAGATTTTAGAATGAAAACGTGAAGAAAGTTTAAATTTTTTCCATCAAGATCCAATTTTGACAGCACTTCACCTCCTTTATACCTACAAACAAGACTCAATGATACCAAACACTAACATACATGCTCAAAAATAAGAAATTCTAACAAATTGAAATAACTTTACATGTTAGAAATGAAAAAAAAATCTTTAAACTAAACATAAATGAATGTGCATGAGACAAAGGAGTGTCCCACTGGGTGTGCCATATGTATGCATGTTTAAATTAATATAAGTTAATGAAATGAACCTAACACCAAGTAGATTCTAACTTAGTCTAATCTAAGAAAAACATCATGATAAAACATGAAAGGAAATCTTAACAAACTGCATAAAATATTAAATGCAAACCTCATTTGATTGTTGGATGTGATTTTAAATTATAGATATTTCCTTTGTGAACCAAACACAACCATGCATAATCAAGGAATTTCTCCAAGGAAGAGGAAGAGATCTCACCAATATGGATTGATTGCCATTTTTTGTTCTTCTCTTACTACTCTTTGCCAAGTAGAAAAGGGAGATTTGAACAAAGCTTTCCAATAACATGAAATTGATCTTATAAAGTGCAAATGTCTTACAAGGACATGGTGTGAATTGAAACATAGTGTACTAGGTTCTTTATATAACTTTCCATTTTTTGAGAAGCTTGCAACCTAGAATGTGGGATAAAGGGAATGTAGAATTAGAAAGGGATAAGTATGATTAGAAGATATTAATAAAATATTAACAACTCATGGGAGTTGGGGGTGATTTAATTAATCAAATAGGATTAATTAATAGACCAAGTTAAGCTTATAAAATCCATTTAGAGGTGATTTAGAGGGAAATTAGTAGAATTTGAAGGATTTAAGAGGGGGATTTAACCAATAAGAAGGTTTATTGATTAAATAGAATATTAAAAGGTTAATTAATTAATAATTTTTAATTAATTAATTAAAATAGGATTATAACTAATGAAGTGACATTAATTGGCATCCAGGATGCGGTATGAAGCTAGTTAATTAACAAAGTGTCACTAATTGACCGAGATGAAGGGGAATGTTAGATAATTAGTGGGAAACCACTAATTATAACAAAAATATGGGAAAGAGGATAAATAGTGCATTTTTAGTATTAAAACTGTGTATTCATATTAAGTTGTCTACACATTCACCTTTTTAAGAGTTAAGTATTTAATCAATCACCCCTTTATCTCATTATCTTCACATTCACTTTGTTGAGATTTAGGCTATTGATCATCATTCCTACACCTCTTATTTCAACTTGCACATTTCTAATATATGAGTACTACCCTTCCATTTATAAGTCTCTTCTATGCTAACATTAACTTTGTTAAGAGTCAAGCACATCAATCATATGTTCCCTAAAGTCTTCCATCTTAACATTCACTTTGTTAAGATTTGAATAGTCGATCAATTCAATTTCCTAGTCTTGTATTTTTGTGTTCACTTTGCCAAAATATAAGCACATAAAAACAAGTTTCATCATTCCCCCCTCTTTTATATAAAATGGTGGTTTCACATAAGACATCAAACGATGAGTTACTCAAAAAAATTCAGGAGATGTTGAAGAAACTCTCTCACATAGCTTCCTAACTTAGTGAGAAATCACCCAAAAATCCAAACATACAACCTAGAGAAAACACTACTCCATGCAAAGTCAAATATCAGTTTACACCTCTCAAAGAAATTCTCTCTAGTGTTTTTCATCAATTAGAAAAGGATAAAATGATTAAATATCTAATCACAATACCCTTCTTTAAAAGGTAACCCAATCCTAAGTGGTATAAAAATTAGAATATTGTGAATTTCACCACATCGAAGGCTAGTCTACAGATCATTGTTCAAGTCTCTACCATTATGTCCAAGACTTAATTGATGACGGATTCATCACAATATAAATTGATAATGAAGCTATTGAAATTGAAAACACGTCAGCTACCACAACTTCTAATGAAGAGTTAAACATTTTCCTAAATTTTTTACATGATAAAACTAATCACTCTCCTTCTCGGATGCTCTTTCATTAGTTCAATCAAAAATTGAAAGTGTTTCATACAATTATCTTAAAATGTCAAATGAGAACTTGAGCATGATTCACGATTCCTTTCCAACCCATGACATAAATGAAAACTCTAAAGAAGTGGGTAAATCTTCAAGACCCATTGAGATTGATTTTATCCTTTCAATGTTAGATCCTATGCCTAACATCCCTAGTCTTGTTGTAGAGACACAACAAAATAAAATTGGACACTTGCAACAACGCAACCTTCTATGTCCATAATTCCTCAAATGATCAATATTGGATTTAATAATTTTTTAGAAGATAATATATTTCTCTAATGTGAAGGCACATAAAGGATTTTTCATTGGAGCAAGGCACATTTGAGAGCGTAGAAGAATAGCGAGAATGAGTGCGTGCGCTGAACATTTTAAATTCGGGACTCGGTTATTTTTTGGGTAAGGGTTATTTTTGGAGATAGTGTACGGGGCACACAAATACATGAAGACTTGCAGTCCACACAATGATATTTTGGGAACAAGCAATAGCTAAGCGTCATGCATAGTTTACGCTAATAATAGGATTTCTACTCAGAGTTAACTATAGGAAATCTATTGTTAGAGCACTTGCATGTTTTGTATCCTATTGTAAAGGCACATGGCTATTATTATCATGTGACCTATTTTGAGAAGTGCATAGGTGGTGAACAGAAAAGTCCCCACCCCTATATATATGCAATGATTTGTATGAGTTAGTGTGTGAAAAACTATGGTAGAGTTATGTTGTTGGTTTTGTCGCACGCATGACTCATGAAGATAATTATGTAATGTAAGAATCTTTTGTGTTTTACAATACTTAATACAATGGTTCATATTGGCTGGATAATGGTGTTGAACATGACTGAATCTGGTTCTTGCATGGTAAATCTTGTTATAGTCATTATTTAGTTCATTCTAGATCTATTCTAAGAGCTAGATCTAGTTTATGCATTGTGTGTTGTTTACTATTGTTAATGAATTTGGATATCTATATGCACCATCATGCTCAAATTTTTTCCAAGAAACTCTCAAGAGGGACCTAGTTCCATTGCACGCTTAGGGTGAGCACTCATCTTTGGCTAAGTGATGTGCCGGCGTGCACCGGTTATCAACTTGATAAATTCTAGGTTGCATCAATAATGTTTCACACCAGCTTATCCGATGTAGATTATTCTTATGTTTTACAAAACATTATTAAACAGATAACAAAAATACCTCCATGTCAATACATACATGTGCATGCACTCCACGAGGTGTGTATTCTTAGGGTATTCTCACACAACCATTTCAATCTTTAATTATAAATCTATTGTCAAATAAACTAATAGAATTCCCGAAAGGAGTAACATTGAATATTTTCTCTCTATAGCCTATAATATTCCTTAGATTCCCCTCTATGGATCAATCATTCACTCCTCACATCATTCCATTCATGTATGAAGGCCATATTGATGTAAAGAATCTTTTAAAATTCCCATCATCTCAATCTTCTATTCCACCTATGTTGGAAATCATTCATAAATATATTAGGGAATATGAATTCCACCATATTCTCTGCATTGACAACTTGCCTCTAACATCACACAGGATTTTCGATCTGTTCAAAATCTTATATCAAATCACATAATATTCAACTTGTATCTCGTGTACCCAAATATCATACATGAGTACTTACCGAATCTTAGGATTCATTCCGTTGACTTAGATCTTGTCCACCCAAGTCTCGTACATTAGGACTCATCAAATATTTTTATTCACTATGTTTACTTGGTCCTCATCCTTCCAATTCTCATAAATTAGGACCCATCAAATCCTAGGTTTATCATAAATATTTTGATTCACTCTGCTGACTTAGACCTTGTCCTCCCAAGTCTCATAAATCAAGACTCGTCGAATATTTTGATTCACTCCGTTGATTTGGACCTCATGTGCCCAAGTCTTGTAAATCAGGACTCACCAAATCTATCAATTCACTCCGTTGACTTAGACCTTGTCCACCCAAGTCTAGTAAATAAATACTCATCAAATCTTAGGTGTATCATGAATCTTTCGATTCACTTCATTGGATTGGACCTCATCTGTCAAAGTATCATAAATCAAGACCCATCAAATCATGGATACATTGAAAATACTTCTACCTAATCCATTAACTTAGACTTTGTCTACCTAAGTCTCATAACTCATGACCATTCAAATTTCCTAAACATGGACTTCTTTCATGATGATAAGTCCAATGCAAAACCTCATCCATAAAAACTCAAAAAAATCAAAAAGCGTAAAAGAGAATAAAATTACATATCCAACCCCTCTTTAAAGCACTATTTGAAAATAAAAATAGGAAAAGCAAGAACTTATTATTTACATGTGCTCTCCACACTTTGGGGAGGCCACTTATACAAATAGTTTTGATCGGTTCATCCATTGGTAGAATTCTCTATTATCATCATCATCTCTCCACATTCTTCTCCTATATGAAATAGGTTAATATTGTTCCTCTTAGGGATTGTGTGTCTCATCCATGTTATGGTTTCTACCATTCCAGATATTTTTACCTACGGTTTTTTCTAGAAGATTACTAATGAAAAATCCTCATTTTAAACAAATTCTCACTTTAATAGAAAACATTAACTTCTTTACCTCGATATTTTCACTATCCATATATGTCTAAGTTGTTGAACCCTTGCATCCTACTAGTCGCATGAGGTTGAGATTTGGGGGAAAAATTCCTACCCAATAAGCAAAATATCAACATATGAAAAAAAATTAATATAAAATACAAAACAAATTATCAATCATTACTCCTTTCACCCTTCACAGTCTTTAGAGATGAGCCCATACTTCTTACTAGTTGTATGAAATTGGGAATGGATGCAGGTATCTATGATTGCCTACATTTTTTCTTTGGTATTGATCCCTTGCCTCTTACTAGTGGCATGGGGAAATATGTAGGTGGCCTTTTTAAAAATATCATATAAAATAAAGCCTTCAAAAAATATGCATCAAAAGTGCTTAATCATACATGTCTAAAGAAACAATTTTAGTTTCTTATGTTAAGAGAGACAACAATTCCTTTGACCAGATCTTGTCAATTATTAGGCAACCAATGGATATAAGTCTAGTCAAAACCGTTAAAGTGGAATCATCTTGGAATCAATCCAAGAATCTTGGATGGAGATGAGTCACATTTTCCTATATACCATTGTTACACCTTGTGTCTTTGCATCCTTCATCTTCCTTTTCATATCACTATTTCATTATTCTTATGTCCTTCTTAGCTCTTGGTGTTGAGCCTCGTATATTCCTAGTTGCATGGAGTCACAAGTGGAGTGATACATCCTATCATTATATCATCTACATTCTGCCAATGGAATGAAATGCTTATAATTGTTTGAACATGAGTTCAAATAATGCACCCTTTACCGAGTCAAAAATATAAAAACATTCAAATATGTTTTAAAAAAACTTAAAACATTCAAATATTTTCAAAAATCCAAAAACATTCAAATATGTTTAAAATTCCAAAAACATTCAAATATGTTTAAAAATCCAAATATATTCAAAATACAAAAACAATCAAATATGTTTCAAAATCCAAAAACATTCAAATATGTTCATAAACCAAAAACATTCAAATATGTTCAAAAATACAAAAAAACATTCAAATATGTTTAAAAATCTAAAAATATTCAAATATGTTTCAAAAACCAAAAACATTCAAATATGTTAAAAAAATAAAAAACAGATAAAATCTATGAAAATAAAAAATTTATAAAGCAAAACATTCAGAAAATGTTTAACAAAATCTTAAAACTACATAACACAGTTTAAAAATATCACTATTTGACAAAAATCTTATTGATCATTCCATATCATCTTACGATAATCACTTTTCTTTCCCATGGTATATATCTATGCTCGGAGGAAAAAAATCAATTAACCCTTCACAATATAACTTTTCTTGGGGCACACTTGGATTAAATCTAATATAGATCAAACTACAATGGGATCTCGATAAGAGTGTCTTTGGAATATCTAAGATTACTCCACTCTTAGTCCCGATCCATCCCTTGCGTCTTTAAGATATCACTTAGGGGCATTCATATCTGCTAATCTTCATTGTGGAACACTTTAGGATAATAGTCACATGTCTTTATTATCAGTTATGCTACATTGTTTCGCTAAATTTTAATATTGTGTAAGTAGTCTTGTTATCATCTTGGTTTATTTATAATATTTGTGTGTCTCAGTATTACTTTATGTATAAGGGTTTGTTTTGCAATCTTGTCATTGTGTTACAATTTCTTTTGTGTATGATTTTACTCACGGTGTTAATTAACACATACCATAATAATATTGAGTCAAAACAATATCAAAATTTCAACCACAAACATGTGAAGCTCACAACTTACAAAATCACATAAAATTCAAATATTCAACACAAAAATATAAAAAAATTACACAATTTTAAAAAAAATCCAACAAAAAAACACAATTACTGAAATCAAAAAATTAACTCCTACCTTTGTGATCATTGCAATCATCTTACGACTATCAAAATAAATTTTTTCCCTTACATGTCAAAATCATAGCTTGGGGAAAGTCAAATTGATTATTTCCCTTGTGTGTATCCTCGCTTGGGGTAGTTTCGAATCTCATTCTCTCCAATGCATTTTCAATTTTTGTGCTTGGAAGCAATGACCCTTTTTAATCTCATATTACACTTGAATGGGATTCAACAAGATTGTCTTTGGAGTATCTAAGATCACTCCGCTCTTTTTTCCGATCAAATCCCTCTACATATATTGTTTCATAGGTGCATTCACGTCTCGTTTACTTATCACTGTGGAACACATTAGGGGAAAATTTAATTGTCTTTATTTCAAAGTTGTGTTGCATTATTGTTATTATTTTTGGACCAATTACACGTATTTCATTATCGTCTTGGATTATTTATCACCATGATGCATATTTTTATGATATATATTGGGTTTTCTCTCTTTTTTTTTCTTTGGACCAATTACAAGTAGTATGTTAACATCTTGGTTCATTTATAACCATGGTGCCTACACCTACTGTGTATATTGGGTTTTTTTCCTTTTTCACTTTTGTTTATTTTGTGTGTATTTGTTTTACACACATAATGGATTAAATGTCACGATTATTTTACAATCACAAAGATAAATCTATTGTGCAACAACAAAATAAGGTTTCTCTAACTTTCCCTCTCTAAATGGAATCTCATGCTATGAGCACAATCCCTCCCATCCTCCTTTAAATTCCTTACTTTCTTCCTATCAAGTGGTTGTCCACCGCTTTGTTGCATCACCCATCCACTTGAGGGGGATTTCCCTTAGCATCTACACCCATTTGGCATCTCAATGTTCCATCACATCCATACTCGTTGGGGCATCTAAATGATTCACTAGATCGCATGTCTTCCACTCACTAATATCCATACGTATAATATCTTTAAAATGATATTACTTCGTAATAACACTTTAAAGAGGGGAAAATGTAGACACCCCAAAAATACATACATATTTCTAGCCTATCCTTAGTTGTTTGTATCCTATTTACATCCCTTCAGAGTTAACTTAGTTAATTATGTTCCATTTATAATTAATTAAATTAATTTTATTAATATCATACCCTTTGGAATTAATTAAATTAATTCATATACCTTCTAGCTAACTTAATTAAACATTTATTTAATTAAATGGTTAATTTATCTTCTCACACCTCATAACTAATTAAATTAGTTATTAAAATTGGAAAATAAATCTATTTTCCTATTCATCATCCACTTAGACTCCACTTCACTATCCTAGACCACTTCACTCCACTCCACTTCTAGAATCCTACAAAGGTGGGGAAATAAAATTGCATGTACAACCACTTTCTCAGATGAAATCTTACTACCAACCAAATAATCATTTCCCTTCAAAGTTGCAACTGCATAGACCAAATCCACTTTTTATTTCAAGAAATGCATTCATGATCCTGGAACTCATTCAAACTTTGATCCATTTTTAAGGGATCTCCTTAGTTATAAAAACATTCCATATCCTTTGTAATAATGTCTTGATATCCACGAAGTTGTGCAACAAAACTCTACCAATTTGCAATATGATATGTACAAATTGCAAGCTTTATTTGTATCTAAAATTGTGCTCATAGCATTGTCATTCTCCTTTTGGATATCAATTGAAGAGCAACCACAATCCAAATTTTCAAAATATTCTACAAGTTTAAATACTTCCATAATCTTATCCGAGGTTTACAAGAGAAACTTGGAGGAGAGGTTTGTTGTTTTATTTGCTTATCTTTCCACTTCTCGCAAGAAAAACATGGTAATTTCTAAACCACTAGCTGCGATGTTGGGAGGCTGCATGCTTGCTCTATGATTTTAAGATTCCAAGACTATTCTTTTCGAGCCTCAAAGATTGAAATGCAGCATGTAATTTTGTAACAATTTTTTCTTTTCAATATAAGTGTTAGGTGAGGGAATATTCCTCGAATATTCATTATTTGAGTTCTCACTTGAATTTTTAACTTGTAGTTTTTGTGAAAGGTGCCAAATTTTTCCAAAGACCCACGTACTCTATATGCTTTGAATATTCATTTTTGGGTCATGGTGGTAGAATTGCGGTTTGAAAATATTCATTTTATGGGTCACGGTGGTAGAAATGCCAACTCATAAAGCTGCAAAATATAAAGTTCTAAAGGCAAAGGCCCCTATCTTTAAAGGATATAATACTCAAATAAATTTACAATAATGTCTTTTATGCCATTAAACTTGAAAATCATTAAAATGACAAGAAATAGAGGAAACATTAATGCGTTAGTAAAAACATATGTTCTGGTAGGAACGTGACATAATTTCAATACTTGGAGCTCGAGAGGGCATAAAATGACTTTGAGAAACTATTCGGATGACCAATATGACCAATGTATATCATTTTATCATGTAATTATACAAAAACGTGCCATGATTTTGGATAGGACCAAATCAAGAACCAACACACCCAAGTGTATAGAGAACTCAAATCAAATCAATTTTATGAAGGAATAAATGAAATCAATCAATGTCATATAGAAATCAATGAATTTTATCACACAAGTGCATGGATTAGTCAAATGTTGCAATTCCACTAAGAAATTAATGGTTTAAGAAACATTGTAGGGTATCCAAAAAAATCCTAAATCCAACAGGAGTGACCTACTATGAATATTAAATGATAAATTGAAATAATAATGTGTCATAATCAAGTCCGTGTTTATAAGTAAGAAATGTGATCATTAAATAAAACGTGATATAACATATGTCATAAGTATTAAATAATTTTAGTTCTCACAATGGACTAGTGTACAAAGTGATCATGAGAAACTCATATGTGTAGATGTCTTTGTGTAGGTATTCCAAAAATATGTTAAGCATCCATCGAGATATAAAGTTGTAACAACCCATGATGTGCTAAATATGTGATCTTAGTAGGAATAGTATGTAAAATTTCCCCAACATAGATTAGCCCCTAGGGTTCTAAGTTACTTAAGATACAAAGTGTTTGATGTCTATGGATGTTAATCTCATAATGTGTTATATGAAATATAATTTCTAAGATGATATAGAGTGATAAATCTGAATGATCATAAGGATCAAATATATACGATGACCGAATGTGTCACAATAGGTCTCAATTTTGTGTTTTTATAATGTTAAATTAAATTTGTTATTTTTAGAATATAAGATTTCAAATTTAAATTCCTAGGTAGAAGAGATACTAATGGATCTAGGCTATAGGAAATAAATGAAGAAAAATTAAAAATTGGGGTCTTGGGTAAGTATTATTCCCTCAACAATCACATCATACCTATGAAATGTGTACCATTATCAAGTAAATAACTAGTTTATAACTAGGGAGGAAAGTACTAAACAATAAATAATCATGTTAATAGTGTGTGTGTGTGAACATGCGCATGTGCACGTATGTGTGTGCATGCATGTAATGTTTAATGTATGATAATCCATGTCAAACCTACTAAAAGAAGATATAGTCAAGTGGATGATTATATGGAGCACATGTATCTCTATGTATAGTTGGATCAAGTTTGTAAGGTGTAAGTGAGCCATTAATGAATAAATCATAGAGTTCAGGATAAAATTCAATGTTAATGATTCTACAATGTCGATTTTCATTATTTTGTTAACATATCCATGAGAAATATATATAAGGTGTTGTGCAAGATAATGAAAGTTATATCCCATGCAATTTATCAAACTTGTGCTAGAACAAATGGATGTTATAAAGGTGTTGTCATGAAAAATGTTTAGCATGAAAAATTTAAAATTTTGGTTATGAAAACTTATCCCACATTCAAAAATCCATCTCTCGGTCAATGTAAACCCATCCTCTCAAGCTAACGCAGTAGCAGTGCGGTGTTACCCTCATAGTGACCATGAGGAATGTTCTAATGTGATTTTCAAGTGTGTGTTGGCATGAGTGAGTTAATGTTTTAATTGTTGTAAAAGGTGAATGCACATTAATGAAAAATTTGTATGAGGTATAGGAGTGTTAGAGGGAGTGTGTAATGATGATTACATGGCAATACAAGTTTTTGCATGAGTTTATGATGTCATGATTGAGATCACCTGGTAAGGCATGGTTTCTTGAGTAGCTAGTGACTTGAAAAATCATGATGGTTATATGATAGGGTGTCATGATGATGTTCTAGATGATTTATCATGTAGTTGATGAGGTGGTGCAATCAGTATGGTGTGCATAAGTGTGCATGACTAGAAAAATGCAAGTTACTTGGTCTATATGGACTAATTATGAGGCCTAGTTTGCATGGGTGGTAGAGGATGATTGATAGAGACGCATGATGGCTTGAAGAGCATGGTAGATGCATGGAGAGAATGATTGGAGTGTTTTGAGACACTCATTCAGGTTCATAGGTTGGTTGTAAGGTGAGAACTAGGTTTATAGGTGCTCATCTAAACCTATTCTATATGCTTGGAAACATAATGAGGCATGATCATAATTTACAGAGCTATGTAAACCCACCGAGGGAATACAAATGAGTGAGACATGATGTCTCAATGTTTTCAAGGCCTTTTGAAGATGTTTCATGTTGAGGTATGAGGTTATCCTACTCTGTTTTGGTCAAAACATGCTTATTTCCTAGGACCTAGCTATGCAAGTCATGGTGGTTGAGAAGATGCAGACCTATTTATGAGAAGGTGAGAATTGGAGAAGTTTTTAGAGGTTGTTCTGGTGCTATGGGCATAGGATTATATGAAGAATATTTTGCAAGTTATGGGGTTTTTGGTCATATCGAGCTCAAGAGAGTGCATTTTCCAACTCGAAGTGAGAGAAATATTCTTGGTTGGCATGTGTGAGGTTTACATGGGACTAGGGATGTTGAGGCATGGAGTTAAGAAGATCTCAGAGTTGGAATGAGAACAAATGAGGTCCTAACATTTATGAATGATTGCTAAGAAGGTAAGTTGTTTTTTATGAGTTTAAAACCCTAGTTCTTGAGTGATGGAGGAAATATTCTTGTTTTGAGCTCAAAATGGATTGAATCATAAAATGTGATGATTGGAGGATGGAGAGGACTCTCCCATATTTCAGATGGTGGTGGTTTGAAGTCATGACTATGAGTGAAGCCCATCCAAATATGATAGTTTCTAGGAAAGTTCATTTTTCTCTCATAATTAGTATTATGTAGTGTTGGGGAGAAATTATATATGTTTGGAGTGTTTTCAAATTTTTTGAAGTGATTTTATGGTATTCACATGTCAAAACATGAAGACTGGTTTTAGGACTTGAAGGCACTTTTATCACCAAGAAGAATGAAATTTCTTGAGCACTTATGGACTTAATGATGATGGTTTATGACCTTGGAAGTGTTGTACACATACCATATGACATTACTTAATATTTTGTTGAGCTCTATAAGTGAGATGAGGTGGCATGAAGAAGGTCACAAGTTGACCTAGTTTGACTGGTTCATGACAATAGGATTTTGGTTTGAAGATTGGTCTGAAAACCAATAGTTTGGATTCAGTTCATGATTCCTATCCACCGGAGAGTGAATATAGATGAAAATTTATCATATTTCATGAATTTCTAAGCCTTGAAAGTGTCAACAAGGCTGCAAGAAGGAAAATTTTACAAACCTAGTTTATGGGTAGTATTTTTGTTTGTGAAAAGTTTATTTATTGGTATTGAGAGTTGATTCATTAGGAATAACATGCTCGGTAATGATTTTTAGGTCATTGTATTTCCATTTATGGTTAACATGCCATAGTTTATTTTTTTATTTGGATTTTTTCTTCATTGTTGTAGACTGGTTCCTTGAGGTTCCTAGTTTGAGTAGGAAACAATCCTACTTGGTGATGAATTGAAGAAATTTAAAGGTGTATAATTTCCTGAGCTTGTGATGGATGTTGTGAGGAATTTTTAGACATGTATGGAGCATTTCAAGTCATGAAAAAGTTTTATTAAGCCCATGGAGGTCATGGAGTTCTTGGTGAAGGAGAAACTAGCCTTTTAGGCCTAGTTGTGCATTGTGGTTGTCTTGGTGCATTGCATGACCCATATGGGTCTTTCATGTTGATTTATATGATGTTGTAACTTTTTTTTTTTGAGTTGGTATGACTGACCTTAATGGTCATGGCTGACATAGTTATGTTTAGGAGTTGAGTCATGTATATAAAGTGCATGTATTTGTTCATTTTGAACTAGAGTGGTGAGAGGGAAAAGTGTGATCCTAAGAGAGAATGTGAAGGAGGTTTAAGGTTATAATGAAAAACCTGGGAGATTTTATGAATAATTGAGGAGATTTGAGAAGCAAATCATTAAGGGTAATTTATCTAATCAGCCCATGAAGAAGAAGGATTGAGTGAGTTAGAAGAAATATTGTTTTGAGGAGCATTTGAGAGAGAATAGATGAATTTTAGATCACAATCAGTTATGTGAGAAACATATCTTCAGTGATCATCCATTAAAATATTGTGTGATGATTAATATTCATACAAGTCATTTGTTATGAGTAATATTAGCAAAGGTTTCTAGGGGTTGGTGCTCCTTGTGAAGTGGGTGCTTCACTAAACAAATATTGTGTGATGTGTCATATTCATGAAAGTATTTTGGTTTGTGTAATATAATAAAAAAATTCAATGGATTTTATTCCCCTTGAGGTTTTCCCACATTACATCTTGTGTTCTTGAGTACTCTCTTGTTGAATGTTCTTATGAATGATTTTTTCATGTTAATAAGCACACATTGATGAATGGTTGAATGTTAATGGTTCACACAAGTTAAATTAATTGAAGTAAAGTTTTTTGAAGGACTGATTCACCCCCTCTTAGTAAATTTTTATTATAATAGTGTGTTTCATGTGCATAGAGGAGATTCATAGATTCATTCAAGAGCATTCAAAAGGAATTTCTTTCGAGGCCAAAAATCCCTATTTTTAGGCTTTTTCACACTAGTGGACACCCCTCGAAAGATGAGTGTTAAGGAAAAACCCACACCGGGAGTTATACAAAGGATATAAAATATGCAATGAATTATTTAAGAAATTTTTGGAAGAAAAATCATGTTTAGGGACAATTTTTGTAATACTATATTATTTGTAGCATGGTATAAGGAA
Source organism: Taxus wallichiana var. yunnanensis (assembly GCA_018340775.1). Lineage (NCBI taxonomy): Eukaryota > Viridiplantae > Streptophyta > Pinopsida > Cupressales > Taxaceae > Taxus > Taxus wallichiana. Next base: position 81,682,949 of record CM031244.1, read on the forward strand.
ATGAAGGTGATAAAAAGCTACTTGGATTGTTTAAAATGTATTAGGATCCTCAAGACAACTTAGAGTACAACCAGATACTCATTGGAAATATAAGGATTCCTAATTCATTTTCAAAAAGGTTTCAATATATTCTCGAGGATTACATTTACGAGATATTGGCCCTAGTAGTGCGGATGAGGACTTTCGATCCTAGTGAAAAAGGATATTTGGAAGTTGATTTAGAGGTAAAATTGTATAAAATGTGACCCTATCCATGTTCCATAAGTTTATTTTGACAAAAAAATCAATTTTTCTTCGGTGACAGCTTGGACCTTCCGGAACCACTCGTGACCCGAATTGAAAAGGAGCATAAATTTAAAAATTAATCAAAACCAAGGAATGAAAATGGTGTAATTTAATTCCTTTTGTTTTTTCCTCTCAAAATAATATAATTTTTTCCTATGAAACACCAAGGGAAGCTTTCGGGACAAGAAGGCACTTCGATAGGCTAGTTTTAGCAATGCAATGGTGACACCCAGCTTCCAAAAGTAGAAAGTGTACAATTGGAGACCAAATATGACCTTTTTAACTTTTACCAAATTCAAATGGGACATGGGGGACACTATAATTCACCACCACATGGAGAGGATAGGTTGCATCACTTAAGATGCAACTTTGGGTGTTAGAACATATTTTCCACTCACTTTATGTTTTTCCCCTTCTCATGATGAGGCTACCCATGGCACATTTTTTCACCCCTCCATCCCTTTTCCCCATTTTTCCCTTAATAAATTTTTTAATGTAAATGAGGGTGTCCTATACCCATTTAGTAAGTATGGCCATGGAGGAGGGATACTTTGTGTCACTTAAGTTGCAAATTGGGGTGTTAGGGAAGTGTTTTCAACCTCACAACCTCATGCCATCCTTCTCATGATGAGGCTACCCATGGAAAAAAAAAATATCCCCTATTTTCCATTTCTCCCTTAATAAATTTGGTAAGGGACATGAGGGGGTCTGAGACCCATTTAGTAAGTTTTAACCCCATGCTCTCATCTCATCTAACCTAGGTTAAACATGGTGAGTTAAAAGTGAGTTAGCTAGGTTTGTGAAGGAGGGGTGAGTATAATAGTCATACTTAGAAATTTTTAACTCATTTTTCATGTTTTAACACCAATCATTGGTTCTAGAATGCTTTTATGAGAACATGGCCAAAACACATTTTTTCTCGTTGTTAGCAAACCCCACCTCCAATGGCCCTAAAACTCGGACTATAGTTTCCCTACGAGAAATCATTTGGAATGAGTTTTTACATGCTCTCATTAATTATCTCATTCATTTTTACACTCTTTTAATTTTTCAGCCATGAAAATATCTCCTTAGATCTACTGGAGTTATAACGATCTAGATTTCCTCAAAATCAAAGACGGTGATCTATAAAAATCAGATTTCTAATGAGCACTTTCTTACCCCATGAAAATGAGTATGATTGAAGATATGGATGAATATTTTTTTACATTCTTCCATGTCCAAATAATAAAAAACATACCTGCAATTTTACTTTTCATTTTCACAAAGATCTAAATGAGAGAAACCCCTAAAATTGGAGCAAAACATCCTGGTGTGAGATAGAATTTTTGGAAACCATTTTTACTCCGATCCGAAACTCCATGGAAAATGTTTATTTTTAGTAATTCCCTATTCAATACACTTACTAAGAATATTAATTCTAAATTATGAATGGATTCAATTCACTCAGTTCATTCCCTAAGAGGAAAAGTGCTCAAAAGTGACAATTCGACAAAATTACCAAAACTAGTCACCTAGGAAGAACTTAGTACAACTAGTAAATGTCCAAAGAAATATCAAAATGGTCATGATTTTTATTTCTCCATATCCATCACTAATCCAAACCTTCATGGAGGAAAAACTCATGGTTTCAAAGGGATGGACAAAGTGGCATTATGTCTCAAGTAGAAGAGGAGCCTTCTCGGTCTCCAATTTTGGTCATGATGGTACATTTTGGTCTCGGTGTGATTTTGAATTCATTGAATGGGTTGATCTAAGGCTTAAATCATATTCCATATAATCCCCCACCTTTATTCATATCATGTTCAGAATATTATTTGCCTCATCTCATTGGTCACTCCATTTCCCAAGGGTCAAGATCATTATGTTAAATTGTGCGAGCAACCGTCTCAAGTTGCATCAAAACTTGGTAGTTTGAGACATGCTATTGTTTCAAAGGTTGAAATGTTTTCTCAAATGAGGTAAATAATCCTTCATTATCTTCATTGGTCAAATTTTCATCAAATCACTTTTTAATGAGTGTGAATGTGCTACGAGAAAAGCTTCATTCTTAGGATGTCTCAAGGGGAAATTTTTCCAAAGGAACAATCTTCATCGCGAAGCATCATAATGGAGGGTCATCACATTTCAAGGTTTCATATTTATCATTATCAAAATTGATATTGATCGAGGGAAAAGGAACCTTCATCCATGTTTTGGAGCATCTTTTCTCTCCTCTCTTCATTCTTTCTCCTCTTCTCTCCCCTTTCTAATTCCTCATTGTATGTAATCATGAAATTTTGTCCTATTTACTTAAGTGACAATAAAATATTTGTAATGTGTAAAAGTACTCTCTCAAATTATAAGAGAGGTACTTAATTTGTCTCTTCTAAGGGTAATTGAAAAGTCACAAGTGATGGGACATGAAGAGTCATGTGGGGGGTAGATGAAGAGTTGCATTGTAAAGCTATAAATTGGGAGAGCCTCCTCATTTCAAATGATGGTTATTCTTATTCACTAGCTCCCATATTATTTCTAGGAAAAATTTATCAAATTACTCTAAATCCTATGTCTATGTTTCCTCTCCATCTCAATTACACTCCATGAACATTTACTTGTTGAATGTATGCACTTATACTTTGTGTTATTTGCATCATGTTCCTTGTTCTATGTTAATGGTGTATTCTCATTGAATTCATGGATGTATTATGGTTTTAAGAAATAAACTCTAATGTATTATTTATTTGACAAAACCCTCTCACTATTCTCTTCACACCTCTCTCTCAAGTTATTTCCTCCCTTGTAGTATCTACAATAATTTTTCCACAGGTGTAGGGAAGTACCCTTGTGTGATCCCCAATAGAAAGACAACCCCTGGTTATTAGGATAGTGAACAGAATTTCCTTATTTTTAATAAATGGAGATACCCCATTCAATCAGAGGGAATTATCCCCAAACCGTAGGTGAGAAATCCCTAATTTTCCCATGTGAAAAATTATTTTACCAACAAACTTTGGTGACTCAGTTGGGTAGAGATATGTCCCCACGCACCCATAAAGATCTCTCGGAAATACTATATATATATATATATATATATATATATATATATATTTGAAAAACCATAAAAACTTAAAAAGAAAAATACCAAAAATATTATTTATGTTCAAAGAGCCTTGTTGTAATCTTGTTGAAAAATATGCATTTTTCAAGTTTCATCCCTCTCTAATGCTCTAAAAACTGGTAGAAAGAAGGTATACCTAATCCAATTGTGCGAGTGGCATTAGTGATCCCACATTTGAGGAATAACAAAGAGCTGAATTCGACTTCCCATTGTATAGGAAAGAAAAGTTCTGAAATCCTCTTGAAGGTCATATTGAAGAACCAACTGTAGAACCACTATTCCTCACTCCACCAGAAGAAGAAAGAGAAGAGGGGAAAATGATAAAGACAAGCACATGTGCCATGGAGACAAAACACTAGTCCATTGGTTTTGACTCCACCACTTCATGAACTTCCAAAGGGGTCATGAAAAAACTTTCAAAAATTCTATGGAGATGGAAAACAATGACCATATGATCATTTCACAACTTTTATCATAGCCTGTGGGCCTTCTTGGAGTACAACATGAATATGTTACAGTGACTCTTCATGAAAACATTACAAGATACTGTTGTAGACTAGTTTTACTATTTTCCATCACACTCAATTATTGATTGGGGTAATATGAAAATCAAGTTTGAAGAAATATTAAATACAATGGAAGATTCTCATGCTCTCCTTGCTCAATTAAATCAAATGAATAAATAACTAGAAGAGTTCATGAGATACTTCATAGAAAAATTCAGAAAATTGATCAACAAGATTCCCACCATTGCCTGTCCTATTGTAGATAATCTAAAAAGGTTCTTTGTGAATTCCCAGTTTCTTGAAGTTAGTTTCATTCTACGGATATTTCAACCAAGATATTTGTACAATGCTCAAGAAATTTCCATTGAAGTGGAAGATGACCTTGTCTTGTCGGAAAGATCAAGAACCATTCAATGGAGGATAAGGCCCAAATTATAAATATGAGAGAGTTATTTCATTGTTGTAAAAGTTGACTAATGACTTAAAAATGTTGAAGAATGAAGTTTCTTAAGAAGTATCCCACCCAAACCGAAGACGAAATCAAATTGTAGGAGCACCCTAAAGGCTTGCCTTGAAGGCTCCACAAGAATCTAATATGTAGAACTAAAGAAGATGAAGAATAAATTATAGAGTTAGAATAATAAATTGAGGACAACAATGTCCTAGAGGTTGAAGAATTTTAGGATGATGCACAAATTAGATTCCTTGAATACTCAGAAGGTGAAGAAGAATATTATGATACACCTAGCTTCTCATGTGTAGTGTTCACCCACTCTCAATCTCATAAAGGAATTTCCTCCACCATTGCTTCCAAAATAAGAAGATTGATTATCCTTCTATGATAAATCTACAAGAATAAAATAATCAGTCAAGGATCTCCACTTCCACCTTCCATGGAATCTGCAAAGGAGAATATAGATCTCGTGGCAATAAATATGTTATCCGATGTTCCAAGTAAGTCTCCCAATGCTCCCCTTAGTTATAATTTTGTTTCTACAAAAGCTAGTCCTTCAAAATATTCTAGTATACCTTCAAAATAGCCGCTACTCCCCAAATATTTGTATCCACCTCTTTTGATATCATAAAATATGTAAATAATTCTAAAGTTCATATTTTCGAATCTAAATTATTACAAACTCGTCTGGAGAAATTTTATAGGCTTGTCCATTATATCAAAGGTAGTAGCTCAAATCCTAATACTATGGTTCCTAGTTCCAAAGGACTACTACCAACTCCACCTACTCCTCTATTGGAAATCACAAGCATTAAGAGGGGAGGAGTGAATCTCTTCTTCTCAAAATTTTGAAAACATTTCAAATTCTTAGCAAGACAATCAATATTAATCGATCTTTACCATGTTAATATAATGACACTCACACACATCCAAATGAGAAGCAAGTACACATGAACACAAGGTTTAATGTGGGAAACCCTTAAAGGAGAAAAACCCACTGAAATCAATGCACTAACTTGGAAAAATTATCCTATATAAATTACAAGGATTTAAATTGTTGAGCATCCACTCAACTTGAAGCACCCACTCCAAAATTTAACCAAATGCCAACTTGATTTTTCAAAGCAAGCTCTTACTTACATGGAAGCTACAACTCCCAAATTTAGTCAAACACCCACTGACCTTCTGTAAGATACAACTTACAAGGAAGCTTAAACTCCCTATTTTATAAGCAACAACTTATACTTCTAACCAATTTTTGATCACCCTCATTTGGTTGTCTAACACAACAAATTATGATCACTAAATCAGCTCTTTTGTCTTCTCTTTTCACCTCCTGATTCACCTCTCTTTCCTTCACTTCATGCTACTGCAAGAACATACCTCAATGCCCTATTTAAGATACACATTTTTCATGTCTCTCTTCTTGTATGACACATTCAAACACCTCCTCTTTTGAGCATATATTCTGCTATAAAAATTTAGTCATGAAGGCTCATCATACTCCTTAATTCACCTAGTTTTACATGTCAATTTGCTAACATAAAACATAGTCCTGCAAAATCTAATTTTCATGCACACTTAGAATCAAAAATACATGAGGATGAAATCCTCTTCATATTTCCATTCTTACCCTTCACATACTTGTCTATTCAATTCAAATGCAACTCTCTTGATGACATCATCAAAACTATCCATATATGTAATCATTGCATTTACAACTTGTAAGTTACAAGATATGACCTTCCATAATATTTTCATGACACATATGAAACCTAATATGAGTTATAAAACTCTCCTCAACTCACCACCCTCTGAAATAACTGAAAATATACCATTTTTAGTCCGACATCCGACTTTAGAATCGCCATTTTAAGTTTTATCATCTTCTTCCCAATGTATATTCCTTTATCTTTTAGAAAAATTAACTCATGCCAAGTGTTTTTAACTTGTTTCCACATTTAAATTTACCTCTCATATTATTATTAATCCTTTATAACCTCTTCAACTTTCCATTTCTTCCTTAATATTCCATTAGAGCTCATATGCTCAAGCAGGTGTGCACAGACATGGCATATTCAAAATCATTCAAGATATTGATTCACCAACAAAAATGTATGATAATTCAAGACTTATAAATTCTTATAGAATGATTTTAGGGACCTCTTATTCACCTTTAAAAACTTGGAGGATCTCAAACACTTTCATTTTCTTCATGAAAGATTGATTTGGACAAGGTCCTGATGGAGTTGCAGACCCAAAAATTAGTCCTCAAAAATGAGGTATAACTTCATGTACACACCTATTCATGGCTCATACCATAACTTTATGGAAATATCTTGACCTTTTTCATATTTTAATCTTACCAGCAAGCTTCATTTCAAGGATTTTAGCATGATAATCTTGCATTTCTAAGACAGCTCTGACTAAGTTTCAGACCACAAAAACAAGTCTTGTTCAAGAAGACTTATAATAGACTAAAAACACTTTCAGATCAAAAAAATGCTATAAATACTTCATGGGAGTCCTATAATTCAATTTTAAACACTCACATGTAGGGGTTAAGAAGAGAAAATTTCATTTACACCTCCATGTCTTAGACCTACTTGACAGACCTAAAGGGCGCTTTGGCCTTTGAAATTCAAAAACCAAATCAATTCATGATCTTAAAAAAATTTATTAGACCTATATCAATTTTCCATTCTCACAATTTGCTTCAAAAACTTGTATTTTAATCATCATCCCTTCAGTCCAAATTGACTAGTCTTGGATTTTCTAATCTTTAAGGAGTAGGTTATCTTGGTTGAGTTGTTTCTCAAAAAATTTACAAATAATATTCATGAAACTCTTCATGGAAACTTGGGAAACATCCCAAGATTTCTTCCACATCAGACTTATCACCGTGAAACCTTTATCACAAGACCTTACCATTAAATTTCCTCAAAACAAGAATATTTTTGTGCCTTACATATTGACTTGGAGAATTATACCACCACTAAAATGGGGTAGAAGGAGTATTATACATGCCAAAATCATCACATCAGCTTTCCTAGTTGATTTCATGACTTAACTCTTCAATTCTTCTCCATCGCTATCAAAGGAGGGTTTTAGAAGGGTTTTAAACAACTTAACTTCCTATATATTGTTCATAAATGATAGACCATCACTATAACTCATTACTCTTGAAAATTATCTAGACTCAATTCCACAACATTTATGAAGATCTTAGACCACCATGCATAATTTTAACATTCCAACGAGCAACTCAAACTCATCCCTCTAGCTAGAAATGGTCATTTCAAGAGCTAGTTTGCACCAAAACTTCATTTTCTTACTTGTCCCTTTGAATTTTGACCTGAAGCTTTGTCCACACATACTAGGAAACATCCTTCACATGTACCAAGACTCATTTCAGGCTAAATTTTTTTAAATTCATCCACCACCAAGGTTTTTACATACATATCTAGCTTGTTCTCAAGAATAAGCTTCCAAAATACCTCAAGCCTTCCTCTAACAAAAAATTCTTGACCTATGGCACCTTCCACATCATCTATACACCATAACCATACATGATCCATGATTTCACTACTTTTCCTCTACTTTATTTGCTTCGTAATCTATGTTATGCTTGCACTAGGTATCTGAAATAGGCGTAATTTAGCCTATTTCACATCATAATCCATGAACTGCATTATACCTTACTTGTCCTACCTTGTCACACTCACTCAAATATTCCTTTTGCTCTCCTTTATCCTAATTCATCATTAATGATCTTTTTTCATCATTTCCAAATCAATACTCACATACCAACATCATCCATCTCAAAACATGCTTGTTTTGAGTGCATCCAAGACCAATAAATTTGATCCATTCTATCTCTCCTTTATTATTAAATTTCATCAATTAAACATTTGCATACTATATTCGGGAGATTTTGATAATTTTATGCCCATAAAAGTTGTTAACTATCTCATAATTACCTTGACACAGGCTAATGGTTGTTTTTACTCCATGAATTCCAAGGAAGTCCCACTTGTGGGGCGGATCAAGGATGCACATGTGGCTCTCACCGATTTTCCAAACAAGAAAGTATTGTTGAATTTTTGGTAGCATATATTCTAGCATCATTCAAACATTTCTAAGTAGAAGTTTCTACCAGACTTGGGAGGTAAAATCCAAATGAATTGGTCTTCTATAGCCATTCCAATCAAGGGGAAAATGGAAAAGTTTCTTCCGCTAAGAATTATGAGGTACACCATAAAAAATCGAAGATCTAAGAGATAATATCTTGTACTAGGAAAATGGGAATGGAAATAATTTCATAACATCCAAAGATGAGGTTGAAATTCCTATCTTGATAATACTAAGAATTTATATCTAGTTGGGTATTGGTAACGATGAAGAGTGGAAAAATCTTGACTTGCAAGCAACAATTGAATTGCCAAAGATGTAGGACACAAGGAAGATGAAGTGATTCTTGATGAGTTCTGATCTAAAAAATCAACAAATGTATTTTTTCATGAAGAAGAGGTGTTTGTATTTCCATCCAAAGAATAAGATTATCTTGGTGATCAGTGTATTGGTAAATAAACTATTAAGAATCTCATTGAGGATGTCATCCATGAAGAGGAGAGGATGCTTTTTATGAGCCTTTGGAATATTTGAAAGAGAAGTCTCTGCAGAAATGCTAATAATTACAAAATAAATAAAAATCCCTTCTCAACCTTGAAATCCATATACAAGCCATGGAATTGCAAGATATGTATGAATATAGTTCTAACTTCTCAGTTGAATCAAAAAAAATTCATGATTAAATAGATCAAGTTGAAAAAATTGATATATTTCTTAAGACAATGGTTGATGGATGTGATGATGAAATTGAAATTTTATCTTTTCTGTTTGAAGAGGAAAATTCTCTCAATGATGAAAAGGTTGAAACAAATGTCTTTGAGTCCTTTAGAGATGAGACCTCCCATAATGAAGAAGCAGTGAAATTCAATGAGATTTGGGATGATGAATCAATTTCTCCAAATTATTTCCTTGAATTTCAAAATTAAAATTCTCCAAATGACAATGTGAAGGTGAGATTTTAGCATTTTTGAATGAGTTTATGCAATAAATCTTAAAATTTTTGGAAGGAACATAAGATCCCAAGCTCAGTCTTGATATCTTGGCTCATGTCATGGTTGTGAAAGATAGGTATGAAGCTAAGTTTTATTCTTCATTTAACACCAAAATGTTTCATGATAAAGTAAGACAAAGGATGGAATCAATGCTTCTCATAAAAAATTGGATAATAAGCATGAATGTGGGTAAGAGAAACAATTGGAGCATTTAATAAATCCAATCACATATCAATTTTGGAACAGTGGTGAAATGCAAAATGGTAGATCAACAATGTGGATGAACATAAAAGATAATTTTTAGTCCGAGACTGATAATAATAATAATGGAATTTTTGGGAAAAGTTATGAGCATCGTAGTAATTATATAGCTTCGCTCCTCCTAAGTATACATGCATTCATGAAAGCGCCTAGATTTCATAAGCAATTAAGGAGGTTATTTCTTCGAACCATCAATAGCTTTACAGAGCTTCATCACCTAATGCTACCCACTCGGGAAACATCCAAAGAGAAAAGTGTTACAATGAAATTCGGTTATCTCCCACATGTATCATAGGTGATATAGGTTGTGTTTCCCTTTCTTGTTGTGTGTTTGTTTCTCATTGTGTGTTTTTTTCCTTTCCTTGTTTTTCAGTGTGTGTGTTCAATAAAGGAAGCTTTATTGTATATCTCTCGTGTGTAACTCTATAGCCTAATGGATAAGATGTTGGTCCATGTAGTGTCTTGAGATTATGGAGTTCATGCTTATCCTGTCCTCACTATGTTCAATCCAGAACAATTCCCCAAGCTAGAATCAACTATTGTCATGAAAAATGTTTAGCATGAAAAATTCAATTTTTTGTCGTAAAAACCTAGCCCACATTCAAAAATCCCTCTCCCGATCAATGTAAACCCATCCTCCTGTTCAACTCAATTATTGTGTTACCCTCATAATGGCCAAGAGTAATGTTCTAATGTTATTTTCAAGTGTGTTTCATGTGCAGGGAGTTGATTCATGGATTCATTCAAGACCATTCAGAAGGAATTGCTTCTGGAGGCCCAAAAAGGCATATTTTCAAGATTTTTCACACAGGTGGACACCCCTCTAAGATGACCATTGATTAAAAACTCACCTAGGAATTATGAATAGGATATATAATATGCATTTAATTATTTAGTAAATTTATGGATGAAAAATCAGGTTTAGGAACAAGTTATGTAATACTGGGCTATTTCTAGCATGATATAAGGAAATGGAGGTGGTAAAAAAACTACTTTACTTGTTTTGGATGTATCAGGAGCCTTGGAATGAGTTGGAGAACAATAATATACTCATTGTAAATATAATGATGTCTAATTCATTGTGCAAAAGTTTTCAAGATATTCTGAGGATCATATTTACGATATTGGCTCGGTAGAATGCGGATGAGGATCTTCGATCCTGGTGAATATTCAATTGAATATTATGAGAGTTACAAGGATATTTGGAATCTGATTAAAAGTAAAAAGGGGATCAAATATGACCTTATACATTTTCCATAGGTTTATTTTGATAAAAATAAAATTTATTGTCGGTGGAAATTGGACCTTCCGAAACCACTTATGACTAGAATTGAAAAGAGGCCTAAATTTAAAAATGAAGTAGAATCAAGTCCTAAAAATTATGGAATGTAATTCCTTCTATGTTTTCCACTCAAAATAATATAATTTTTTCTTATGAAACACCAAGGGAAGCTCTTGGGGCAAGAAGGCACTTCGACAGACTATTTTTAACCATGCAATGGTGTCACCCAACTTCCAAAAGTGGAAAATATGCACTTGGAGACCAATTATGTACCTTTTACCTTTGAAAAAATTAAAATGGGACATGGGGGACACTATAATTCTCCACCACATGGATAGGATAGGTTGTTTCGCTTAAAATGCAACTTTGGGTGTTAGAACATGTTTTCCACTCACTTTATGTTTTGCCCCCTTCTCATGATGAGGATACCCATGGCGCATTTTTTCACCCCTGTTGTAACTTTGTCCCATTTTTCCCTTTATAATTTTTTTAAGGGAAATTATGGGGTCTTATACCCATTTATAAGTATGTCCATGGAGGAGGGAGACTTTGCATCACCTAAGTTACAAACTGGGGTGTTAAGGAAGTGTTTTCAACCTCGCTACCTCATGCCCCCTTCTAATGATGAGGCTACCCATGGCACATTTTTTTCACCCATTATACCCATTTGTAAATTTTTCCCCTTAATAAATGTGGCAAGGGACATGAGTGGGTCTCGAGGCCCGTTTAATAAGTTTTAACCCCATGCTCTTATCTCATCTAACTTGGGTTAAGCATGGGGAGTTAAAAGTGAGCTAGGGAAAACATGGTTTGTGAAGGAGGGGTGAGTATAATAGTCATAATTAGCCATTTTAAACTCATTTTTCATGTTTTAACACCCCTCATTTATGTTTTTATGTTGTTATGTTTCTCAAATTTTTTCAGACATCTACCATGGCCAAAACACATTTTTGCTCATTGTTTGCAAACCCCACCTCTAATGGCCCTAAAACTCGACTATAGATTCCCTATGAGAATGCATTTGGAATGATTGTTTACATGACCTCATTAGTTATATAATCCATTTTTATAGTCTTCTAAAGTTTTAAGCCATGGAAAATGTCTCCTCAGATCTACAGAGTTGCAACAATCCAAATTGCCTCAAAATCAGAGACGATGATCTACAAAAATCAAATTTCTAATGAGAACTTGCTTGCCCCATGAAAATGAATATGCTTGAAGATATGGATGAATTTTTTTTTGACATTATTCACTATAAAAATAATAAAACATATACCAAACATTTTACTTTTCATTTTCACGAAGGTCCAAATGAGAGAACCCCTAAAAATTGGAGCAAAGCAATTTCGGTGTGAGATATAATTTTTGGAAACAATTTTTACTCCAATCTGACACTCTGTGGCCAATGTATATTTTTATTAATTCCCTATTAAATAAAATTTATAATAACATTAAGTCCTAATTATGAATGGATTCAAGCCACTCAGTTCATTCCCTAAGAGGAAAAGTGCTCAAAAGTGACAATTCGACAAAATTACTAAAACTAGTCACCCAAAAAGAACTTAGTAAAAATAGTAAGTGTCTAGAAAAATCTCAAAATGGTCATGATTTTAATTCCTCCACATCCCTCACTAATCCAAACCTTCTTGGAGGACAAACTCATGCTTGCAAATGGGTGGACAGTGGCATTCTGTCTAAGTAGAAGAGGAGCCCTCTCGATCCCTAATTTTGGCCATGATGGTACATTTTGATCTCGGTGTCCTTATCACTCCATCGAGATGATTTTATAAAAGGATAGAATCATATTCCATCCAATATCCCACCTTCATTTATCTCATGGTTTGAATATTCTTTTCCTCATCTCATTGGTAACTCCATTTCCTAAGGGCCGGGATCATCGTGTTGAATTGCGGACATACAGTCTCAAGTTTCATCAAGAACTTGGTAGTTTGGAGGCATGCTAGTATTTCAAAGGTCGGAAGGTTTTTCAAATGAGGAAAACATAATTGTATTCAGTGGTCAAATTTTCATTAAATCTCTTTCCAATGAGTTCAAATGTGCTATAGAGGAGCTTCATTCTAGGGAGGTCTCAAAGGGAAAAGTTTCCAAAGGATCAATCTTCATCGACGAGCACCATAGTGGAGGATCATCACATTTCAAGGTTTCATCTTCATCATCATCAGATTTGATGCTCATCGAGGAAGAGGCACCTTCATCCATGCTTCGAGTATCTTTTCTCTCTCTCTTCATTCTTTCTCCTCTTCCCTCCCCTTTCTAATTCCTCATTGTATGTAATCATGACATTTCATCCTATTTACTTAAGTGACAATAAAATATTTGTAATGTGTAAAAGTAATCTCTCAAATTATAAGAGAGGTACTTAATTTTTATCTTATAATGGTAATTGAAAATTCACAAGTGATGGGACATGAAGATTCATGTGGGGGTATATAAAGAGTTACATTGTAAAGTTATAAATTGGGAGAGCCTCCTCATTTCAAAGGATGGTTATTATTGTTCACTAGCTCCCATATTATTTCTAGGAACAAGTTATCAAATTCCTCTAACTCCTTTGTCTATGTTTCCTCTCCATCTCAACTACACTCCATGAGCATGTAATTGTTGAATGTATGCACTTAGACTTTGTGTTATTTGTATCATGTTCCTTGTTCTATGTTAATGGTGTCTTCTCATTGAATTCATGGATGTATTATGGTTTTAAGCAATAAACTCTATTGTGTTATTTATTTTGCAAAACCCTCTCACTATTCTCTTTACACCTCTCTCTCAAGCTATTTCCTCCCTTGTAGTATCTACAATAATTTTTCCACAGGTGTAGGGAAGTACCCCTATGTGATCTCGTGGTCAAAATACCACCCCTTATTATTAGGATAGTGTATGTAATTTCCTTATGTTCAGTAAATGGATCTACCCCATTCAAGAAGAGGCACTTAGTCCCACATTATTAGTGAGAAATACCTAATTTTCCCATGTGACAAATTATTTTTCCAACAAAGGTGTAGATATTATCTTGTTATGATAATATAAGGGAATTTACTACCAAAATTATGCTTGAACTTGATATAGTTTTTGAACCATTTGTTCATAGTAACGTGGCCATAGAAACAAGGGTGCTTCAACTTGTGGTATATATCAATAGTGTATTTGTTATGGATGGTCTTGCCATGTATTAAGAAATTACCTTGACATGTTTCAATTGAGGTAGTGAGTAACTAATTATTCTTAGGTATCAATGATGGTGGAGGTGTGTCATATATTGTTTTGATGTTAAAAGATGGCCTATAGTACAATGGAAATGATAAAATGATTTACCATCAATATTTAAAAGATGTATCATAGGGATATATCATACTATTGTGTATGAAATATGATTCTTTTCAAGATATATATGTAGAAATTATCATGGTTATGTTTGGGATTTTATGTTCTTTACTTGTTTATTTTCTTGAGAAACAATGGTTTGTAGCATATGTCAATGGAATGTGACAAGTAACTGAGTACTACTAAAAATTATATGGAAATACTTATGACTTTGAGTTTTTATTTGTAAGCTTTATATGCTTGGGATCCATGGGTGTATCATAAGTAAGTAGAGGAAGTACTATGTGGGGCACTTCTAGTGTAGATTCATATGCTAGTGCTTCAATACTAGGAGTATGATGTGAATAAACCTTATTACTAAGGAAACAATGATCAAACATGGCCTCCTCATGCTAAATTAATTTAACACATTAAACATTAAAGGATTTGAAGTTTAGAGCATAGAATTCATGTTGAAGATTGGGTAGTAGGTTACGACTTAAGAGATATCACTTGTATCAATATATTGGTTAGAGAGGAAGGGTAGATAAAATCGGCTTAAATCATTTCATGTAAATAGAGACACTTAATATTATATTTTGGCATAGGTCAAAGATTTGTTTGAATTAAAACTCTAATATTTTATGTCTATGGAAATGGGTAAAAAGGATTTCTTTAACTATTTCTATGAATTATGAGATGTCGAAGATAATGAAAAGAACCATTCAAAAACTAGTGATATTAAATATTTAAGATAGTTATCTAGTATGATTACATCATTAAGTAGATAACCTTTTGAAACTTCTTAAAATATTTTTGGATGTAGGTTAGGCTCGCTATTTAGTACAAATTGACATAATATGAATCATCATAAATCCTTCTATTGGTATATGGATTAGAAGCTGCGGTTATTATGGAATTTATTATTTTCATTCTAAGAGTGGCGATGAAATTTAAAATAATTGAATATACTTATATCTATGCATAAAATATTAATTTCCTTCAATAAATTAGATTAGAATATATTAATATCCACCTATAACCAAACACAAGAGAAAAGGAGACAAAAATTTTGGCATGAAAAACATTTCTAGAAAAATGAATTTTAGATTTGGGATAAAGTGCTCTTATATGATAATAAGTATAAGAAATTAGGGAAGTTGAAAGTCGAGTAGTTAGGGCCTTACATGGTACATGAAATTTCATCTTTGGGAGAAGCCAAAATAAAAATTTAAGTGGCACAAATTACCTAGGATATGTTAATGGGGGTGGCTCAAGTGTTATCATACCATGGACTAAAAGAAATAATATAAATGAAAATATATATAATTCTGCCATGACTGAAAAATCAATAATTTGGTGACTTGGCGAGGGAGAAGAGTAAAAACCCATGAGGGTGCTCTTTTCCTATAAATGGAGTAGTGAAATTTTTGGAAGATAGAAGAAAATAGATTTTAAAAAAGGAAGGTGAAGGTAGAAAAATTAGAAAATGCAAAATGAAGAGATTAGGAAAAATCCACGAAAGAAAGATAACATAATGAAGAAAGTGGAAAACCACACAAAGAAGGAAGAACGAGAGTAAAATTGTAGAACATATAACAAAGGTTATAAAATCCATGGAATAAAAAACTAGAAAAATAAAATCCATGTAATAAAAGGAGAGGAAAGTAAAACTTGCACAAAAAAGGGAGGAAGATAATATGCAAAGTACAAAAAAATAAGAAATTATGTCCATGGATAAAATCATAAATGCCAACGGTTGCACATAAGTAAATAAAAAACTATATAAAACATGAAGGATAATTCAATTTCCATGTAGCAATTTTTATAAGCACTTTGGAAAAACAAGGAAAACAGAGAATAGGAAAATATGCAAAGAAAGAACTAGGATTTGGAAAAATGGTAGCCCCCACTATCATCCCACAAGCTGAGCTACCAAATCCCAAATTCAAAAACAAAAATTCTCGAATCCTTGTTACCAAACCTTGAAGGATATTTTTCACATATCCCATTCAAAGTAGGGAATTCTAGAGATAGAAAGAAATAAATCCATTCCAAACTAGTTGAATATGATCACACACAATTAGAGGGTGACAGGGAAATATTGTGTAAAAGTGATGAAGCGATAGGGAAATAATTCTACAAGGCCAATTCCAATATAATTTATACAATGAATCTTGATGTCCTGGAAAAAAATTACCTTTTTGCATACAATGTGATTAGGGTTATGTTGATTTGACTACATAATGACATGCTTTACTTTGAAAGACCCTACATAATAAACCCTAAGGTGATGGAAAGGGTAACTAGAATCATGCAGCTATGGAAATTATAAATTTAAATTGATAAGAATAAGATCATAGAACACCAAGAATCACGATCATGTTGGGTATAACACATAACAATATGGGTGTTCAAATTGGGTAAGTTAACAATAATATCCCGAGATATGCAAAAAGGGTGATTTGTTTGAAGATTTTCCACACAAATAGGGAATATGGTGTTGATGCATTTAGTGTAATAATTTCCCTATATATGGTGTTGAGCCACTATGAATATAACTTGTGTGAGGTCCTTAATGGTGAAATTCATGAAAATTCCAGGAAAATCAAAGAAGGGAAGCATACATTCTTCTATGGATCTTTACTCTTATGCTTAGCCAGGTATTTCACAAATACATTTCTTGGTAAGGAGGGGAAGGTTAAATGGAATAAAAAACATAACCATAGTAGAAAAAATATTTTCCCATGTGAACACTCTACCTATGGTATAACAAATAACTTCACTCATAAGTTGGACTAGAAATATAAGACAATCGGTATCGTCTAATTGTAGAGTTTTAGACAAAATAGTTTCTAAGTCCAAAAAAATTGTGTTTATGGAAAATATTTACTACACATTCTTATGATTATTTATTTTTGGGTTACTCATATCTGCCCTCTACCAAATAAGGAATCATATTAACTAGTGGAAAACTCGATAATTATTCTTTGCACATTACCATTTAACCCGAGATAGCATGTTCCATCAAGTATAACTAAGATAATAATAGAAACTTCAGTATAATTTAGGGATAAGTACCTAAATATTTTATACAAACAAAATATCCCATAGATGTGGTCACCTCATAAAATATACACTATAATCCACCAAAATATAAAGCATGAGATAAAGGAAAAAAACCCATGGAGGAGAAACCACAATATACACATGGTAAAATGTGCCCATGCAAAAAGGTGGAAAAAACAAATAGATCATAAGAATGAGAAACTCAAGGTATTATCGAATAATGAGTCATGGAGGAAGAGGAAAGCGATTAGGAGAAGGAAGGGTATCCCAGAGTGGAAAAAGAGAACAAAATATATAGGTGGTGGAGAAACCACGTTTGAAGAGAAGGATGCAACAAAAAAGAGAAACATATGTAAATATTGACTAAGAAAATTCATCCTCAATTCAAATTAAAAGCAAACCAGAGTATACCAGGTGGTATTGAATCACTAGAACCATCTCAAATTTCTATAGCCACCTATAAATTATATAAGGTATGTCTTGGAAAAAGTGGTGTAAAGTAGTTAGCTAAGTAGTATGATGCTTGCGAGGGAAAATGAAAGTAGTAATAGTAGAGGAAATTCTCCACTACATGAATATGTTTTAATTTTTACTTATAATACATGACATGTTATTTTTCTGATCACTTATCCCAAAACATTAGAGAACAACTCAAACTAGAAGGACAAATCATTATAGAACAAAATGAGGAAAAAAATCCAGGACACTTTTAAAGAAGAAAAATAAATCTACGAAGGATAAAGTGTGGATAACATAATTAGAAGAAGAAAAAACAATGAGAAAACACACACAAAAATAGTCACTCAAGAGGAATAAATTATCAAAGATACAAATATGGAAAGATCCCATAAAAGAGTAAAAAGAGGAATAGTAGAGGGAAATGAGTAAAGAAACACAAAGGGAGAAGCACATGAAACTGTAGGGAAAGAAGTAAAAACAAATACATAAGAACACAAGGATAATAAAATAGAGGAAGAGCTCGAACCAAAAAGGAGAAGGAAAAAAATGAGAAAAATGAAAATGAAAAGAAGAATAGGGAAGAAGAAGAAGAGAAAAATAAGAGGAAGAAATGGAAAAAAAAGGAGGAAGAGGAGAAGAAAAAGGAGAAACAAGAAAAAAGGAGGAGAGAAAAATTAAGGATAATCTAAAAAAAAAAAAAAAAAAAAATTAAAAGATTACAAAAAAGCAAGAAGTAGAGGAGAAAACAAAAGCTAATTTTTTTAAATAAAAGAGCAAAAAGTGGATGTAAAGATACCAACTACACGAGATAAATCCACTCCATACATCCACAAGAGAGAAACCTACATAAGGATTAGATAATATAGGTTCCTCAAGATTATGATTTAAAAACTCAACCTTCTTCTCCAAATCAATACAAGCCACCAAACCTAGCAAAATACACTACAATTTTAATATCTCATGGCCCTAACCCTTCTTATATTATGTGGGATTCCTTGGTGTTAATAAAGAAAAATTTGGCAAAATAAAAAGGATCAAATTTTCTAACTATATCATAGAGTGGTAGAGAAAACCAAGGATGGATGCATAATGCATCTAAAAAAGCTCACTCTATTTCAAAATCAAAATTTCGTAATATATTACAAAAAGTTCTAAATATGATTGGATGTAGAGGTGTTTGGTGTTGGAGGACAAAATAGAGAGAATGATACAATCCATATAACAATACATACCCCAATATGAGGTGGACATGATGCTTCAAATTTTTTGTCATGTGTTTTTGCAAGGGAAAAATCAAACTTGAAACATGACAACTTAACCCTAGTGTCAAAAATTTTTCTTGAAAACCCTCCTAAACACCTCTCTGGATCAATCTTCCCTCTGTTTCATGCATATCCTAATATTTTAAGTCCTCATATTTGTTATACATACCTTCCCAAGTGTTCAAAATGTTGATACATGTTTATTCACGCCATTTTAGTGCAAAGGTGCTTCTAAAGGTGAGTCTTCAGTTAGCCTAGAAAGGTTATTTTTGGCCTTTCCTAGACAGGTATGCATCCTCCGAGGCATATGTGAAGGCTCAAAATCATCCAAGAGTCATTTCAAGGATCTATGAATGTAGTGGAACTAGTTTAGAAATATTTAGGGAAGATTTGAAGGTTTAGAAACAAGTATGGTGAGAGCGGGTTTTTGAAGGTTAAGGAGCTTGCGAAATGAAAACAATACCTAAATTTAATGGAGTATTTTGGGAGCTCCATGATGACTCAAAGGAAAAATAAGTAACCATTGTAAGTCTTGAAGAGACCTCTTCATGATGGAATTACAAAATTCTTTACAAGATATGGTTTCTTCTTAGGGAAAATCAGTTTGTGTAGACTCGTCTTGTTGTCCCAAATGAAAAAGGGGATTTTTTGGATAATAATTTATAATAAAGTATTGAAATCCATCCCATTAATCTTGTAATGATCTATTTTACATGAAAATACCTCCTTGAGCCCCGGGAAAAGTGCTCTCAAGTTTCAAGGACTTAGTCATTTTCTCAGTTAGTTCGGTGATGGGTTTTACCGTCTGACCATCCCACTTGTCCCTGGAACAGTGGGGATGATAAAATTTTCCCCTCCTATTCCTTAGCTTATTTTTTAATTCATCCTCACTAGGCCCAATGACTTTTAAAGGCAGCTTGATTTTCACATATATACCATGCAGTCCCAATTGAAAAATCATAATTTTTGGAGGAGGAAGAATAAGGTGTTAGAAACCATACCATATATCTTGGAATGATCTTGGGATTTAAAATGATATAAAAATTTCTTGAAATGACCTCCTGGAGCTCCGGAAAATGTGTTCTCAACTTAGCCATTTTCTCAGTTAGATAGGTGGCGGGTTTTACAATCCCAACTGTCCCTGGGATAGTGGCGATAGTGGGGACAAGGAAATGGGCCCAAATCTTCAGCCCCTCTTCAATATTATTCATGTGAGCAAATTTTTATCACCTAATCCATTGAAAACCTACTCTATACCCTAGTCGTTGTCGCTTCAAATTTGACTATCGGATGAACATCAAAGCATGCAAATGCATAACTGACAAGTGTTTTTCATGGAAGAATTCATGCCAAGATGTTCAACTATCATGATGCATCAGGGAATGAAAACGAGGAACCTATTTACTTCCCAAGGATCGCGGGTGGAATCATCTCAAAATTAGAGGAAACAATCCCTACAAAATCTAGTTTTGCGTGAACTAGTTTTCATGCCATGAAGACCCTATTTATAAGGATATGGAGGATTGTTTTTCTCATTATTATTATACACTCATCTAATATATTTTCAAATTCCCAAAGATCCAACAGGTGAAATCATCCGAAAATCGGAGGGAAGGGTCTTCGAAAAATCTAGTTTCATTGAAACTAGTTTTTGCATGATGAAGTTGTTGATTTTTCGAGATATAGAGGACTGAGTTTTTCTCAATATTCTTACCCCTCTGATGAAAAATTCATTTTCCCACTTGTTTAGATGAAGGAATCATCCAAAATTTTGAGTGGGAAATCCTAGAATAAAAACCATAATTTTAAGACCTTTTTCATCCCGATCGACACCCGCATTACACTTACTAAAAATATATGTGTCTTTAGCGGGGCATGTCTAAAAATATAGAGTGGTCAAATAATGTAAATTATCTACATTCGTGGTCCTCAAAAAATTAAATAATCACAAGGGAATCTAAACAGGCAAAATTTCCGAAATAGTAGTCCTGCTCCGACTGCCAAAAATAGAAAGTCTCCATTTTGGATATAGAAAGTTGTAGTTGGCTCCACTTTCACTCATATCTCTAGTTTTTAAAATATTCCCATGTTGTAAGGTGGTTTCATGGCTCAAACAAGGAAATTCACTATTCATAGAAGTATTGAAAGCATCATTCGATCGCAGCTTGTGTCCGAAGCAAGACATAATATCTCTAGGTGCGATAGGTAAAATATAGAGACATTGTACAGGTGTCACAGATTTGAAAAGTGTCAAGAACCTCATTAAAACCCATGATTCATCGAGGAGGTCACTATCATCTCTCTAGTGATTGATTTGAGCTGAGCTTGGTGAGTTGAGTTGAGGTGAGCTCATTGAGTTGGTTGCGGTGAGTTGGGTGAGCCAGGTCAGGTGAGCTAGTTAAGAGCTCATCCTTTTCCATGAGGAGCATATGAAAGTGAACCAGGTCAAGTGAGTTGGGTGGGCTAGTTAAAATGAGCTAGCCAAATCAAACAAGCTAATTGATCTGATCAAACCAACCAATCATCAAGAGGAACATCAAGCAACTTGAGCACTATGAGCTATCAAGGGCTAATTGTGAAAACCTAAGGAGTGAAAGAGTGATCCTCACTCTCACTTTGCAGATCAAAGAGGGATCATCATGAGAAATTCTTGCAGTCACCTTGAGCTCACATCATAAAAATCTCTCAAAAATGTTTCTAAACACTCTTTCAAAGATCCCAAGGTGTCTTTGCATCATGGAGAAGGAGGAGATTGTGATCATCACCAGAAATTTCATCATCATGAGGAGATTCTTCATCAGATATGTCAAATCTCGATCCTTCCTTCTTCTCTCTTCCTCCCTCTTTCTTCTCTCCCTCTTTATAATTCTTCATTGTGTGTAATCATGGTAATTCATCTCATTCACTTAAGTGACTTCCTAAAGTTGAATTGTAAAAGTCCCTTTGATTTATAAAAAGGGAACTTGTTTCTCATTTCCTAGGAAGATGTAAAGTCACAAGTTGAGTGGAGACATGAAGAGTCATGTGGGGGTAGAGGAAGAGGCAATTCACAATGTTATAAATTGGAATGGCTCCTCCATTCCAAAGGATCCTGAATTTTAGTTCTTGGTAGAAATTATGGATTTTGGTTTGGGTGTTGAGCTTTGTATCACCAACACAAGAAATAAAAGCTACATTCTTCCATGTTCTTTGTTCATGTTTTTCCTCTAATCTCTCTCTTTTATAACTTTACAAGTATGGTGATCAAGAAGGAACTTGGTGTCCTTGATAAATGAACCTAAAGAACTGTGTGTCTTTGGTTTGTTAGTCTTGTTAGATGCTTCATTTTTTCTTTCCTCTAATTGAATTTTGAACTACTCCAGTTATTAGGTGTGAACTCTACAATTTCCTACTCATAATAATAACCTTCCTTTTCCTAATTTCTCTCCTTCACCCCCACCATTGTAAATTACTCCCTTGTACCCCATACAAGCACTTTCCCATAGGTTCAATGAATTTTCCTATGTGATCCCGACACTCTACCGGACACACCCACATCATTAAGATAGGATTTTATAGTTTGCATTCAATAATGGGAGTGTCCCCATACACAAAAAGGAGGGGCATAACCCATTGAGTGTTAGTGGAAACAAATAATTTTCCATACAAAAAATTATTTCACCAACAATTTTTTTATGACTCACTGGGAGAAATTTTCCCACGTTAACCCACAAAGATATCTAAAAAATATTTTAAAATTATATATTCCAAAAATAAAAATCATATTTCAAAGAAAAATCAGATTTTGAAGGTGACTTCGTCAAGGAATTCAAATCATGTCACGTTTGTTTCTGCGGCACAATGAAAAATTTTTAAGATTGGATTTCGGTACCAATGAGTGGCATTGAAGAGGAAGAAGATGATTACTACCAAGAAATGAAAATATTTTATCAACCATCATTCTCAAACATCTCCTGTAAAAACAAAAACACATAAGCAAATTAGGAGAATAGAGGTATGTACCATCTCTACAAAGAGCCATGAAAATATTGTTTAGAATGGAAAATATTGTTGTTTTTGAAGACCCCATCATCAAGTCATGGTGGCTACAATTCAAGAAGAGTGATGCTAAAAGAAAGAAAATGGGAATATCACCTACACATAATTGAGAATACAAGAAATGGATGAAAAGATTCATAAGAGATATGATATGTCTTGTATGAAGGGAAGGATGGTGAAGAATCCACTAAATGTAACTGTTGACGATTATCCTTTCAAATGAACCACCAAAGTTGTTGGATACCTTAGGTTAGTGGGATGTGCACCCTAAGGTAACCTCCAAATTTTAAAGAAGTTGGCTCTTCTCTATAGTGTGAGATAGGGTCAGGAAGAAATGTAAAACTAACTAAGGTGATGCGCCTGAAAAGGGAAGAAGTTAGTCATAAATATGACCGCTGAATTGGGAGGAGGTGAGGAATGAAAAGGGTGGACGAAATGCACCACAGACCATAAATGATTCACATAGTATTAATAACATTATAAGCATACACAATATACCAACATCGAAATAAAGGCTATTAGAGACAATACAGATTATGAAAAGGATGGACGAAATGTACCACAGGGCATATTATATTACTCCAAAATATGTGCATAGTACAACAACAAATAAGAGGCAAGCAAAGTGTTATTATAAAGCTCAGAGAGAAGGCTAGAGCTCTAGACCCCCTGCTTTTTACAGAAGAGGAACTGAGATAGAAAAGAAGAATTGGCTAACTCCCGATATCCATCCTTTTAAAACCTTTCATTTACAATATATAGGATGGGAAGAAGATAAGAAGATCATTTTTGAACTATTTCCCAACTGCTTGTTAATTATGGTAAATGGTGTGAAGTGATAGAAGTAGATTGCGAGATCTGTCTCACACTTCCCCATGATTTTTTTTTCAAGGAGTGAGAGCCATACTCATTTAATACATCTCTTAACTATTTTGCAAATTGAATCCCTTGGAGCAAACTTATTCTTTCAAATCTTTATTACATATCTAAACTTCATGCATCGGGTTCTAGGATCATGATTCTGATAGAGACCTATTTTTATACTATTTTGTTAAAATTGACCCCTCGAGTGTAGGTGAAAAATTAAGTATTCATATGTTCGCACTCTTCACATGGAACTATGCATTAACTTTGTCACTGAAAAGACCAGCCGAATGACCCTTTGTCTTTGATCTTTTGAAAATATCTTGAGCATTTAAAATTTTTAGATAGGCTTCATAATTGCACATACATGGTATTTGGATTTTCTTCAATCCTTCACAACCTGTTTCAAACTCAAATCCCATTCATTGTGATATCCACATGGAGGCCAAGTGCTTCTCTAGGATCTCTACTTCCTTTGTAGCTTTTGGAAGCGCATTGGGCTGACACTTGGCATCATCTGCGAGACTACTGCTCTCCTTTTAGCAAGTAAGGGACCTGCCACGTATTAATGCGAAGAATTTTTCTTGGGTGGGACACTCATAGTTGACTCCACATGTAAGCCCTATGGGATTTTGAAGCTTTCTCCACTTTTTCTTTTTGTAACTTGTGTCAAGTTGACACTTGGCATCATCCGCGAGATCGCTGATTTCTTTTGAATTGGTTTGTCCCAGCTTAGTTTTCATCATTGATTCAACTAAGTCTTTCTTCCATGTTTCCGAAGGCTTGGCCCCTAGTGGAATTTGAATATGCAAGAATCTCAGAGCTTACTTGTTTAATTCCAGTAGGAATCTGCTTGTTATCTAATTTTAGCGGGCGGTGGAGGAAATTAGATAACAATAACATTTTCAACTTCACGTGTTAGAAGCATAATGGATTGAGAGGGGGGTGAATACGTCCTAAAAATTTCTTACTTCATTACCATTACCTTAATAACCCATTAACATTCATTCAATCATATACATTTAATAAGAGATTATTAAGTGTGCACCATACATTCAAATGAACATAACACATGAGAGAGAACACATAAACACAAGATGTAAGTGGGAAAACCTCATGGGGAATAAAACCCACTGAAAACCATTGCTTATATTACAAAAAGCAATGACTCAAGTGAATATTACACATCACAAGATATTTCTTTAGTGAGGCACTAACCCCATAAGGAGCACCAACCCCTAAACCCTTGTTGATATTACTCACAACAAGAGACTCCTATGAATATGACTCATCATAAGATATTTTACAGAAGTATGACCAATGAAAATATGTTGATCCCACAGCTGATTTTGATCCAAGTTCATCTCATAAACACATCAAACCCTCTTCAACTTCTCTCTCCTTTAACTCACTCTTTCTTCTTCTTTCATGGACTCATTTGGCTTCAAAACCTTGCACACATGCTCTCTAAAATTCTTAAATTTTTAGCTCTTCTTCATGTCCCTCTTGATTCCTTTGAATATATTTCATATCCTATCTTGGTCGCATTTTTTCCTCCATATATAGTAGTTCAAATTTGAACCAAAACTTTTGCCTTATAACCTTCTCAACTCAAAAAAATAAGGTAGTTCAGTCCTTCATCAATATTTCCACCAAAAAAACTCAAAATCATGAAAATAAACTAATACACATTCATAAAATGGCCACATATAGGTCGGCCATATGCACTAAGACATTCAAACAAGCCAAAAGTGGCTCAAAACCCCATCACCCAGATCACCAAAGACCAAAAACCCCATCACCATGATTATTAAAGCTTAAAAATGATTCAAAAATGTCAAATATGATATAAAAATATCATCCATGGTCTTAAATTATATTTCACTAATACAATTCTTCATAACATCATTAAGAAGGATCATATCCTTCACAACACATATGTTTCTAGGAACCAGTCTTCACCTATGGACCTCTAGATCACACAAAAACACCTCAACTATGGCATGTAACCATTCATTGGAAATCCACTAACCTTTAGATATAATAAATTCTTTCTATATCTCATGAAACATGCATACATGAAAACCACACTCACTCCATTGTTCACCAAACTAAGCTTCCCAGAAAGCCATTTTGGGATCTCAACTAGTTTGCACCATTTTTGCCACTTTCAATACCTCCAAATTCCTTAAATAGGAAAAAAAACTATCCCTATTCACTCTACAACTGATAAGAAGCATAAACTAATTCACATCATGCATCTTCTACCTCCATCTTCTAGCCAGAGCAGAGCAATCCTGTCTGAGAAAAAAACAACCTTATTCCTTACAAACTAGGTTGGATGACCTATTAAACCTAATCATCATGAGACTATCCATATTCAATTGGAAATAATTTTGAATCCTCTTTCCAAAAATCTTACATTTCCTTCCAACTCTAAGTGGAAGGCAATCAACCATTCAATCTCGAAACTACTCCAAAACTGTCCTATTTGGTTTCAAGGACCAGTGTTCATAAATAGGGCACACTTTTCCTTATAAAACCTCAACCATTATCTGAAACCTTCATGGGAATCAAGAAAAATTCCAATTCTAAAAATAATGTCAATTTATTTCATATCTCCTTTGGAAAACTTTGTTCCAAACTAAACATCTTCATAAACTTGTTTGTTTAAGTGGGGTCCACACATCACCACATGCTCTATCTTCCTTTCTAGAAATATGGAGGAGTAATATAAAACCTCCAATCATAATAATAGTAAAAAAATCAAATTTGGTAACTTATCATGAATATCTCTCCTATCTCTTTTGACCTAGGGTTTCAAACTCACACAAGGCGGTTTACTTTCTTAACATTCATTCATAAAAATGTGACAATAAAACCACCTCATAATTTTTATAAAATACTATTATCTCTATATAAAAACATCCCCCAAAATATATGGGTCCCATGGAAAACATAAAATCCACAATGGGCAACAAATTGTCAATGTTTACCTCAAAATCACACTCTAGAAAGCTCAATTTTTCTAAAACTGGTGTATCTTGCAAAATATTCTTCAGAATGAATTGAAACTTGTCATGAAGAATCATT
Organism: Taxus wallichiana var. yunnanensis; assembly: GCA_018340775.1. Taxonomy (NCBI): domain Eukaryota; kingdom Viridiplantae; phylum Streptophyta; class Pinopsida; order Cupressales; family Taxaceae; genus Taxus; species Taxus wallichiana. The sequence goes on from CM031244.1 coordinate 81,710,066, forward strand.
ACAACATAATATAACTTTTCATACTCACCATCTATCTCTAATATATTTGAAACTCTCCAACCATAGCGACTTACGTGTGTCTACTTATCATGTCTTCACCTTTTTGTTTCCCAAGGACCTCATACATGCACTATATCTCTGAAAACTGACCTGATAAGCCTTGTACACTTCATATACAATGTCATCATGCTATTACCATGCTTTGATAATATTGTTTAACTCCAATTTTCAAGTTACCATACCATTCCACATGCTTCAGGACTAGGAATAGGCTTAGAATGACAACTACAACCCATGAAAACATATGAACTGGCCAAATTGACCTCACACAGACTCTTAGACATAAATGAAACATCGACCAACAATGATAGACCTCATGAAAACCTTAAACCAACTCAAGAGGACTTATACAATGACTATGCAAACTAAAACATGTTCCGGATCAACATAGAACTCATCAAATCTTGTCACTACCAATCAACATTCATACTAGACTTTGACTAATGCCTCATGGATACTGATATGAAATCATAACACCCTTTTTTCAATGGAATTGACATAAATGAAAACATTAAGACACAATGGCAAACAATCTCCCCCTTTTTCATTGATGAAAACCACCTTCAAAAACATTTATGGCAACTAACAACACCAATCACACCTACTAGACCTCTTTTCCATGTACAATTATATAGAGATTCTAGAGAGTCAACTCCCCTCCCTATTTATATGGCAATGGTCGAGATCTCATCCACACCCTCTATATCCTCTATCTCAATATATCTACTAGGGGTGCCAATTAAACGGGGTGACTCTCTATAGTCTATTCAATCTTATATAGAGAAAGGGCCCTAACAACATACTAAACTATAGTAGAGGGAAGAGACCTCGAAAAATAGGAGAGGATTTTATACGTAGTGGGACCCAAGCTTGTGTCCCCTGTCCCCATCCAAGTTGTTCTGTTCTCACATCCAAGCCACAAAAACCCCCTTTTCTTGTTGTTTCTGATGCTTCTCTCCCTCTTTAACATTTATGACAAAGGATACAATGAAAACTAGACATGGAAAATGACAACACATGACATGACACAATGGAAATAATGAATGAACTCAAACTTACTTTCTCAAATGACTCCCCCTTGGAATGTACTTGCTCTTTTTGACCTTAACATCAAAAAAATTGATCAATGGACCTAGTAAATGCATGCAATCTAGATCCCCCTGAACTAATATCCTCCATATTTGGTCTTCAAACATGTTCTACAACTTCATCTTTGTCTATACCATTCCAATCTCACTAACTCTCCCTTTAACACTTATATATAAGCCATGGAGATTAATTGGAACAATAACCATAGCCCTGAAGCAACTTTTCAATATATTTTGGTCTTATTTATATGTTATCAAAGTTGATCAACTCATGACTTACTCCGCCTTGAAGTATACCTACTAACCATGACTAATTCTGCCACATATTCCTTCTTAGCACCTTGAAAACTTGATCCATGATCAAAATAGGATCCCCCTACCTTGATAGGTCATAGAATCTCACATTATACATGAAATAACTCCTTATTTCTCCCTTGAGAACATACCATCATATACTAGCTATCTATGCAAACATAAGTGCTCATACCTCATTCAAATGTCATGGAAAGGATCTCATCCATGTTTCATCCTAACTTAGTTGATTGAGCTTATGAAAATCTCCCTTGCAAATATACTTTCTTATAATCAATAACTCGACAATCGAACTCTATAAGTACCCTATGCACTTGATGGAAGATCAAAATCAGCAACCCTTTCCTCTAGAATATTTCATAGACTGTAGTCATCATATTCATACCTCTGCAACACTACAAAAAAAAGTAACAAAATGCAACAAAACTACAAAAAAATTACATCAAAAAGAAAGAGTACCAAAACATAACATACCTTCTTTAGATGCTAGTTCTTCATTCTAGGTCAAAGACACCTTGCAGGACCATGTTATCTCCTCATCTACTTGTCTTCATATTTCAAGTGTAGAAGTTACTTTAAGATTGAACCAAGAAACCAGAGACCTTTTTGTAAGAATAGTGAACTCATGTACATACCTTCAAACACATGGAGGGATTCTCTTGAATTCCTTCATGGTGCAAAACCATAATTTACACAGATCTATTATTCATGTAATTTGTCTCCGAACACAAACATGTGTATAAACTTGGACCTTCATGAACTTAAGGCATAGATAGTAGTCATACCTTCTTGGATCAACCCTATAATCATCTTGAAGCATACTTATACTGTTTTGAAGCATCATCCTACTTGAAGACCTCTCTGAATTTCCATATCTTTCTTGAAACACACAACTTCCATTTGAAACACCCAATCACATAATTTTATTGGTTTTTTCATAGAGTATAATTCCTTCTCACTTGAAATCTTGTCTTAACATTCAAAAAGCTTTGATAATGATCATATGAGATGTAGATCCTTCCTTTTGATATAGAATCATAAACTCAATGAACTAACTTCTCCAACCAGGATGTAGAAGTATTCTAGCCCATGAAAATCAACCATGATGAACTCCCCCAGGGATGATAAAGAGTACATTAACAATATTTACAACTCATAATGACACACCAAATACATATTTGATAGATATATAGACTCCAAGACACTTTGATCATATATTACAATGGTAATTCACACAATCATACTGCCTTTGTATACCAACTCAAAACTCAAAGCACCTTGGAAAAAATTACTTAACAACTTTGATGGAAAAATAACACAAATATCTTAATAGTCATGGACCTATATTGTGACACAAGCTTTAGAAAACATCAAATAATGCATTACCTTAATGAAGATAGACCTTCAACACCATTTTCTCAACCTTCATACTCAATACAAAACACATTTTCTATAGCTAGAGACACAACATTCTTGAGACACATATGAATTCTCGACCACACACCTAGGAGGAACAGGTCTCAAACATATCTCATCAACTTATGAATGACACATAAACTTAGATTTAACTTGAACTAGACATCCTACTAACCTATAAGGACTCCTAAAATCAAATCTTATGGATAATCATATATCATACCTTATCACTCTTGATGTTTCACAAAATCCTAGCTTATTCATCTTTTCATGAAGTGGAGACTGAATAGCAGTGAGACACATATGACTTTCTTCAACTCTGAGCTCTTCAACTAAGGAAAACATACCTCCTTTATCTGATTTTCACTTGATAAACTTGTCTTCCATCTTGTTTGAAATAGACCCTCCTTTGACAACCTTGATCACTCTTCATATTGAGCACCTTTTATTTTGAAGCATCCTTCTTATAATGCTTTGACTCTTCAAATTTCATACTCTAAATATAAGACTGAGAATAAATTCTCTTAGCCTTGTTTTCTTGGAAAAACATCTTCTTAACCTTAGGATCTGACATGACAGTCTTGGAATCATTCATGGGGCTTAATTTCCTCTTGAAAACTATTCCATTAGATGCTTGAAACCTACTAATAGCTCTTGGAGATTCACCTTGGTGAAAAATATAGCAATGTGTCCTTGTTTGTGACACTTGAAACACACAACACCCTTCCAACTTCTAGGCTCATACACACTAAGGTTCCAACCACAATCCTTAGCCTTGTGACCATACCCACAACATGAGTAGCATTCACCCTTGAAGAGACTTTCAACATTCCTATAGGACCTTTTTGCAATCTCTAGCTCTATGACCAAAATCATGACAAACATAGTAATAAACATTGAAAGAAGCATCATACCTAGTTGTATTAGGTTTTCTAACAGGGTTATACCTTCTTAAATCATTCCTCTTTGTCTCCTTCATATCATATTGAGAACTTATTCCAGATCCTTCATCATTCTCCTTTTTTCCATTGAAACCTAGACATGACTTTTTATTAGCATCTATTTATCTATCTAATATACCATCAAGAGCTTCAGATCTCTTTTCTAACCTCTCATACATCTTCAACCTGCTAGATACACCTTCTAAATCAAATTCTATGGCTTTTAAATTTTCTTCATACCTGGAAAAAACTTCTTCTTTATCCATTAGGGCTTTAATCACTCTATCAACTTGCAATTCCAAATCCTTGATGGCTTTACCATGCTCTATCTCCATGCAACTGATATGATCTTGTAGACTATGAATCAAGGACTCAAACTTCATACTTCATCCTTAATTCAACCTCAACATCTAAAGACTTACCCATTGCTTGTGCTCCAAGAGGATCTCCTTCAAGTTGTTAAACTTACTTCACAAGGACCCACTCGATACCATTGTTAGAAGTACAATGGAATGAAAGGGGGTGAATCATTCCTAAAAATTTCTTAGTTCTTCTACCATTATTTACAACATCCATTAACATCCATTCAATCATATACATTCAATAAGATCTTATTAAGTGTGCACCATACATTCAAATGAACATAACACATGAGAGAGAACACATAGACACAAGATGTAATTGTGAAAAACCTCATGGGGAATAAAAACAACTAAAAACCATTTCTTATATTACATGAATCAAGGACTCAAGTGAATATTACCCATCATAAGAGATTTCTTTAGTGAGGCACCAACCCCACAAGGAGCACCAACCCCTAAACCCTTGTTAATATTACTCACAACAAGAGACTCCTATGAATATGACTCATCATAAGAGATTTTACAGAAGTATGACTACTGAAAATATGTTTTTCCCACAGCTAATTGTGATCTTAAGATTCAGCTCATAAACATATCAAACCCTCTTCAACTTTTCTCTCCTTTAACTCACTCTTTCTTCTTCTTTCAGGGACTCATTTGGCTTCAAACACTTGCACACATGCTCTCTAAACTTCTTCAATTTTTAACTCATCTTCAGGTCCCTCTTGATTCCTTTGAATAGATTTCATCTCTTATCTTGGTTGAATTTTTCCCTCCATACACAGTAGTTCAAATTTGAACCTTCTTTATACCCTTCTCAACTCAAAAACATAAGGTAGGTCATTCCTTCATCAATATTTCTACCAACACAACTCAAAAACATAACAATAAACTCATAAAAATTCATAAAATAGACCCATATAGGTTTTCATGTACCAAGACATCCAAACAAGCCAAAAGTGGCTCAAAACCACATCTCCTGGATCTCCAAAGACCAAAAATATCATTACCATAATTATTAAAGCTTCAATGCTTCAAACAAGTCAAATATTACATTAAAAAAATCCATTGCCATACATTATCTTGTACCCAATCAAATTCTTCATAACACTATCAAGAAGGCTCATATCCTTCACAAAATAGTTGTTTCCAAGAACCAGTCTTCACCTATAGACCTCTACATCACACTAAAACACCTCAAATATGGAATATAACCACTCATTGGAAATAAAATTACTTTTATATTACATCAATTCTTGTTAGATCTCATAAAACATGCATACACACAAACCACACTCACTTTATTCTTCACCAAACTGAGCTACCCAGAAAGTAGTTTTGGGAACTCAACTAGTTTGTACACTTTATTCTGATTTCAAGACCTTGAAAGGCCTTAAACAGGAAAAAAAATCCATATTCACTCTCCAAGTGATAGCAATCATCAACTAATTCATCTCATGCATCTTCTATAGCCATCTTTTAGCCAAAACAATCCTATCTTGAGAAATAAGCAACCTTCTTATTCACAAATTGAGTCGATGACCTATCAAACCTCTTCATCATGAGACAAAACATGTACCATTGGTAATGAATCCTCTTTCCATAACATCTTACATTTCCTTCCAAATCCAAGTGGAAGGCCTTCAACCAGGTCAATCTCTAAAACTGCTCCAAAACTACCCTTTTTGGTCTCAAGGACCAGTCTTCATAAATAGGGCACAATTTTCCCTTTAGGACCTCAACCATGATATGAAACCATCATGTAAATCAATTAAAACTCCCAGGATAAAACTAATGTCAATTTATTTCATACCTCATGTGGATAACATTGTGTGAAATTGAACATCTTCAAAAAATTTCTTGTTTGAGTGGGGTCCACAAATAATCACATACTCTATATTACCTTTCTATAAATATAGAGGAGTCCTCTACAACCTCCAATCATCATACTAGCACAAAAATAAATTTTGGGCACTTATCATGAATATCTCTCCTACCTCTTTTGAGCTAGGGTTTTAAACTCACAAAAATTAGTTTACCTTCTTAACATTCGTTCATAAAAATGTGACGATAAAAAAACCTCATTATTTTTGTAAAATCTTCTTATCTCTATGTAAAAACATCCCCAAAATCCTGTGGTTCCCATGAAAAACATACAATCCACAATGAGCATCAGAAGGTCAACTTTTACTTCAAAATCACACTCTAGAAAGCCCAGTTTTGCCAAAACCGATGTATCTTGCAAAATATTATTTAGAATGACCTGAAAATTGTCATGACGCATCATTACAACATCTTATAACTTTCCATATGCACCATATATCTCTAATATATATGAAACTCTCTAACCATAGTGACTTACCTATGTCTACTTATCATGTCTTCACCTTCTTGCTTCCCAAGGACCTCACACATGCACTATACCTATGAAAAATGACCTAATAAGCCTTGTAAACTTCATATATAGTGTCACCATGCTTCTACTATGCTTTTACAAGACTTATCAGCTCCAATTCTCAAGTTATCATACCATTCCACATGCTCCATGACTAGGAATAGGCCTAGAATGACTGCTACAACCCATAACAACATATGAATTGGCCAAATTTACCTCATGCAGACTCTTATACACACTCAAAACATCATGCCAATTATTATATACCTCATTAAAACCTTAAACTATCTCAAGAGGACTTATACAATTATTATGCAAGCTAAAACATGCTCTAGATCAACAAGGAACTCATCAAATCTTGTCACTAACAATCAACCTTCATACTTGACCTTGAATAGCACCTCATGGAGAATGACATGACATCATAACACCATTTTCCAAAAATGTATTTGACATTAATGACAACGATAAAACACAATGGAAAACAACACGCGATTGACCAAGAAACTCATAACATTGTCTTTCATTTCCCTTCCTCTAGATTATTTTTCTGCATACAGAGATGAAGAAATGGATATTTTGAGAAGAGAGTATTTGCAAAGGTTTCGAGTGCGAGAAGAAGGAAACTTTTATCCTGAATCCTATCATGAATTTTTCAAGTATGCATTGGAATTGCAAAGAAGGTATGAACATCTTGAAGCACTATGTAATTTTGAGGAAGAAGAAACATAAGAAGATCTTGATGATTTCCAGCACTATGAGGTGTTCATCCCTAGAATATTCTTGTACAATTATGATTAATGTCATATCCTTGAACCTTCAAATTATAATCAATTTGACACCTTGGAGGATGAAGAAGACACGGTAGTTAAACCTCCATTCATCAACTCATTCTGGCTTGATTGAGGCACAACTCGTCGGAGAAATAATGGATTCAAGAGAGGAATGTTCTTATTGTACAATAGAAGATCCAATGCTTGAAGAAGACTCCATCAACCATGAAGAAGTATGAGAAATAAATCCTTCATCCCAAACTCAAGATGATGAATTCAAGGTAATCATGGATAATATCCTTTCCAATTTTGACTCTTCAAGTGATGTAGAAATGTTGAATGATGAAATGGAGACAGTTGAAGAATCAAATTCTCTTCTCGATTCAATCACGGATGAACAAATGGAAGAGTTCAATTTATTTCTAGAAACTAATGAGGATGATAAAATTGAACTTGATCTCTCCGAGGATATGATTTCACCACCCTCATCAAACGAGCGTAATGTTGATCATCATAGTAAGTATAGAATCTCTCATTTTCCTTGTGAACAAGAAGATGCTACAAGAAATGATCAAGATAAAGTTGAAAATTCTTCTCATATTGCTACCCCAACATGTTTCTCTACCTCCCATCATAAATATGATGAAATGGATCTTGATCTCAAAAGTGTGCCCTTCTGTGTAGCTTGAATCTCTTCTCCTTGTTAAAGAATGTTTAAAATCAATTATGCCCATTCTTAGAAAAAGGTGAGCCTTGGATGAAAAGAAATGCAGAGCGGAGAGCAAGGATGTTTCAGATGAATTTTGGCCATGTGTGGATCATATTTTCAATCATCTCCTTAAGGCACAATACAAATATTATTCTAATCGAGATGATAATGAGTATATTGCACATTTGAAAGAGTAATCACTACAAGGAATTTTGAACACTGCAGAAGAAACCAAATACCCTCAACTCAATCTTGAGATCCTGACTCATGCCATGGAAATAAAAGATATATATATATATATGAGGCAAGTTGTGTTTCTCCTTTCCATGTAGCGATGTTTTATTATGATACACAAAGAAAATGGATGAGCGAATGTCCTCCTCAATGCCTTGGTTGATAAGAATGAATGTGAAGGTAAATCTTCCTCTTTCCTATTTTGTGAAAAAGATCATGAATGTTAATAAAGGAGATTCTTGAATATCCTATGAATATTCTCACTCATGAAGATAAATCCTCCACCACAAAGGATGATAGTATGGAAAATGTTGAGCTAAGTTGTATTAAATATAATTGTTCATAACAAAGTGAAAAGGTGTAGGAGTCTTGTGAGTGGAGTCAAGGTCAACTTGTTCTCACCACCTTTAGATGCCCTACCAAATTTGAACAAGAATCCATACTAAAATATTCACTTGAGGGTGATAAATGCTTCTATGACCAAATCAAGGATTACAATTTTGAAATAATATCCAAGAATCTTGTGAGCAAATTCTAACTCCTCTTGTTGTCACCATTCCAAAAGATCCACCTTATCCCGAACATTTTCCCATGTTGTAAAATTTGCTCGAGAATGATGAATAAATTCATACCATTGATGTGGCCTCCATTCTTGAAAGCAATCATCCTCAACAATGAAGTGAAAGTTTCCAAGAAGTTGTTGAATGGGAAGAGAATCAATTTGTTCTCACTTATTCTAAGTGCCTCACTGATTTAAGGAATGATTTCATGTTACAATTCAAGGATGATGAATGTTTCCAGGATAAATTTAATGTTTCTACTTTTGAGAACATGGAGGAATGGTTTCTCATAATCACGAGCATCAAGTGGAAGCTACAAGATACAAGAATTTCAATTAGGAAAAAAAAATCATTGGATGCAAGAATGTTTTCAATAAATTATAAGTATGAAGATGGAATCTTGGTTTGTCTCCTTCTTCTAAAACCATGCAAAGCCATCATAGGAGCATGGTATGATCAAATAGTGATTTTCATGATTCAGAGGTTAGATTTCAGTCCATTGTTCCATGATGGTGTGTACTTCTCCCAACCCATTGCTAGGTATGTGTAAATTATTTCCCCACCTCTGTAAATATTCCCTCCCCTATAGTATACTATCTTTTTCCATTGTGTGTTTTTTCCCACTTTTGGTTTGTTTCCCTTGTGAGTGTGTCTGTTTGTGTGTTGTTTGGAAGAAATAAATCCATAAGCCCAATGGACAAGGCATTGGTCCACGCATAACTTGATATTTTGGGGTTCCTTTTTGTCCCATCCTCTCTACACTCGAACTAGGTCAATTCCCAAGCTATAGCCAAATGTTTTCATGTTTTTACAAGGAAAAATTGAAACTTGACCTAGAGTCAACAAAAATTGCTTGAAAACCCTCCTAAACACCTCTCCAGATCGGTATGTCATCTCATGCCATGCATATCTTGATCTTTTAATTCCTCGTAATTGTTGTGCATACATGCACAAGTGTTCAAAATGTTGATACATGGTGATACATGTTATTTCAAGGTGCAGTGCTTCTAAATGTGAGTTCTTGAAAGCCTAGAAAGGATATTTTTGGCTTTTCCTATACATGTGTGCATCCTATAGGGTAGATATGAAACCTTAAAATAGTTTGAAAGTGGTGCTAAGGAGATATGAATGTAGTGGAACTGATTTAGAAATATTTAGGGAAGATTTGAAGGTTTAGGAACAAGTACAGTGAAAGTGGGTTTTTGAAGGTCAAGGAGCTTGCAATTGAAAAAGGTAACTAAAATTCAATGGAGTATTCTAGGAGCTTCGTGATGAGTAAAAGGAAATTCAAGTAACCATTGAAAATATTGAATATCCCTCTTCATGATGGAATCATAAAATTCTTTACAAGACATGGTTTCTTCTCAAGGAAGATCAATTTGTGCAGACTCATCTTATTGTCTCAAATGAAAAAGGGGAATTTTTTGGATAATGAGGAAGAATCAAGTATTAAAAAATCTCATTGATCTTGAATTTATTTTTTTAGTCAAAATTATATAAAAATTTCATGAAAATACCTCCTAGAGCCCCGAGAAAAGTGCTCTCAAGTTTCAAGGACTTAGTCATTTTCTTAGTTAGTTCAGTGGTGGGTTTTACCGTCCCAACTATTCCAATTGTCCCAGTTGTCCCAATTTTCCACAGGACTTGGGTATAAGAGAATTTTCCCCCTGCTTCCTTATCTTATTTTTGAATTCATCCTCACAAGGCCCAATGACTTTTCAAGGCAACTTGATTTTCACAGATATACCTTGCGGTCCCAAATGAAAAATGGTAATTTTTGGATAAGGATGTAGAATCAGGTCTTAAAAACCATCCCATTGATCTTTTAATGATATTGGTAATAAAAATGATATAAATTTTTTCATGAAAAGACCTCTTGGAGCTCCGAGAAATGTGTTCTCAACTTAGCCATTTTCTTAGTTAGATGGGTGGGCGAGTTTTATTGTCCCAACTATCCTGGGACAATGTGGGGATAGTGGGTACAATAAAATTCACCCTACTCTTCAGCCCCTCTTCAATATTCTTCATGTGACCAAATTTTTATCCCCCAAGCCATTGAAACCCTACTCCGTGCCCTAGCTATTGTCACTTCAAATTTGACTATCGGATGACCATCAAAGCATGAAAATGCATAACTATCAAGTGTTTTTCATGGAATAATTCATGACAAGATGTTAAAAGCTTCAATAAATCATTAATTTCTGCCATTGCACATCAGGGAAAGGATATTGAGGCACCTCTTCACTTCCTGAGGATCCGACAGGAGGAATCATCCAAAATTGGAGGAAACAATCCTGCAAAATCTAGTTTCGCATGAACTAGTTTTCATGCCATGAAGACCCTATTTTTAAGGGATATGGAGAATCTGTGTTGTTCATTATTATTATACCCTCCTCAAATATATTTTCAAATTCCTAAATATCCAATAGGCAAAATCATCTAAAAATCAAAGGGAAGGATTTTGAAAAATCTAGTTTCATTGAAACTAGTTTTTACACAATGAAGATGTTGATTTTTCGAGATATGGAGGACTGGTTTTTTATTAGTATTCTTCCCCCTCTGATGAAAAATTAATTTTCTTGATTTTGGGATGAAGTAATCATCCAAAATTTGGAGCGGGAATCCTAGAATAAAACCCATAATTTCAAGACTTTTTAAGTCATGTGATCGGACACCCATAGTGCACTTACTAAAAATAGCACGTGTTTGTGACGGGGCATCTATAAAAATAGAAAGTGGTAAAATAATGTAAATTTTAAAAATTCTTGGTCCTTTAGATAGGCAAGAATCATCGAGGAATGTAAACATGTAAAATTTTCCAAAAATAGCAGCCTTGCTCGACACTGCTAAAAATACAAAGTCTCCATTTTGGATGTAGAAAGTTGCAGTTGGCTCCGCTTTCACTTATCTCGATTATTTTTGAAATCTTCATAGGGTTTTAAGGTGGTTTCATGGCTTAAAAATTAAACTCACTATTCATAAAAGTCTTGAAAGCATCATTCGATGATAGTTGTGTCCAAAAGCAAGATAGAATAGCTCAAAGCGGGACAAGTGAAATATAGAGACATTGTGCAGGTTTCACATATTCAAAAGTGTTAAGAAATTTTTTGAAATCCATGATTCATAAAATTATGTAACTATCATCTCTTTGGCATTTTATTTGAGCTTAGCTCGGTGAGTTGAGTTGGAGCCGTTGCGGTAAGTTGCGTGAGCCGGGACCAGTGAGTTAGTTAAGAGCTCATCCTTTTCCTTGAGGTGCATATGAAAGTGAACCAAGTCAAGTGAGTTGGGTGGGCTAGTTGAAATGAGATATCCAAGCTGAGAAAGCTAATCAAGTTAGAGGAGCCGATTGGAGTGAGCTCGATGAGCTAAGTGAGCTAATCAAACCAACTAATCATCAAAAGGAACATCAAGAAACTTTAGCACTATGGACTATCAAGGGATAATTCTGAAAACATAATTAGTGAAAGAGTGATCCTCAATCTCATTGGGAACAAAGAGGGATCATCATGAGAAATGTGTGTTGTCACCTTGAGCTCACATTAGAAAAATCTCTCAATAGTGTTTCTAAACACTCTTTCAAAGATCCCGAGGTGTCTATGAATCATAGAGAAGGAGGAGATTGTGATCATCATCGCTAATTTCTTCATCAAGAAGAGCTTCTTCATTAGATCTATCAAATCCCACTCCTTCATTATCAAATCTTGCTTTCTTCTCTCCCTCTTTCTAATTCTTCATTGTGCGTAATCATTGTAATTCATCCCATTCACTCAAGTGACTTCCTAAAGTTAAATTGTAAAATTCCCTTTGATTTATAAAAAGGGAACTTGTTTCTCATTTCCTACGAAGATGTAAAGTCACAAGTTGAGTGGATACATGAACAGTCATGTGGGGGGTAGAGGAAAAGTCAATTCATAATGCTATAAATTAGAATGGATCCTCAATTCCAAACGGTCCCAAATTTTAGTTCTTTGTAGCAATTGTGGATTGTGGTTTATGTTTTGAGCTTTGTATCACCAACACAAGAAATAAAAGCTACATTCTCCCATGTTTTTTGTTCATATTTTCCCGTACTCTCTCTCTCTCTTTTAACTTTACAAGGATGGTGATCAAAAAGAAACTTGGTGTCCTTGATAAATGAACCTAAATAATTGTGTCTCTAGTTTTTAAATGCAGCTAGATTTTTCATTGTTGCTTTCCTCTAATTGAATTTTGAACTACTTCAGTTATTGGGTGTGAACTCTACAATTTTCTACTCACAACAATAACCTTCCTTTTCCTATTCTCTCTCCTTCACCTATCACCACCGCAAATTCCTCTCTTGCAGCCCATACAAGAACTTTGCCACAAGTTCGGTGAAGTGTGTATGTGTGATCCCGACCTCTGGCCACCCCCACAACATTATGATAGGATTTGATAGTTTACATTCAATAATGAGAGTCTCCCCATTCATAAGAAGGAGGCGTATCCCGTGAGCGTTGATGGAAACATATAATTTTCCATATGAAAAATTATTTCACCAATAAAATCATAAAAATAATGGAGGATACTCCAAAAATTCCCTTTCACACTTTTTTTTAGGATGCCTCCAAAGATACACAAATCCACATGGATGTAATTGCATATTATCAAGCTAAAAACATCATAAATTATAAAATAGTGTGTAAAGAGAGAAATGATCGAGTTTTCAAAACTATTGCATCCTTAAAATCTTCCATTGTAAATGCAGCCACATATGATGCATATTCTATGAGATGGATTGGAATAACACAATAGAGAAAATAAAGATAAATAAAATTTAAAATGTGTTGAATACAACAATTAAGACCTATGATATAAAAATATCCAGACAATACTAGATAGTAGATACTAGTACAAACAACAAACCAAGATTACCACATAAAGTAGTTAGAAAGAACTGATAAAATAAATGATATAGAAGAATATAGTCATAGCATGGATAAGAACATTAGATGACTACAATATGAGCTTTATTATGAAAAACAACACTAAAAGGTACATAACCTCCATAAAACCTCATATTGTTAGGAAATATTAGTTATTGTGAACATTAATAATGTGTGAGTGGAATTATATTATCTAGATGATAATATAATAATGTAATAGTTAGATTAAAATAGTGTGAGGATAAAATAATTAGTTTATATTATGTTGGTAACTTGTGATAACAACTCACATAGATAGAGTTGTGTGAGAGAATAAATCTTGTTGAGAGATACAAGGATATTTGTAGGAAAATGTTGAGAAAAATAGGGAATCATGGATGAATTATGACTCCTTCTATTAAGGAGCTACTCCATCCTATATATGTAAACCGTATCCCGAATGAATTTAGGAATGTGATTTTTGTGTTAATCTCTCCAAATGATTTCATTTGGCATCATAGAAGCCTTTGTTCTATTTTTATAATGGATAAGTGAAATGTCAAGGGGTCAATCTTTATCTAGAGTGTTACCCCATTCTATGGAGTTCATTATTTGACAAAATTATTTGTAGGTGATTTCGTAATCTTTTATAGTTTTCTTTTATTAATTATGTGAAGAGGTTTGAATTTTTCATCTGATATAGGATAAAATAATGTGTTGGAAAAGCTATGTATCTAAAAGAAGAATCTTAGATTGGCATTGGTTCTCAAAACCCACAAAGCATGGTTGAAGTGTTTGTTGGACATTATTTTTTTCTTCGATTAGTAAATCACCACATATTGGATCTTTAACTTCATAATTCAATTAATCTCTCCATTCATTTCATTTTTGTGCTCCTCGGTTTGGCCTAATTGCCTACTTGAATTTTTTTAGAGTGTTGTTTCAAACCCACCCTCTCAAAGCCTCGCATAGTTCTTCATTTTTTCCTTTATTAAATCTACATTGAATCTCTCCACACAACTCTAGGATGCCAATATTTGATTAATTTTCCACACATCTACTATCCAATTAAACCAATTTCATCACAATGAGGAACATTGGAGTTCATGGAATGAGATCAAATTTACAACAACATCAATCTTTTCTTACATCAAAGCTTTATGCTCATCTTCCCCACCATTCATAGATTTTCACCAAACTGGCTCTTAGATCTTAATGTGTTGAGAATTATGGTATTTTTATGGACAACAAGTAGTTTCAAGTATAATCTGTGATTTTAGTGTTTTTGTTTAATTTTTGTAATGTGTGATTCATATTTTTTTAGTTTTAATTATTGATTCCATGTAGGTTTTAATTGGTTAAAGTGAATATGGTTTTTAGGATGGTTCAAGGTGAATAAAGTGTTAAAGTTTTTTTTTTTTAAGTGGGGTTCATAATATTTCTCTTTTGTTATTAAAAATTAATATAAATTTATTATATTTTAAATGTTCGAGTTTATGTCTAAAAGTGGTCAATTGTAAGTGCTTTTTGATTCATTATAATAGTGTCACTCATTGTGTCATAGTCCAAATAGTTAGTCAAAATTGCGAGTGAAAAATTCCATCAAATTAAAAAATTACAAACTCATGTTCAGGTGGAACCCAACGTTTGATTTGTGGCAAATATTGAACTTCATCTTCATATGTGTTGAATAAATAAAGTAGCGTTCATGAAGGTTGGAGGCAATGGAGGAAGGAAGGTGATCAACACTTCTCATAAATCACCGACGACGGGCTGCATTCTATTGTGGTGATATCTTCTTTTTTAGTTTTGTGTTTGCTTTATTTTTGATACTTAGAAAAAGAACAAGAATTTTTACCCGTTCACTTAGTATGTGTGAGAATTCCAAATTTAATCTCTTAAAAGTCTTGTGATATGGCGAAGTGACCTTTCGATTGCGAATATCCTCTAAATTTTGTACTTTGTTACAAGATGGTCGGATAGTGAAGATGTTCACCAAAAGTGAAAGAAAGAAGAGTTCACGTATGTAGATGATCATGAACAACAAGGTCTAGAAAGAAATATCTAGACAACGGTATGAATACCTAAATGTATGTGTATGCATATGATTCTTGTTTCAATTCCACCTTCTTACATGTTCACACTAAGGGGGTGATTTTTAGGAAATATTAGTTATTTTGAACATTAATAATGTGTGAGTGGAGTTATGTTATCTATATGATAATATAATAATGTAGTATTAGATTAAAAGAGTTTGAGGATAATATAATTAGTATATATTATTTTGGTGAGTTGTGATAACATCGACCTAGATAGATTTTTGTGAGAAAACAAATCTTGTTGAAATATATAAAGAAGATATGTAGGAGATGTTGAAAAAAGCGAGAATCATGAATGAAATTTGAATCCTTGTATTAAAGAGATACTCCATCCTTTATATGTAAAATATATCCCAATGAATTTAGGATTGTTATTTTTGTGTTAATCTCTCCAAATAATTTCACATAATACTCATAGAAGAAAGAAAAAAATATAGCTTTGGAAAGAATCTAGACAAGATAAATTGATCGCATGGAATACATTTGAAGGTTATATTACTACCAAATATGCTAAGTTCTTACCTACTTTCACACCATGAAGAAGACACCAAGCCATTTGTATCATATTGCAAGAGTATTTCCTTCTATAAAAGTATTAGTCAAATGAATCACACCTAGTAAATCTAGTAGGGTGAGTTGAGTAAAGGGATACTTCCTTACGCCATACACCTAAGTTCGTAGGTTGATTCCTTAGCATTCTAGTGGAAGATAGAAACCACTAGTACATTAAAATGTTGGAAAATTGGTACTAGTGGTGGTATGGTATTGTAAATTAAAATAATTTTATAAGATAAAGGTTTTGATAGGGTTATTCATCTAGGTTGTCTCGAGGAAAAGAAAACATTTTGAAATATGGGGATGTTGATAGGGTTTCTTCAAAAAAAATTGTACATTAAAGCATTAACAAAGTAGAAGTGGATAAGTATAAAAATGGGGCTTACTAGATTCCACCAATCATTTTGATAAGTCATCGTCAAAGACAAAAATGTGGGTCATTAAAACAATTTGCAGATCATTGAGAATCTATAAAAAAGCGCAAAGAGTTGCAAAAGATAGAGTAAATCCATGGAACAATAGGAAACCACAAAATTAAGATAGAGGAAAGAAAAAAATTAGAGTCACTAGAAAAGGGGTGATTATTGGATATTTTTAGGATTATATACTCTAATAAGAGGTGTGTTTGAATAAATGTGGGTGTATGAGAGTATGAACAAGTGAATAAGTGAATAAGTGAGTGAGGAGGAATTGGTAAATATATGTGAGACTAAATTATGAATTGTATTTAATTATAAAAATTAATATAATAATAAAGTTTTGTTCAATGTGTATCTAATTGTAATTATTGATTTACATTTTATCTTATGATCATTATTGAACCCGGAATTTTTACCGAACTTAGTGACATCCCTTATTAAGGAACAAACTACTTAAACCTCACAACCACGTCAAGGTTTAAGGTCAACAACCTAGTCATTGAAAAATTCCTCTAGAATAGACATGACCCTAGTGTGATAGGTGTAGTGCCCTAAATTTGGACCAACGGAATTTGAAAATTTTCCTTAGAATTGATCTCATTCCATTTCCTTTCATGTACCTAATTAAATTAATCCTACACACATCTCAATTATTTTAGCACTCATTGTACTAGGTCACACTTATTACTCATATTTGTCCCATTATAAACATATTTACTATATATGGAGAACAATTTCATAATTATGGCCACCTTTTCTAATTTATGAATAAAGTTTACACTTTCCTAGAACACAATACCCTTTCGAGAGAAAACCAACTTATGATTTTTTCAAGATCAAAATTTTCACCCTACATACATGTAATGGCCAAAATGTTAGCCTAGTAGGCATATGGTAAACTAAGTAGGAAATCCTTTCACAAAATTCACATATAAAAACAAAATCACCCCACTAATCAAAGGGCAGTAATCTCTTACATATTTTGGCTACCAACTAGATCACAAACATAACCCAATTTAATATTCACTCTTTGATGTGCATCAACAATCTACCAAGTCCAAATACATCATGTACATATTTCGTGAGGCCATTATCATATCCTAAATTCTACATACAAGATAATTTACAAGTATCGAGAGGCCATTTAAAGATCTTACTAGCATATTTTTTATTCACATTCGAGACACATTCACCAGACCGATAACTATGTGAGGCTTCATCCCTCTTTAGAGTATTGGTATATAGTGCAACATTCATGACCATGGGAGTGGGGTGAGGTCATTCAAATCCAATTATACCCATTTTTCAATTCTTTAAGGAGGGAGATAAGGTTTTCACAATGAAAAATACCTAATCTACTACAAAGGCATCATCACAAAAATTTAATCAAATAATCAACAACCCAAAACATAAAAGACTTGTTAGAGATAGATAAGAGGAAAACCTACACAAGAAAAAAACTTACCAACTAGGAAAAATCCACCTAGGTGACTTCATTTAGAATAGTTGAATTTGTCTTATATAAATTACTATATCACCCAATTTTACTCAAATCCACATTCCTACTGCATGAGTCATATCGATCATCACAATCTCTATATTATCTCACATAAATATTCGATTAATGTAATTGTTTCTAATCCTTACCAACGATTTCAATTATCTAACTTTCTAAAGTTTTGATATATAATATAATTGAACAACACAAGATTTAGGATTATAGATTTAATATATATTTGGTTCTAAATCACAATAACACACTTAATATGTATCTTAGTTAGGAAATCCTACTTATGATATTACATTTTGGTGAACCCGGTGTGAATCAAACATGCAACTTACTAACCTAATGGACTTATTTATTTAAAATTAACAAAATGTATGACATCATACCTCACCTCTAGCATTTCAAATTTATAAATCTAATCAATCTTATCATATATCTTATTTGGGTTATTATTAAAAACTTAATCTATGTTGGGATACTTTGCATCTTCTTCATGGTCAATAGTAACACACCTTCCTTTAAACCTAATATCAATGGAAATTATGATCATTATCCAGACATTTTCTTATCATCAACCAATTCCAACATTATATTTTACAAAAAAATCTTTCCCTCCACTTCTTACATATATCACATGTTTAATTTCACTTGTGATTTTGTAAAAAAAAACATAATACTCTCCAAAAAATAATTAAATACTATATGTTTATTCAGATAATCTTAATGACCACATGGAACCAATCATGAATTATTGGATTAAAAAATTAATTAGTAACCCTCATCATCCTATTATATATTACAAAATTTACTACATGTACCAAAACCTTCATCTATGAGGGTTCTCTTTAACATTATGTGGTCAAACCTGATGGAGATAAAGAGGGGAGGGTTGTCTTATCAAAATAAAAGATCATCAAGAATCATGAATTTGAGAGGGGAACAAATGCAAGAAGATTTATTGGTAGATAGGTTGGTCAAAATGGATAGTTCTTCACATTGATCCATTATGTTGTCTTCCAAACTATATAGGGAAATTTATTTCCCTAAAGTGGGTGGAAAAATGATATTCATAGAGAAGAGTTCCAACATAATATGTTCACGATGTTTAGGTGAGGTATGAATAAGCTCAAAAATTTTGATTTGACTTGGGAACCAAGATATTTCTACAATAAGGCCCCAATCTTCGAGGTTGGACTCGGAGTAAATTAAGTGGTGAATATTCATTAATTCATGAATATTCCAGTTTGAAATTTGCATTTGGCAAAATTTTAGGTGTAGGGATTATGAATGGGTTGCCTAAATTAAACTCGGCTCAAGTTACTTTTAGGGTCGATTCACCTAGCGTTTACACATAAATCCAATTTTAAAATTCAAATCGCCATTAGCAAGAAATTGAAATTTGTAAAATTCACCTTCATATATATAGTGATTACAAATTTATAATTCCAAATATCAAGTATACAACAATTTTTCTTTGCAATTCCTTTACACTCCGTGGTCTTTTGGGAAATGACAAATGAGATCAATTGCATATCACAACCCTCCAATATTAAAGATATTTTAACAATTAATATGTTATTTTATTGAAGTTACATATAATGTAAAATGTCGAAACGCTATCAGTCAATAATGCTACAGGCCAGTAGCATAAATATATGCTACATGCTAGTAGCATAAATATATGCTACCAGTTGGTAGTATATATCTATGTTATTGGCCAATAGCATATATCTATGCTACCAACTAGTAGCATAGATATATGATGTTAGTCGGTAGCATAGATATATGCTACCAGCTGGTAGCATATATTTATGCTACCATCTAGTAGCATATATTTATGCTACCATCCAGTAACATTTATATATGTTATCGCCTAGTAGCATAAATATATGCTATGGGTCGATAACATAGATATATGTTGTCAGTTGGTAGTATAGATATATGCTACCGACCGGTAACATAATGTATGTTATTGGTCAGTAGAATATAGATATATGTTGTCATTCGGTAGCATAGATATGTGCTACCAACCGATAGCATAATGCATGATATCGATCGTAGGCATATATTTATGCTACTATTTGGCAACATAGATATATGCTACCAGATGGTAACATATATTTATGTTATCGGCCGATAGCATAGATATATGCCATCGGCCGGTAGCATATATATATGTTACCAGGTTATAGCATACATTTATCTTTGTTGCCGACCGATGACATTTTTGGTGATGTACTAAAAGGAAAAAAGTGGGATTTTTTTTCTTATGCCATAGTTTGTGAGGATAGTTTCATTGAGATGATAATTTTAACTTCTAATATTAAAAAAATTCTAAAGAAAATATTTTTCCCCATACCAAACTAGTGAAATCAACATTTTTTCACAAAAAAAAAAAACTTTTCGATTTTTTTGTTTACGCCATATTTTGCGAGAAAAATTTCTTGTCAAAACAATCGTTTTAAGCTGCTTTATTGTCAAAAATGATTTTTTGAAAATTATATATGTTGTTGGTCAACAACATATCTTTGTCAAGTGAAAATTGCTATTGCAAACACCATTATCAAATAATTCTCCAAACTTTTCAAAAATCATTTCCTTCATATTTATCGTGATTTTGAAATTCATTTTCACAGATTCGCCATGTAATATCTTACAGATTTTTCTAGGGGTTAAAAAATCTTCCTTGGTTAGACTATGAAATAATGTAAATTTGGTGGATGGTCTATCGAATAGGTTCTAAAGGAGGGTATTAAAATAGCTCTATATTTTTATTTTTCTGATTTTGGTGCGATTGCCCAAGGTAGAAGTATTTTCACATGGACTAATGGCATAAGAAATGGAAGAACTAGAGATAGATGGGATCATTCCTATTATATGACAGGGATGGTGGAATCTAAGGTAGGTGGTAATGTCACGAGACAAGATCGGTTATGTAGAAACATCTACATAAGGGCTTGTGATTTTTATCTAAATTATGGGCTCAAGGATAGAATCATGTTCATGTGAGATTTTTGGCTTGGGGACATGGATAGATGACTTTGTAATCCTTAAGTTGAGAAGAATAAGGATATGAGGGTTCAATATAGGAAATATTGCATTTTTCACCATGTATATTAATCGTGATCTTTGTAGATGTACTAGTAGAGGTATATGAGGTGTTAAAAATGTTGATAGATGTATTATTTCTCTTAAGTAGGAAAACTATTAGGTTCTCTGGTTTGGAGTGATCAAGAATGGGATCATTGTAAAATTTGAGAAGTTTAAATTGGCTTGATGAATTACACCATATTGATCACATTGTTGATCTTTTTCACATTCCTTTGTAAGGCCTTATATCATATTTCTCAAGGGATGGACTCATTATCAAAGTTGTTTCCAAGGAAGAAGGTGTCGGTAAAGGATTGAAGAACACAACAATTGTCATAAGAATGTCCCTAGTTAGCATTTTTCCAACCAAAATTACCTTTTCATGCCATTAAGGAAGATTTCGAGAAGGATATGTAACCATGGTGAAAGATTAGGGTAGACGCGTCATCTTAATTCCTCTTTAGAAAGAGGTGGTGGAAGTCAATATAGGAGGTTGAAAGAGAATTTATTCTTGGTTTAGAAGTAGATTGATCATATTATGGATATAACCTATTAAAGGAAATGCCTTAAGGAACAGTGTTTGTGACTCTACCATGAGTGGCATTCTTGTTTCTAGGACACATGAGGACTTGAATGTTCTTAGGTGGTTGTTTCTTAGAGGAAGGCTCTTCAAATTCCTTCATGAGATAATCTTGGCATTTTGATTTCTCTAATGCTTCTTCCAAAGAGGTAGAAGATAACGATCTCACCTTGTATTGAAGGTGAGGTTTGAGGGCTCTAAGAAATAGCCAAAATAAAATTTTGTTAGGTGTGATACACTCAACCTTAGTAGATAAAATATTCCAAAATTTGATGAAAACTTGAAAAGATTCATTTTCATCTTATTTGTAATTTATGAAAGCAATTATGTTATTTTCAAGAAGGATATGATATTGAAACTTTTTACCAAGGAACTCACCAAATATCTAAGTTTAATAATAGATTTGAATGGATGGTTATTATACTAATATAGAGAATCTTCAATAAATGTCATATCTAAGATTTTGGTGGTGGTATATGAATTATATTTGACACGATCCTTGTAGATGTTTCCAAAATTTTGATGTGAAGCGTAGGCTCAATAGAATTTTTGTAAGAGATGAAAGGGGTGATCCCTCTAATGTCCATGGAAGTGATGTATGGAGTGAGAAGATCTCTTTGAATGGATTAAAGGAACTGTTATTATGAATGGGGGTTGGTAAATGAGAATTCCATTCATTCTAACTGGAAGAGGAGGAGGATGATCTTGGTTTTTTGTGCCCTAAGAGATTGTCTTAGGTAAAGTAGTGAGTTGAGCTAGATTATTGTGTTCTTACAAGAACTAATTTACACATGTAATCTATTGTTGACTTAGACAATCAATAGGTTACATGGTGAGGTAAGTAGGATCATTATTTGGAGGAAATTTTTGTTAATGGTTAGATCAACATTTTTTCCACTTAGAGAAGGTTTGGTATGATTGGCATGTGAATCCAACTTGTTATAACGGTATTTGTTAATGTGCTTTTCCAAGGTATGAGGTGACTCTCCTAAATATTTAGGAATTGTTAAAGGAATTTGTGTATGGAAGGAGGGTAATAAATTTTAAGGACATTTTCATCTTCCCCTTCTTATTCACATTCAAGGATAGGGTTTTAGATGCTAGATCTAGTTTGTACATTATGATATTTTTTTTTTGGCTTCTTATTATTAGCATCTCCTATGGAAAAATAGTTAGTGTAATGAGGAACTAATTGTTAGTGCAAAATCACAACACCCCAAATGACCTCTCAGATTTGGTGTTTAAAACACGTCATTTGATGTGATTCGCATAACATTGAGTTTTCCCCAAAGGTGTGGGACTTTGCAAATGGGAAAACTCTCCAGATTAAGGTTGGTTCCTATTCCTTTGTCTAGGTGCATACGTGAAATTTGTAAAGGATTTATTCCTAGACCTAATCTAATATTGCCAAGGAGACAAGGATGAAAAGAATGCGGAAATTAAAACTAAGCTAACCAGGTGATACACCAAAGGAATGATGAACATTTTTTTATAATAGGCACAAACCAAAAATGCATACAATAATCAAGCACAGATAACTAGTTTTGCAATGAAAGACCAGATGAGAGCAATGAAGACAAGAAAGGGTCAAAAATCAGCCACAAACATGTATTATTGCTCTGCAGATTTGATACAATGCATTTACAAAATGGCCAAAAGGAAGAAAACATGTTGCAATCTAATGGAAGGTCTAAAACTCCATGAATTTGTTTTCCAGAGGAAAAGGGGAGCCTGCAAAATAGAAGAATGTCCAACCCTTTACAATGAGTCTTGACCATGCTTTTATAGATTCAACACAGAGGGAAGAAAGAGAGAGAGGGAAAAAAACGGTTTGAAGTTCAACCACTATCATTAATGCCTCCTGCAAATATCTTCCCCAAATTTTTCTTGACCGCATCAATTTCATCAATTTCTTGTTCGGTGCCTCAAGGAGGAGGAAACGGTGGATCAGATCAAATCCGATCTAGTTGTTGAGGAAAAATAGATCCTACATTAACGGCCCGAAGACATTTCTCTATTTTTCTCCCACCTAACCCATCCAAACTTAAAGTTTTAGATCTTCATGGTGTAGACGAGGCCGAGATCTTTCCAACGGTGTCATATTTTCTGGATTTTGAGCCCCGAGTCAAAAGATATGCCCATTTGAAATTTGGATCAAATCCATAAAAAATAAAGCGGGAAAACCGGTTCAAAACGGGCCCTTTGAAACTGGACACGTGGAGGGTTGGCGCATCTCTCGAGGGAAGATTTTGTATTTTGATTTTTAAGGAGCGTCGGATTGACACGTGGCTTCTTCCGTGACCTGCTCGATTTCCTCATGTTTTTGGCTAAGTCCTTTGCTCAACGGGGTCATATATTTGGCCGAGGACATGCGCGGCTCGGCACTTGTCTTGCTCTGAAACCCTCCCTTTATTATGCTCTTGAGTTAGCGTCATACTGACACTTGGCACCCTCCGCTGCTCTGTCTCAATGCTTTGACTATTCAACCCGACCATGTCCCTTTTTGAAATGGGATGTGTGGAGGCTCCGCGCTTACTTAGAAACCCGCTTAGGATTTTGCCTCTAAAGGAGCATCGAGTTGACATGTGGAAACCTCCGCAGGCTCTTAGACTTTTCAATGGTTGTTCTTACCTTTTCAGACCTTGGGCTACATGGTGAGCCCTCGCTCATTTAGGTCTCTCGCTTTGGACTAGCTTTTGGAGATGAGCCAAGCTGACGTGTGGTAGCTTCTGCTAGTACTTCTATACTTAGCCTTTTTTAGGCCCACCCTGTCCACCGTTTGACTTTTAGCTTTGACTTTGCCTCCGCTTTGGGCCTGGGACACGTGGGGCCTGGCACTTGTTCGAGCCTTCCTTTTTGGATTCAAATTTGGAGATGCATCACTTGGACACTTGGTAGCATCTGTTGTCTCCTCCATACTTAGTCAATTTTGGACTCATTCTGAACTGTTCCAAAGCCTAAAGACCTCAAACCTTCGCCGCTTCTTCTCTTTGAACCTCTGGCCTCTTTGAGACTGTCTCCTCTTACCCCAATCCTGTTATTTATTTTTTGAGCCTACCTATAATCTTTTAATGGATTTAAGGCACGGATTCACTCAATAGGGCCACTTTTTGAAATTCTCTGCGTAGGGTCATTTGATCTTTCGCAGGCCCCATTACTTCCATTGTAGAGTCTCCCTGTAACCTGTTTACAGGATTCAAACATGATTTCTCTAGTTCTTTCTGTGTGGGGTCATGGCTGATCCAATATTTTTCGGGGGAAAAATATGGATAATAGTTTTGGTGACTCGCAGGGGTATCTTGCCTGCTAGATGAGAGGACCAGTTGCCTTGTTATGTCCATTGGGCACGAGTTAAGAATGATGGCCTAGTATCTTGATCCATGAGTCGACCATCTGTTGTCTCAATTTTCATAAGAAAACTTGAGACAATGGTTTCTAAGAGTAGAAATTTGATTCAACCTGGGCTTTCTCCTATCCCTGAATGGATCAAGCTTCAAGACGATTTTATTGGCTTTGCATTTGTTTTCTTTTGAAGATGGCAACTATTACAAGTAATTATGAGTTTCCCTGTTGTGAATGTTGAAAGGGATAGCATGTCCACTTGGAGGCACATTGGACTGTGTAATGACACAACCTAGAGCAACAAAGAACCTATGCCACAACACTTAGGGAAACAAAACTACACTACAACAAAAAAACAACGTGCATACGCACTTAGGGAAATAAAATCCTATGCTAATATTTACAGGGGTGGAAACTTCCCATTCAGTAGCAATGTTTGAGATGGATCCCATTTACTGGGATCTGTAATTTTTTACCATCCAATTTAGTCAGCTGGAAGGCATTGTTACTCTTGCATTCTGTGATCATGTAAGGGCCACTCCAGATGGCATCAAATTTGGAGTGTTTTCCTAGCTTTTCCCGATCTGCATCCCATTTCAAAACTAGGTCTCCTTCTTGAAAATTCCTTGTTTTTGATTTCTTATCAAAGCATCTCTTGATTGAGACCTAATCCTTTTCCATTGTTTGAAGTGCATGCTCTTTGGTTTCTTCCAATTCCATCAGTTCTGCATACCTGGCCTCCATTGGCTCAAACTCAGACATCTCCAGTTGCTTCATGAGTTCCAATGCTAGAAACTCAAGTGATATAGGCAACACTGCCTCTTTCTCATAGATAAGTTTGAATGGAGAGCTGTTTGTAGACCTCTTGGGTGTTGTCCTATCAGCCCATAAGGCTTATTTGAGTTTTTTGTGCCAAGTTCTCTGATTTTCATCAAGAGTTCTTCTGACAATCCTTAACAGGTTCTTTTTTGTGGACTTAACTTGGCCATTACCTTAAGGATAATAGTTTGATGAAGTGCTCAAGTAAATCTTGTTCCTAACAGCCCATTCTATGATTTTGGAGCCTATGAATGCCAATGCATTTTTCATATAATGGTGGCTGGCACTCCAAATCTAGTCACTATCCCTTTATAGAAATCTAGTATGCTAGACTCATTAGCTTCTTTGAGTGCCACTGCCTCGGTCCACTTAGTGAAATAGTTTGTTGCTGTTAGAATCCATTTGTGGCCTTGGCTCGAATTTAGATTGATGACCCCAATGAATTCCAATCCCCATTGCATGAATGGCTAGTCAACTAAATTGGGTGCAATGGAAGTGTTGCTAGCCTTTCTTTGCCTCTAAAGAATGCACAGTTCTTGCACTTTTTGATCCATGCATAGCAGTCACTAAACACCCTAGGCCAATAATAACCCACCTTCATGATCTTGAGTGTTGTCACCCGTGGAGAAAAATGACCTCTAGATGCTCCAACATGGAACTCTTGTAATACTCTCTCAATTTGATATGTCCTAATGCATCTTAACAGAACATCATTTATGTCCCTTTTAAACAAGATGCCATCAATAAGCATGTATGGGATGGCTTGCGAGTCTAAGTGTCTCCTTTTTTTTTACTCATTTCTGGAGGGCATAGGCTTATTTGTAGGAAGTACATAATGTTCTCGAGTCCAACAAGGAGTGGACACATCGTCATTTTCTCCCTCCTGATTATTCTCGCAAGACAAAAATAGCTTCCTTTTCACTGCTTGCTTCACCTTTTTGACTCGAGGCCAGTTGTTCACACAATCCCTTCCCACTGACCAGCTTAGTAACCTTGATCTCAATGTCATACTCCATGACATGAGTGATCCATCCTACACGTTTTTCATTCAGATCCTTGTTGAGAAGGAAGTCTTTAACTCCTGCATGGGAGACTAACAGTTGGATTTTATTGTTTGAAACCAGATGTTTAAATTTCTTTAACCCTCTAATCACTACAAGGACGTGATTTTTGATGAAGGAGTATCTCACTTCATAATCTTCCAGAACTTGGCTGAAAAAGGAAATTGGCTGCTCTGTACCCTCATTGTTCTACTATATTAAGATTGCAGAAATTGTGTCACTGCCACCAAAGGAATATAGTATGAAGTCCTTAGAGAAGTCTGGATTAACGAGAGTTGGGGCTTGTGATATAGCTTCTTTGATGGTCTCAAAGCTTGCTCTTCCTTCAACTGTCCACCTAAATGGTAATTTATTCTTCAACATCAACGTTATTGGCTTGACAAGGGCAAAAAAGTCCGAACAAACCTCATGAACAAAATTAACCTTTCCCAAGAAGCTTTCAAGAGCTTTCTTATGGCTTGGTAATGGAAATTATCTTATTGCTTCAACCCTCTCTGGGTCAATTTACAAACCATCCTTTGACACAATATGGCCTAGAAGTCTGCCCTCATGAGCCAAGAATATGCATTTTTTAGGGTTCAATGATACCCCGAATCTCCTACATCTTTGAAATACATGTCTTAGGTGAAAAAGGTGATCCGCTACATTTTTGGAGAACACAATGATGTCATCTAGATATATCAATACTATTTTGTTGATCAACCCTTTGAATGCCATATCCATTACCCTTTAGAAAGTGGCTCCAACATTAGACAATCCAAATGGCATTTTTCTATAGGCATAGGTGCCCCATTTGGTGGTGAAAGTCGTTTTGAACTGATCTTCTTCTTTCACCATTATCTGGTTATACCTTGAGTAGCCATCTAGAGGAGAATCTCTCTAATCCAGACACCACTTGCAAAATATGCTCCATTGAGGGGAGTGAGTAGTGGTCCTTAAGTGATGCTCTGTTCAGATCACGAAAGTCCACACACAATCTAATCTCTCCATTCTTCTTCCTGACTGGGACCAAGTTTGCAACCCAGTTTGAGTGTTTGATTAGAAATATAATACTTGCCTCTATCAGCTTGTTTAGCTCTTTCTTCATCAGAGGTTCAATGTGTGGATTGACTGGTCTCTAATTTTTCCTGATGGGCTTAGCATCTGGATCTAGTTCAATTGTGTGTTGTGCTAGCTTCGGATTAAACCCTCTTAGGTCTTCATAGCTCCAAGAAAATACATCTGGAAACTCTTGGAAAAGTTGCATGAATTCATACCTTTCTTGCTTGGTGGCCACTTTTCCAATTTGAAGTGTTTTGCCTTCTCTAACTAGAATTGACTCTGAATCTTCTCCTTTGATCTGTATATTAGCCTTCTCTTTTTGAAACTGATCATTAGGATTGAAGATAGATTCCAATGTCACCAAACCTTTGGGAAGTTTGTTTGTATGCAGCTACACTACTTGATCTCCATATTGCTGCTCTAATTTATCTTGATTCCTAGCTGAGAATTCAGCTTCCTCTTGCAAGAAATTGATGATCTGCTGATCATTCTCAAACACCTACCAGCATGTGTTGTTATCTGGCACTGCTGGCCTCACAATCACATGGATATGTGGTTGTCCTTTGTCCCTCTTGATGCTGTCAACCACATCAAATTTTGTTCCAACTGTTATAAGCCTATCAACATCTTTGTTATCCTTCCTGGTATGGACACAATGTTAAAGGCTTTGAAATCCTCAATGAGATCCCATACCCTATTCTTTTTTTCTCTTGACCGGTGTCATTCTTGACAGCATTTTGTCCTCTGACTTGATTAGCAACTAGTTCATTATCACCAAACACTTGCAAGTTCTTTATTCCTTGTTTTCTTGCCCAATGCAATCCATGAACCAAAGCCTCATATTCTGTTGTGTTGTTTGAACAGGAAAATTAGAAACGGAAAGCTGAGTAGTATTTCATACCTTGGGTGACACAATCATAGGTCCTCCTACGGCTCCTTACCTACTACTTGGGCCATCAAAGAACAATTGCCATACTTCATTGTCATCTTTGTGTTCTGTCTTAATGATGTCGGAAGAGGATGATTCTCCTCATGCAGACAATAGACTCCTAGCTCAGATTCTTCCATCTCCTTATAGGGGTCAAAAGCATGTCTTTTGTTTTCCCATTCATCGAGAGTCAAGTCTAGGATACACCCCACCTTGGTATCTACTTCACAAGTGTTTAGGAGGTCCTCCTAATCAAAAGCTGAAAAATTTGCATTGATTGGGCTAGGCACATAAGACTCAATGTGGTAATATGCTATGGGCTTAGATCTGATTGTGGCCTTCACTCCATACCTTGTTCTAAAAAGCATATGCAACTAGTCAACAGACAAATAGCCTCCAATTTTGGCAGTGAAGTCCCTGGACAAACACAATGCAAAATGTGGTGGCAAGTCTATGATTGATATGTTCTACAATATAGTCACATTGGGGCAAGCATGCAGAGTGAGGCTCAGATCCTTGATGACTCCAACAGTTGTCACTGTTGTCCCATCTAATTGTACTACCCTCTAGAGATGACTTCATACTTTGAGACCCAATTGATCAGCTATTTGTTTGGGCATTACAGAACTACTTGCCCCCGAATCAATCATGCAATTATGCACCAATTTATCCCTAATGATTAATGAAACATAGAATGGAGGAGGTCTCAGGTTCTTACCTTATTGCTCTCGATGGTTTCCCCCAGGTTGAGCTATATTGGTAAGCACTTTCTCTTGTTGGTTAGGGGGTTGATTTGAGCTTGACCAATTTGCCATAGCAGTCTGTAATAGATCCCTCTTCCTGGAATGGCCAATGACTCCCATAGTGAAATGTTCACACTTGTCTTCTTCATTTTCTCAATGATATTAAATGAGCTATCCTTCTACTGCCCCTTCCCTAGCACATTTTTCTCTTGCACATGGGTTGTTACAATCGGTGCCTGAGTGGATTTGGAAGGTGGCTTGGATTGGCTTTGCATATTAGGAGTTGTATTTTGAATGCTAATACCTTGTGGAGCAATGGAGGATTGAGGATCACCTGAGTTTGGTGAATGTCCTTCTCCAATATTTCTCTTCTTGGACCATGTATTGGCAGCTATACTTTGAGAAGGAGCCTGATTCATTCCATAGAAGTCTTCAGCTTGCCAATTGACAAGCATAGTTTCACTTGGAGATGTCTCTTGTTGAGCTCCTTGCTGCTGATTTTCTTCTTGACTAGACTCTTGTGACACACCACTGGTTTGCACCATCAAGGCCTAGTTTAGTGCACCATTAAAGCACATTGATTGATTATGGATTTGATTGCATGGGAAACACCAATCATATTCTTGTGCCAAGTTTTTTTGTGTTGGAACCAATGCCCTTGATGTTGAAGTTGTATTTGGATCATATGACCAAAAGGTCTACCAGCTTGAGGTTTTCCTTGGTTTTGACTCTGATTTACAATCCGAGGTGGTCTATTTTGCTGATATGGGGTCTAGCTTCGACATCTTGAACTTGAGGCCGATATGGCCTAGAGCTCGAGCTGTTGTCTTTTGATAGTTACTAACTCATTCCCTAGGTTCTAAAGTTGTTTCATAACTTCCTGAAGCTCTTTTGAGGTGTTAGAGGATGAGGTGGAGGCTTCATCTGAACTTTGATTCCTAGGAGTAGGTATAGGAGCTAATGTGGGTGTTCAGTTGGTATTTGGGTTTCCTAATTCAAGGTATAGATGCATGGATGGCCTAAGAGCAATTTTTTCAGCCTGAATTAAATGATTCTTAGCTCCTATGGAAAGGCTATAAGTTACAGGTAAGGTTGTGCCTCCCATTGACTGAATCATTAAAGCAATATCAGAATTTAAATCTCTAAGAAAGTATAAGAAGGCACCTTCTTCAGTGGGCTTTACTACCACTAGAATCCTATCCCAGGTTCATTGAAATCTGAGGTTGAAATCCATCAACTGCTCATTCTGAGCTCTCTTGATTGTTGTCAGTACTCCAACAAGGATAGAACATCTCCTTTTTCTCCAAACTGGTCGTGAAGAGCTCTGCACATATGGTCCCAAGTTTGAATAGAGCCTGCTACTAGGCTCCTGAACCATTGTGAATCTTTACCCTTGAGTGAAGAGGCTAGCAACTTGACTGCAATTTCCATCTCAGTGATCTCATGGATTGTATAGACATTTGTAATGTCTTGAACATGGTCACTAGGAGAAGTCTGGTTTTCTCCAATGAAATATGGGATGCTCTTTAATGCTGCCACCAGACTAGATTTTGTGCATTCAGAGTGAGTGGGCTGTTGTCAATGAAATTGACATAAGGATTTGGTTGTGCCATCCTGATCGGCTTGAGCACCCTTCTTGATTAAAATAATGGCCTACTAGGAGGAGGTGTTGATAAGGCTCTATTTGGCAGAGATGGAGACCTTTGGGATCTTCTTCCTCTTCTCCTTCTATCCGAAGACAAGTGCAGGTGGAAAAACTATCCCTCTTCTCTATTTCTTGACCGTGTTTGTATTCTTCTCATGAACATGGCAAGCTTGGACTGCTAAAACCAGTGGATTTTGTCCCTTTTGGAGTCGCCAAATGTGTAGTTTTTTTTTTTAACTTCTTAAAATATAGAATCATAGCAAGTGCACATCGATTTTACTATAATAAAGATGGAAACTTCTTTTTCCCACCGGGCATGCCAAAATTGTTAGTGCAAAATCACAGCATCCCAAATGACCTCTCAGATTTGGTGTTTAAAACACGTCATTTGATGTGATTCGCATAACATTGAGTTTTCCCCAAAGGTGTGGGACTTTGCAAAATGGGAAAACTCTCTAGATTAAGGTTGGTTCCTATTCCTTTGTCTAGGTGCATACGTGAAATTTGTGAAGGATTTATTCCTAGACCTAATCTAATATTGCCAAGGAGACAAGGATGAAAATAATGCATGAAATTAAAACTAAGCAACCAAGTGATACACCGAAGGAATGATGAACATTTTATTTGTTGATAGGCACAAACCAAAAATGCATACAATAATCAAGCACAGGTTTTCAGTTTTGCAATGAAAGACCAGATGAGAGCAATGAAGACAAGAAAGGGTCGAAAATCATCCACAAACATGTATTATTGCTCTACAAATTTGATATAATGTGTTTACAAAATGGCCAAAAGGTAGAAAATGTGTTGTGATCTAATGGAAGGTATAAAAATCCACGAATTCATTTTCCAAAGGAAAATGGGAGCCTACAAAACAGAAGAATGTCCAACCCTTTACAATGAGTCCCAACCATGCTTTTATAGATTCAACACAGAGGGAAGAAAGAGAGAGAGGCGGGAAAAACCGGTTCGAAGTTCAACCACTATCATCAATGTCTCCTGCAAAAATCTGCCCCAAATCTATCTTGATTGCATCAATTTCTTGTTCGGTGCCTCAAAGGAGGAGGAAACGGCGGATCAAATCGAATCCAATCTGGTTGTTGAGGAAAAATAGATCCTACATTAATGGCCCAAAGATGTTTCTCTATTTTTCTCCCACCTAACCTCTCCAAAATTAAATTTTTAGATCTCCATGGCATAGACGAGGCTGAGATATTTCCAACGGTGTCAGATTTGTTGGATTTTGAGCCCTGAGTTAAAAGATATGCCCATTTGAAATTTGGATCGGGTCCATACAAAATAGTGGGAAAACTAGTTCAAAAATGGGCCCCCTTTTAAAACTGGACACGTGGAAGGTTGGTGCATCTCTAAGGGTAGCTTCTATATTTTGTTTTTGGAGTTTCGGGTTGACATGTGGCTTCTTTCGCAACCTGCTCAATTTCCTCATGTTTTTTGGCTAAGTCCTTTGATTGACGGGGTCATATATCTGATCGGGACACACAACCTGGCACTTGTTTGAAAACCCTCCCTTTATTTTTTTCTTGATTTAGCACCATGTTGACACTTGGCACCCTCTCGCTACTCTATCTTAGTGCTTTAACTATTCAACCCGACCCCTGTCCCCTTTTGAAATGGGACGTGTGGAGGCTCCGCGCTACTTAAAACCCACCAAAGATTTTACCTCTAAAGGAGCGTCGGGTCAACACGTGGAAACCTCTGCATGCTCTTGGAATTTTCAACATCCCTTCTTACCTTTTCAGACCTTGGGCTACATGGCGAGCCCGCACTCATTTAGCTCTCCACTTTTAAACTAACTTTTGAATATGTGCCAAGCCGATGCGTGGCGGCTTCCGCTAGCACTTCTATACTTAGCATTTTTTAGGCCCGCCCTGTCCTTCGTTTGAATTTTATCTTTGACTCTTCCTCCACTTTGGGCCTGGGACATGTGGGGGCCTAGCACTTATTCAAGTCTTCCTTTTGGATTCAACTTTGGAGATGTGCCGCTTGGACACTTAGCAGCATCTATTGTCTCCTCCATACTTAGTTGATTTTGGACTTGTTCTGAACTTTTCCAGAGCCCGAAGACCTCGAACCTTCGCTGCTTCTTCTCTTTGAACCTCTGGCCTCTTTGACACTGTCTCTCCTTCCTACCCCGACCCTGTTATTCCTTTTCCAAGCCTGCCTGTAATTTGTTTAATGGATTTAAGGCACGATTCACTCGACAGAGCCATTTTTGAAATTCTCCTACGCATGGTCATTTGATCTTTCGCATGCCCCGCCACTTCCATTATAGAGTCTCCCTGTAACCTGTTTGCAGGATTCGAATGTGATTTCTCTGGTTCTTTCTATGCGGGGTCATGGCTGATCCAATATTTTTTCTGGGGCAAAATATGGATAACACTAACTTAGGAAAATTAGCAACCTTATCATTAGTGTTAGATAAATTAGGAACGGTAGAAGATGTGGTAGAATAAACAAGTAAATATTCCATTATGAAGAAAGGATGTTTGAATGAGTGTTTTTGGAAATAATTTTCTTATGAGATTTAACATGTAGAAATCATGCATAGGGGATGATGGAATTGGGGAGGATAAGTGTACAATTAGGTAAAATTAGAATAGGGTTGAGATCTTGCACAAGGTCTAATGGAATTGGGATAAGATGATTAATGTGTAGATAGGATCATTTGTGTAGTAGGGTTC
This sequence comes from Taxus wallichiana var. yunnanensis, assembly GCA_018340775.1. Lineage (NCBI taxonomy): Eukaryota > Viridiplantae > Streptophyta > Pinopsida > Cupressales > Taxaceae > Taxus > Taxus wallichiana. The sequence goes on from CM031244.1 coordinate 81,744,333, forward strand.
CCCAAAGTGGTCGATCAAGTAGGAAAAATTAAAAGGTCTTGAGAAAATTTAACCAAATTTAGGGTAGAATAAGATTCATGTTGGGTTCAATAGAGTATATGAGGGGAAAATATAGGTTCCTAGTTAGGTTCTAAAATATAGGGATCATATTTAATTCCAGACACATGATGTAGACACCAAAGGTGCTCAAGGAACGCTAGTGTCATAATTCTAGAGGATAGTGATCTTAACCCTTAGATAGTAATAGTTTGAAAGGCCTGCACCTAAAATAAACATATATATCCTTCTCTAGTCTAAAATAAGGATGAGTCAATAGATGGATAAAGCTAAGGGGAATAACATAATAAGACAATACAATATATCAAAGTAAACATACATATACTCTAGTCTACATAAATTAATTACCAACCATCCACACAAGAATAATATACAAACAACAAAAGAACTTAGAGGGGTTAGAAATTCATACATGGAAGGTGGTTGTTAATGCATGATCCCCTAGAGACAAAAACACCAAGAGAGAATCACTATGGGTGGAGAACGGAAAGATCAAGTTGAAGACATCCACTCTATACATCTACTATGATGACCCAAATGAAAATGGTAAGCTCCAAAACCTCAATTCTATTAACTAGGTGTACATATTTATATGTGAAAATGCCCAATATGCATGCAAATGAAGCATTTTTTGAGTGTGAAAATATTAGATAATATAAATAACACAAGTAGAAGGGTATATATTCTCGATGCCATTGCTCATGGGTGATGGTGTAAACGATTGAAAAACCAAACCCGACACCTTCAGTCATGAGCAATAGTGTCAAATTTGAGGGAACCCTAAGGATATGAGGTGTAAAATAATAAGAAACGAAATCCAAAGGATAAATAGATGTCATGAAGAAGGTATAGGGAGATCATAAACGAGTCCTAGATCATGCAATAAGTGTGAACAAGTGGGCATAATGAGATAAGTACTAGTAGACATAATGGATGTAATGTGGGAAAAAGATAAGAAATGGGGAAAGGGTAATTGTTGACCGACCGACAATATTGTTCTAAGGACACACGAGAAGATTCGCATGTGGGAACAAGGTGCATTTGAAGGTGCGGAAGGATAGGAAAGGAAACGACACACAAAAGATTCGTGTGTGGGAACAAGGTGCATTTTCATGGATGCGGGCTATTTTTGGAAGGTGATATGCGGGGCACACATCGGGATGGAGAATTTTGCACACACGCAAATGCTATTTTAAGGGAACAAGCGTCGATAAGCGTCATGCATGATTTCAATATAATAATAAGATTTCTTCTTCTAGTTAACTATAAGATGTTTAAAATTAGCACATGTGTATGTATGCATGTTATTGTAAAGTTTAATGGCTATTATTAGCATGCAACCTATTTTGGGAAGCGTGTAGGTGGTGAAGGGAAAGTCCCCACCCCTATAAATAAGTAGTGAACTGTGTATTTTAGGGACACAAAATTATTGCAGAGTTATATTGTTGGATCTAATGTGCGCATTGCTTATGGTAATATTTTGTAATGTAAGAAGCTTCTATGTATTACAGTATTTATTATAATGGAGTATATTGGATGGATAATGGTGTTAAACATGACTATAACTAGTTCGTGTATGGTTAAACTTATTATAGTTATTGGTTAGTTCATGATTGACTAAGATCTAGATCTGGAATATACTCTGTGGAATGTTTATGGTTCTGAATATGTTGTATCTTCTTCATGCTAACATCCTGCACAAGCAACTCTAAAGAGGGTCCTGGTACCTTTGCGTGCTTTGGGTGAGTGCTCGGCTCAAGTGGGTGATGTGCCAAAGACGTCCGGGGTTTATACAAAGGCATTCTAGGTTGCATCATTGGTTCTATTGCCAGGACCTCTTTTTCATTTGTTTTCAAGATGTTCCACGATGAAGACATACTAGTTGACCTTAGCAAGTGTTGAGGAGAATCTGGAAGAAGAGTACACTCGGAGGTTTAGCAAGGGATCTGAGCTTGATGCACATATGTGGGTGGATCATAATTTGTACAAATTTTTGTATGAGAGCTTCTTTGTTATCTTTCTAGTAGATTTGTACAAGTGGTTGGTTTCTTATGCGTCTAAAAGGAATTGGAGGTATCACATGCTTGTCTGGACGCAAGAATAATTTCAGGCCCTTTATGATGTTGATCTGATTTGGATGCGTGTTGTGGATACTTAGTTCCATGATGTTTTGAATAGTTATATTTTGGAGTACTCAATTTCCACTTATTCTTTCCCGGAGGTAGCTGAGTTCCAATTTTTTACGTTATCCAAGGGGAACTTATTTGCAAGGCATTCCATTATCGATCAAACTCTTGATGGTAACCCTGAACTTGGAAGAGAAGTCAATGGTCAGGCTAAACCCCACCATGCGCGAGGGGGAATAGGTTGGTGAAAGATAAGAGACCTAATGGTAGAGAAGCGAGAGAGAGAAGAAATGCGGCTTAAGTATAATGAGGCATGTGAGAGGGAGATAGAGAAGCAACATGATATTGCAAAATGGATGGCGTTGAGGAGAGAGATGGCTCGTGAAGGATTTGGAGCTCATGTAGAAGGCATGGAGCTAGAGCATCTGGAACTCCCCCATTTGGGAAAACATAATAGGGAACCCTCCTCGGCCTCACATGGGAGCACACCAGAGAAACTGACAACACTCGGCCACGAGACCGCATCTGGATCTACCTGATAACCTAGCCCTTGCGCTTGGATTTCCAGTATCTAGTACAACAAGTAGCTAGCAAGCTAGTTTGGGTAGTAGAAGAGAAGGAGTAAGTCAGATAGCAAGTACATCTATGGTAGAGAAAATGGCATCTTTTGTTATTTGGAGGGGCCTTCTTAGGTGCATTGTCCACACGTAACTCGAGTGCATAGAACTTTAGACTCACTTTTGGGAGTAGTACCACTTCACATACTATAGGAGTTCAGTTTAGTACCACTTTGTTGGGATATAGGGTATTATATCCACTAGTCCGCTTCCGAAAAAGTGGAGGATCGGGGCATAGGTGGCTCTAGTTTTGGTGGATCTGGTGGTTTTGAAGGAAGAGGTAACACAAGAGGTTCTGGATCAAGTGGGCATGGGCCGCACCAACCCCAGAATATTTACATGGATATGTCACTTCGTCTTACAGAGTATAGGGGCATAGAAGATGTTGCTAAGCACGTGCACATGTGTGAGATACTATGGCGCATAAAAGGAGTTACAGCTTATGAGCACAAGGTAAGTCGGTTATCAACTACATTACAGGGATGCGCACATAGTTGGTACAGGAAGTTTGACCCTGATCAAACTTGTGTAGATTAGGCAGCATTAAAGGATGTTTTCCTTAAGGAGTTTCATATTCCTGAGTTTGAGCAGAAGAGTATAAGCGCGCTCAAGGATATAAAGCGGGCAATCTTGAGAGAGTTAGGGAATATGATGCTAGTTTCAAGAAGTTGTTGTCTAAACTTTCTTATGATATTCATGCAAGCCAGCATGCAAAGTGGTTCGTTGGGGGCTTGATCACACCTTTTAGGAGGGTGCTATCACATAATACTTATACTGAGACCCGCGCGAAGCACTTAAAGTAACTTTGTGCTCTAAGGCCTTTGGAAGTATAGACACATGAGTGATACCATTCCTAGTGGCATAGATTACAGCTATGTCAAAGCGAAAAATGGAGAAACTATCGACATATTCAACACATGAGATGCGTATTGGAATTTGGTGTATAGATTGTGAATTGAAAGGGCACGCCAAAGATATTTTTCATCACACATCATTGCGTTCATTTATACTGGACTGTGAGATATGTCATTTAGACCATGATGCAAGCCATTGCCCATTATTACAACACGCGATAAGAAAGAATGTATCTTGCTATTGTAAAACATTTCATTCCACAACTCATGATATAGAATATTGCAAGTTGATTGGTCAGATCCATGATACCATAGATATTGGTGTGCAAGAGACTGGAGTATCAAATAACTCTAAAGGAAAAAGTGAGAACCATGAGCGTGATCACACTCAAGCACGCTATGATCGGAATGAAGAGCGCTTTAAAGGAGGTCATGGTAGGGGTCAATGATACCATGGTGGATTTGGGGATCGAGGACATGGTGGTGGATGAAGCGAGTTCCCTCACGGAACATGTTTTACATGTGGATCCCCTAACCACTACAAGTGTGAATTTCCTCATAATATTACTTGTTCTTTTTGTGGGAAGAATCACACTATGAGTAATGTCAAGACTTAGATGAGCATCTTATAAAATAGCATAAACATGAGAACAAAGGTGCATGGATGGTCGAATACAATGCGTTGTGGAAAATCGGTGGATGCCAAAGCGACACCGGAACCCGAGGTATTACACCGTGAAGATTACTACACACGCCGAAGCTACACACGCTAGAGAGGCATTACGGAAAAGCCTACCATCACCAAGGAGGAAGTTTTGCATGCAAGGTACCCATATCCTATGCATCATAAGGAGGTTTACCAGGAAAATATGGAGGTACTCGTAAATATTCAACAGAAATATAGTGTTTGAACAAACACTTGCGGAAGTTAGAACAAAAGAAGGTAATGAGACAGCTTCAATCGGATATTGATGACTTGAAGGAGGTATGCAAGATGGTGCGTCAGGAGAATATCATTCCATTATTAGGGAATTGGCTTAAGGGAAACACTTCACACACAACTATAGAGAATGGACAATAGATCATGTATGCTAATCTTCCTCCTCATGGCTTGGATTATGACAAGGAGATCACTTTGAATGTTTTTGTGGATGGGTGGCTATTAAGTAATATATTGATTGATACATGTGTGGAAGTTAATGTGCTTACTTTAGATGCATGGGTACAAATGGGCAAACCCCATTACAGTCATCCTCTAATGTATTATTCATGGCCAATCGAACTAAGGCCACTCCCATAGGATTCTTAAAGGATGCATCCATTACTATACAAAGGGCCAAGTTCATTGGGGACTTTGAGGTCTTAGCACTTGCAGAATCAGACAGCTTCCCAGCTCTACTTGGGCGCCCTTGGTGTTATGAAAATAATGTTGATTTACGGTTCAACAAGGGGTATATAAGTTTTGAGAACAAGGAAGAAAGAGTAATTATCCCTTTGACAGATGGAAAATATGTGCCTTATGTTGAACCTTTGAGTGAGGAAGACCTGAACAGAATTTATGTACGCGTCATTTGGGACCCAGAAGTACTTGAGCCATCAAAGGAAGGAATCCTCCAGTGGGAAGATGCATAGTCTATCAATGATACTACAAGTATTGCTTGTGAAAATTGGGCACATGACACCTATGAGATGGTTGGGCACGATGTAAGCAACACATTTGTATGGAGAAGTAAACCTCGTTGTATTCGGAGGATAGGTAACAACCCTATACCTCGGTACACTGGAGAAGGAGATCCTATGATATTCCTATGTGCCATGGAGGAGCAATGGAAAAATCAAGTGGAAAGAAGGAATATTTTGGTATATACCTTGCACATGACAACAAGTGCATTGGTGGATGGTTCACAAGGATAATCTTATGGAATGAAATGAAGTCAAAATTTCTCTAACCACTTGATTCTTCAAAAGCAATGTGCCTACTACAATCTGCATGTATCATGGTAATCAACTTGTTTAGCACCACATTCAACAGTGTGAGAGACTCTGGACAAAGGGGTAGGAAGCTTTACCACCTTCACTTTGGGTGCACAAACTTTATTCCACTTTACAAGGCTACGCATGAGCCTGGTATGTTTATGCAGAGTTGCATAGGGAGACTAGAAATTGGTAGGACTTGATTACAGGAATGACCCAAACTTTTGACTACTTCTCTACTAAACCTCCGGTGGAAGAGGCATTAAGGGTTATAAAGCACTTAACTATGGGATACAATGCAAAGGTTGAAGAACTCATTCAGGAGTTATTTGGTGAAGCAAGACTCGAAGCATGTTTTGATGAAGTAGGAGAGATAGATGCCACACTACTTAAGTGTGCTTGCTTTGAGAAGGAAAAAGGAAAGATGGTCTACATAGTGGATGATGAAGAAGTAGAATATTTGGACATCGATCATTCAACAAGTACGCGTGAAGTGTTAGACAGTGTGGATAAAAATATGCGTGCCTATCATGAACCTATGAAGACCAAGAAAGTAAACATTGGCATGGATGTTGAGCCTAAGGAGGCAACAATTGGGGATTATTGGGTTGATTCTGAAGTGGTAAAGATAATTGAGTTACTACGGGATTTTTAGGACTTATTTCCTAGGGGCTACCATGAGTTAAAGGGAGTGCATGATTCATTAGGAGAGATGAAGATTAGGCTAAAGGAAGGAGCACACCCGGTCAAGAAGAGACCTTACAGGATGAACCCTAACATGTGCCTCAAAGTTAAGGAGGAAATTGACAAAATGTTGAAATATGGCATCATTAAGCCCCTATAGGAATCAGAATGGGTTAGCCACATGGTAATCAACATAAAAAATGATGGTCGGATTAGGATTTGTGTGGATTACAATGAACTAAATGGTGTATGTGTGATTCATCCTTTTCGTACATCCTTCACGAGAGGAAATTTTAGAAGACGTTGCGGGCACGAAATTTATTCTTTTACAGATGGATTCTCTGGGTATCATTAGGTTAGAATTACACAGGAGGATCAAGAGAAGATGACTTTCACTATTGAATGGGGAAGTTTTGCATATATTGTGATGCCCTTTGGTTTGAAAATGTTCTGTTGTATTTGTGTGCATAGTTGTTCAAGCATTCCAAGATTTTATTCACAACTTCCTATAAGTTTATTTGGATGATTAGACGGTGTATGGACTTATTAAGGTCATCATGACAATTTGTGCTTAATTTTTGAAATATGTAGACAGTTAAGCATCTCTTTAAACATCAAAAAGTACGTGTTTGCTACACCTTTTGGGACTTTGTTGGGTACATAATCTGCAGGAAGGTTTGGTAGTGGATCCAACTAAGGTTGTTATTGTAGGCCTAGAAGAACCTACCAATCAAATTGAGGTGCGTGGATTCTTGGGCCACACAAGGTATTATAGAAATTTTATTAAATGATACATGAAGATTGTTGCACCTCTTGAAGAGTTACTAAAAGGAAAAGGGACTTTCTATTAAAGAGAACCGCATGACACACATTTGAGGTGTTAAAGGAGAGACTTATAACAACACCTATTCTATGTTTTCCTTCTCGGAACCAACCGTTTCATGTACATGTGGACACCTCTGGCACAATCGTTGGCGTGGTATTAGCTCAACTTGGAGAAGGTATTATAGATCATCCTATTTGTTTTGCTAGTAGAAATTTGACTCCTGCATAATAGAATTACACAACTACAGAGTGCGAAGGCCTTGTCGATGATCTACACACTGCATAAATTCATATAGTACTTGCTAGTAACACCTTTTGTATTCTATATTGATCACATGGCATTAAAATACTTGGTAAATAAGCCTATTTTACAAGGGTTCATATGTCGTTGGGTGATCTTATTTCAAGAATTATTTCACGGTTGTGGTAAAACCAAGTAAAAGTAATTCTGGCCTAGACCACTTATTAAGGATTCAATCGAGAGGAAGACGTGTAGACAATTAAAGATATAGTAATAGATGCACAACAGATGCAGGTTAAATCATGCACCTTCAGAATTGGAAGATATTGTTCTCTTTTTACGCACGGTATGGTGCCAAAAGGAATGAAAGCATTGGAGAAGAAACAACTTACAATTCGCGTGGCACCCTTTATGTTGATCTGTGGAGATTTATACAAACTAGGTCGAGATGAAGTCTTGTGTCGGTGTGTACTAGAGCATGAATGCATAAATATCATAGAAGAGGCTCATGATGGTATTACAGGAGGGCACTATGCAGGTGACGCCACTGCATGCAAGATTCTACTCACTTTGGATTATTATGGGGAGACCATATACAAGGACCGTGTAAGAGTATTGTAAGGCATGTGATCATTGTCATCGCATTGGCAAACCTAGGCAAAGAGATGAAATGCCTTTGCGGCCTATTGCTAGTGTAAAACCTTTTGAGAAATGGGCTATAGATTTTGTGGGTCCTATTTCCCCAACTACACGTAGAACTGGATTGCACTATATCATCACTTGCACAAATTATCTTACAAGGTGGGCAGAAGTAGCACCTACAAAGGATTGTACAAAGAGCTACAAAGAAAGTTTTTATGGGAAAATATCCTTACTAGGTATGGATGTATGTTGAGTTTGACAAGTGATAGGGTCACACACTTTTTGAATAAGACAATCAGGATATTACTAGATGAATTTATAGTTGCGCACCATAAGACCACACCCTATCATCCTCAGGAAAATGGTATTAATGAGGCCTTCAAAAGATATTAAGCCAAACCTTGACAAAAATTTGTGATGTTGGAAGGAAATATTGGGATGATAAATTTTTTGTTGTACTTTGGGCGTAGGACAACCTACAAGAGGTTGAATAAGGCCATACCCTTTCAGTTGATGTTTGGCACCGAAGTAGTTCTTCCTATGGAATTTATGTTACCTTCTTTGTGTATTGTGCACGTTAGAGGTCTCGTTGATGAGAAAGCGTTAGAAGAAATATTTGACAGTGTTAATACGGTTAGATGAGAGGCGCGCCATAGCACGTTGGACTCATAAGCGGAAAAGGCTAGGTAGAAGGCATGGCATGACCGGCACATCAGGGAAAAGAAGCTTGAGGTTGGACAGATGGTACTACTTTATGATTGTAGGTTTCTACGCCATCCAGGAAAGCTAAATGTGCATTGGTTGGGACCGTATGTTATCACTCATATACTTGACTCAGACACTTGCCAATTAGAGGCACTTGATGGAATGTGGTTACCCAGTTACTTTAATGGGAGTAGGCTGAAGCCCTACTATAAATAAGTCTTCTTGGTGTTTGTAATAAGGCAGTGTTGCCATTTAGTACAGGTTTCCCTTTCTGTAATTCATTTAAGGTATTTCCTTTTTCATCATTATGCTTTGTTAATTTAGTTTGGTGTTTTTTGTAATAAGCACGTTTACGCGCTAGAAGCTAATTACAATCTGGTATTTTTATGTGCAGAGAGGACGCACATACCATTAGTGTGGGGTGGTTATTATTCTTCATTCACAAATGGGTACACATGAGAATAAATTATTACAAGTGTTAATTGAGTATAGAAAGAAGTTGTTAGAAAGGAGATTGTTCTAAAGAAGACCATAGATGGAAATGAATGAAGGGATAGTATAATGTGAGGTAAGTAGCGGTTGTGGAAACTACTATGAGAGGGCATAGTAGCGAGGTACTCGGTGCATGGAAGCACGTGGAAGAGAATTTTGTAGCCAGAGGGTAGGAAGGCGTGCTAGAAGGTTATAGTTGGGGCGCAAAATTGTACCATGTGGAAATTTTCAGAAATTTTGAAAATGGTCAATTACTAAGAGGATTTTTGGTAGGTGAAGGAGTAATAAATGCACCAAAGTTTTGAAACTTTATATAAGGATGTGATGCGGGTTCATTTTTACCTTTGCAATCATAAGTATTTGAGCGAGCTAAGTACAACCGAACCAAGCGAGTCATATTGAGGTGCAAAGAGTTGCAAAACTAGATGTGGAGAGCAGATTTATGCGCAGAAAAGGCTTGCATCCCCATTAGTGAAGGTTTTGAGCGAAGTAGAAGTGTCGAGAAGGAGCTTGGGCTTTGAGCTAGGGCACACAATCTCGAGATAGGGTTTGAACTTACTTGACATAGAAGATAAAGGCGGATTTTTATCATGGCACCAAAAGGAAACACCTGCGAGCAGGCACAAAGGAAAAAAGAAGGTGGAAGTTGAGGTTGAAATTACTCCTAAAAGTAATTTTTAGAGATCTGATGCCGAAAGGAGTAATAATCGAGACAAGATTGGGATTCCTATATCTGCAAAATGCAAAGTAAATGACTATGACCACCACAATACGATAACAGGAGAGTTGGATGCTTTCTTTGACTAAAAAGACCAACAAACACACTGTGGAAGATATGCCAGTGTATGATGACACTGGGGAAAAGTTGCTTAAGTGGGTAGGAGTTTATCAACTGTATAAACTCCCATATTTTAGAAAGTATGAACTGTTATACCAATGGCTTATGAGCAGATTCCATGAGGACTTCTTCTATTTCATTGGACGAAGGGTTAGGCTCATAGCTAATTGCAACATTAACAAGATTGAAGGGCACATGGACAGACATTGTTAGTGATTTGACTGATAAAGCAATGGTTATAGCCACAAGAAAGGAGTTGGGGTATACCAAGGGTCCGCGCATGAATGGACATTTACAAATTGAGGAAGTACCCTGTGGTGCAGGTAGCCGCGCATCTACTCACCAAGTTAAATGATCAAGAGAGATGGTCACAGGTAAATACAATGTGGCTATACATTACAAAGAAGATGATAGAGGGAGAAATCTACAACTTAGCAGGTTATATTGCAGAAACAATTGTTGAGGAAGCGCGCGTAGGTGAAAAGATAAGTTTTGGCACCATCCTCTTATCTCTTGTTTTTTTAGAAATTGGAGTGCCCGATGGGCCAAAGAATAAAATATGGGAATATACCATACGAAGAAGTCTTTCACAAAAAGGTTTGAGAAATATTTGTGTGAAGGATCAATGAGTGGCCCATTCAATCAAAGGTCAAAAATGTGGTATGACCGACTTGACGTCGCATTTGAGGAGGAATAGTGTATCCCAAAGGAACGCTTCGGTAGTAGGCAAGTCAATATAGTTCACGGTGTATCAACACTTCTGCTTCACGCAGCTTTGCCATGAAGGATGGGACATGGAGTCTATGATACAAAATGCCATATGCCTTCATAGTGCACTACTTACGAGCCTCGGTTCATTTTTTGATGCGCGTCGACTTGAACTTAAATGCACACAAGGTAGATTGTGACTACCACACCCTCAGAAAAACATATGTATATCTAGGTTGGTCTACCTACATTAAGAGGCTCATTTCAGACATCATAAGTATGAAGCCAATAAGTTTGGCTATTGGGGATAGTGGAGCCGTACTCATATATCTTCAGCTCAAGCCTAGGCTGGAGAATAATAAGTATGTGGAGAACAATTTCGTGCTCCTAGGGTCACCTAAGGGCAAACATACAATGGATAATGTTCTAGCTCCAAATCTTGTTGCGACCATATAGATAGATAAGGAAGAGGAATAACACGAAGATAGTGGAGGCTTGGATCATAGAGGCCAGAGGCAGCCCACGAACAAAGTGGAGAGTGAGCGCGCAGAAACTCCACCACATGCGCAGGAAGGAGAGGACTTGGATGTGGATGTAGTCCATAAAGAGCACCGATTTAAGTAGGTATTCGAAAAACCAAAACCCAAGGCGCAGGATAACCACAACCTATAAGAAGGTCACCTAGACTCTCCCCTCATAAAGAGGTACTTGAGAAGAAGAGAAGGAGAAAGATGAAGTCTGAATGAGGAGGCGAAGGAGTCTAAGGAGAGTGCGTCAGGGACCCCAGTACAACCAGAAGATATGGAGGAACCCAAAGATGAAGAAATGAAAGATGAAGAGGAAGGGATGAAGGAAGAAGAATAGACGCTACAAGACGAACCCAACGTGCATGTTACTACTCAAGACGTAGAAGGGTCATCTCCAAACCTTGGCGCTCAAGTTCCTAAGGGGCCAAGAACAAGGAGAACAAGTGAAGAATATGTTGTGTAAAGTATGGGATATGCTGAGGACACAAGAAAAATTGTTCGTGCCTAGTTTCAGAGCACGATAAGCCTTGAGGAATTATATGGGTGGAAATTAATGGATCCAGACATGGCAACAATGTGCACAAGGAAACAATTATCCTGGTCCATGCAGACCCATATGGATGAGCCAAATTTTGATGTGTGCGAGGAATCTTGTGTATCAAGGAGAGTGAAGAAGGCACCCCACAGTAGACACATGATGGTGAAGCCTACTCTAATGTCTGATGAGTAAGTGACAAATGCCTTGGTTAAGGTATCTGCAGAGGTTGCATGGAGGAATATAGATAAGGTTGCCACCATTAGAGCACTACTTGAAGATAACAAGGCAAAAGCTACAGAAATAGCACGTTTATAAGGAGAAAAGGACCTAGCACATACAAAGAATGAGGCCTTCATTAGCATGGCAGAGGAAATTGGAGATTACGTTCTGAAAGCAAGACCTCATCTTGAGTCAAAGGTACTTGAGAAGTTTCCTTTGGCTATGCATTATGTACGCACATTGGTTGATCTAGTGCTAGAAGATGGACCAATTCAAATGCCAATGCCAAAGGATCTTGAACAAGAAGCGAAAAGAGCAAGGGCCTCTGTGGTTAGGAAAATTTCAAATTATGAGGTGTTACTCCAAAATCTAAAGAATGAACTGAAGAAAGCTGACCAAGCTTTGAATATTTATGTGGAACTAGAAGCAATGATAAGAATTAGAACTTTGGTTGAAGATAATGATGTTTTGAAGGCCATGAAAGATGAGACACTGGGACACGTAGAAATATTGACACTAGTGAAACAAAAGCGCGAAGCTCTTACAACAACTCAAGACCCACCTAAGGAAAGAATAGATGAGATTGGGAAGCTCATAGCGCAAAAGATGGATCTTCTAGAGGGAATGATGTCTTTTATGGCCAATGTTGTCTGCGTTTTGCAAAATGAGATGGAAAATATTACTCAGGACGAATTGGAAGCCATTGCCACATACATTCTAGAGAAGACAAGGACCACGTTGGTGATTAGTAGACATAGGAGGCTGAGATTAAAATAGAATATCTAGAGTTGATCCTCCCAATTGAAGAGGAGGGTGCTGAAAGTAGAGGTCTATTCTTTTGTATAGTGATTCATTATATTCTTTCAATTCTTATTCTTTATTCTTTGAGAAGATCGGAAGGAATCCCCATTGCACAGGATGAAAATGTAGCTTCTACTGTGGGGTAATGTTGAGCGAGACAATATTCTTCTAAGGACACACGAAAGATTCGCGTGCGAAACAAGGCACATTTAAAGGCGTGGAAGGATAGGAAAGGAAATGCGTTCCAAAGACAAACATATTCGGACTTAGCCATTTTCATGGATGCGGGCTATTTTTGGAAGGTGACGTGCAAGGCACACATCAGGATGGAGACTTGCGCAACACACAAATACTATTTTGGGAACGAGCGTCTGATAAGCGACATGCATGAATTCATGATAATAATAGGATTACTTCTTCCAGCTTAACTATAGGATGTGTATTATTAGTGCACTTGTATGTATGCATGCTATTGTAAAGGCGCGTGGTTATTATCGGCATGCAACCTATTTTGGGAAGTGCGTAGGTGGTGAAGGGCAAGTCCCCACCCCTATAAATAAGTAGTGAATTGTGTAGTTTAGGGACACACAATTATTGTAGAGTTATGTTGTTGGATCTGATGCGCGCATAGCTTATGGTAATATTTTGTAATGTAAGAAGCTTCTATGTATTACAATATTTAATATAATGGAGTATATTGGATGGATAATGGTGTTAAGCATGATTGTAACTAGTTCTTGTATGGTTAAACTTATTATAGTTATTGTTTAATTCATGATTCACTAAGATCTAGATCTGGAATATACTTTGTGGAATGTTTATGGTTCTGAATATGTTGTATCTTCTTCACGCTAACATCTTGCATAAGCAACTCTAAAGATGGGTCTCGTACCTTTGCGCGCGGGTGAGCGATCACTCAGTCAGTCATGTGTCAAAGACACCCGGGGTTTATATAGTGCATTCTAGGTTGCATCAAGAATGGAACTATGGCATAATCACAACATATTTAAAATGACATGTTTTATCCCATGTGAACAAGTCTAATCATACCCCAATCCTGAAAAATGAATTGTATATTTAAGTAAGTGAAAACTACTAATTTAGGAATCTTAAAGGAATAGTTAATCAATCAAATAATATACATAAATCAGAAACTATGGTAGCATTTATAAACATTCAACTAAGTGAGTAAGAGAGAAATGTAAGACAAAAAATCCACTTATCTAGTTCATGTGGTGATATGTGTATTTCATCGGTTTGTCTAGGCTATGTGTAAGTCTTAGAATGTTATCATTGTATATCACCTTGTGCTCTACCCCTCTCTAGACCAAGTTGTTAAATATTGAGTTGGATAGTTTAGTAGTTCCATCTTATTTAGAGGTTTTTGCATGTTAATTTTGTGCTCCTAGATTTGCATGTGATGATTCGCCTATCTCCACACCAAATGTGTGTATCTTCAGAGTCCCATTATGCGTACATTTATAGTTGCAATGAAAAACCATAGTTTCATACACTACCACTCATATAGACATTAGATACAAATACAAGGTTAGGTGCTTCGAGGTTGACTAACCTCAATGGTCAACTCCTATTGATTCAAACCAATCATTGCACTACATTTCAAACTCCGTGTACTTCTCATATTTTTCATGCAATGGTGTATGTAAGTCTATCTCCCCATCCCAAATTTTTCCTCATGCCTCAATACAAATAATAGGATAATTAATATATGTGCTTCAATTGTACCCCTTGTATGCAAGAATAGAATGCTTGAACAATAGTATTTTCCTTTGTAGTTATGCTCTCTTCTAGTGTTCTCTTAAGATAATCTTAGATAGAGTTTTGATAATGCCTAGTTAGACTAGACCTCCTAACATACTTGTATATATAGGAGTCTCTTACTTTGAAATTAGAACCTAGTGGCATGTAAAATTCCACCCATACCATATGAAACAAAAGAAAATAATTGTAAAAAAGGACGGACAATAAAAAGGACCCAAAATTGAACCCGGATGAAACCATCTACTTCGAGATAATACTATTGGACAATTTTGTCCAAAGTTGAGAGTATCGTCCAAACACTCAAGAATAATAAAACAATCAATGCAAAATCCAAAGATCTCTATGACACGACATGATAAGGTGAATGAAACCAAAATAAGGAAAAAGAAATCATTCAATCAAGTCATACGATAATAAACCAAACAAGGATTTGCACCACTAAAAACAGATTTATTGTTTAAAAGATTCATATGTGTTTATTTTGTTAAAAGTGTAATGTAATAATATTTTGTGTGAAAGTTAGGTGTCTAGAATTTATGGTCTTATTGAAATCGAACTAGGATCGTATTCTCATTCAAGCTTTGACACACAAGCTGGAAAGCTAAGGCAAAACCACAGGGAATTAAAAATGAAGGGTAGAAAGGCACATAAAGATGGCCATTTTTGTATAGAGTACGACACTAATCTATGAATTGTTCATTACAAGTAGGACACAACAAATTTCATAGGAGCACGAGAAAACAAGGGAGGAGAGGAGAAATCGGGTAAGAGAGACTAGTACAAAAGGGGACAATGAAAGAAAGAAAACATGGTAGAGAGGGATCTAGGACAAAGTCAAATGCCTCTAAAGTTGCACTAGACATAAAGGGAACAAGTTGAAGGTCAAATAATACAAGAGACACACCAACAAGAGCCTAACTTGAATAAATAATCAATAAATGTACACTAGTACCAAAACAAATTAACTAATCCATAGGAATATTAAGTATGTTGGCAATGCACAATGAAATGATTATATATATGTGTGTGTATGTTTACATATAGCTGACATTTTAAATGAAAAAAATTATAATGTTTTTAACATGTTAAATTCTTAAGAAACTTTGACTGCATGTGTAATCTTAGTTGAGAGATTTTGCATTACCTTTAATCTCGGATAAAAGAATACCTGGGAAGGTCGTAAATTGTATCTAACTATTGCTGGTTGATGGCGTGTATCATCAATCTCTTGAAAATAAAATAGTATGCCTTGTAACCAAAGCATTATGCAACATAATATTAGTATTTGTCCAGTAAGAGGAGAGAGTCAAAGCATCACTGCGTGCCTACAAAGGTAAGACAAACCTGTAGGTGATTTAAAGAAGTCACCAAACCTATTAAGATTTTACCAACCAGAACAAAGCTTAAAACGAAACGGTCAAAAGATTAAAACAAGTCAAGAAACTCAGTGATTGAAAACCACGTTATTGTGGAAGATAAAACAGTCGCGTCTCAATATATTCAGGGAAACAAGATCAATGGATGATTGTAGACAAACGTCATCTCCAACATTGCATGGTAATGCTATTTAAAAAAGCACATGAATGTGTATAACAAGAGCATCATAAAGACATTGAACTTGGAGAAGAGTCTCATAACAAAATCATTATCAGGATCATATGGCTTTTCAAGCAAATAGCAGCAAGTACAATCAGAATGATATGATGGATTCTTCAAACAAGAAGCTAGTATGTGTTACAGGGGCTGGGGATTCATTGGTTCCTGGTTAGTTAAAAAGCTTTTGCAAAAGGGGTACAGTGTGAGGGGAGCTGTTAGAAATCCAGGTAAGTGTACGAATGCGCTCAGCCTAGACATTACATATATGTTCTTTAAGTTGTATTTATTCAATATAATACACATGTCCACTGATGATCCAAAAACATCACCTATACGTAGGAATGCGCTCAGCCTAAACATCACATATGCGTTGTATTTATTCAATGTATTATATACATGTGTACAGATGATCCCAAAAACTTGCATCTGCAAGGCCTTGAAGGAGCAAAGGACAGGTTATGGCTTTTGAAAGTCGATCTGTTAGATTACAACAGCCTTTTTAATGCCATCAATGGTTGTCAAGGAGTTTTTCACATGGCCTGCCCATTGACAGATGACCCTGTAAGTATATATTTGGAAATCAAATGATTAATATTGACGTGAGTTCTAATGATCTAATATATTCATGGTGTTTTTGAATCACCTTGATTGCAGGATCAGGTAATTGAGGCTGCAATCAGAGGGACGTCGAATGTTATCGATGCAAGTGGTGAAGCAGGGGTGAAGCGGGTGGTGTTCACTTCCACTATTGGTAGCATATATTTGGATCCCAACAGAAGCCCACACGTCGTGGTGGATGAACAATGCTGGAGTGATCTGGACTACTGTGTTCGCACTAAGGTAGGCTGTACCACTCGTAAGCCACAGGTCCAGAGTTCAAGTTTTGTTGATTTTGGTTTTAGCATTTGCAATCATGTATGATATATAGACTCTTATGTATTATATTGTTGTAGAACTGGTACTGTTATGCTAAAACTGTAGCTGAGAAAGATGCATGGGAACGAGCCAAAGAAAGAAATATAGAGCTTGTGGTGGTAAATCCGAGTTTGGTGTTAGGACCTATGCTCCAGCCTTCTCTTAATGCTAGCACTGCTCACATTCTCAAGTATTTAACGGGTAAGATTTTTAAAATCTTCCATCTGAGGAGCCGTCTGAGGGGTTCATCCCTCAAAAAGATGATGCTCCTCTTCCGCCTAGTGTTGCTGCCTTAGGTGTTTTGTTCTTTAGTTATGTGATTTTTGGTTTTGTATAATGTAGGATCGGCAAAGAATTACAAGAATATGGTGCAGGGCTATGTACACGTAGAAGATGTTACGGAAGCACATATATTAGTGTACGAGCATCCCAATGCAAATGGTCGATATCTTTGTGCAGAGTGTGTTTTACATCGCGGTGATTTGGTTCATATGTTGGCAGAAATGTTTCCTCATTATCCGCTTCCTACCAAGTAAGCCCACTTTGCAACCTCCTGGATGTTAAAATATCTTCTTTCTTCTCTCTAGAGAGAGACTCTAATTTGATATAACTGAAATGGACTATTTGCAGGTGCTGTGATGAGGTAAGCCCAAGAACGGAAGCATACAAGATATCGACGGACAAGATCAAACGCTTGGGTTTTAAAGGCTTCACTCCAATTCGCACGTGCCTTGCACAAACTGTTGCAAGCCTTGAGGACAAGGGTTTTCTTAACCCCTCCTCCCATGTCCACAACTAGTAGCATATATATTAGTGTTGTAATTATTTATATATACAACTATCGTTGAAAGTAAATAAAGAACTTGAAATTGTACTTCTATAATATTCACTTCTTTTTGATGTAAGATATTATTACACTATTTCCGACGGCGAGGTGTTTTTCTCTTTTTCCAAATTTTGTCTTGGAATTCAATTTCGTGTTAACTTTTGATTAGAGAAGATGCATAATCATTTTAATTATACTCTTAATTGTCTTTAAATATATTTTTTATTAGAATTTCAATGCATAGTGATACATTATAATGTCAACAATAAAGAGTCTTATTATTTTGAGTTTAAGCTAGAAATGTTGTAGAAAGCTTTTAATTATTACAATATGATAATAGTGATAAAACATAAAAGTAGAATTGGGAACTATTTCATATATTTCAAATAAAGAATAAAGGTTAACAATGATCATTTATCTTAGTGCAATATACACAATATACATAATGGGATTTGTGAGTTACATCACTATTTCAAAGCAAAGTCTAAAGGTTACAAATGATTATTTCTCTTCATACAATGTACAAAATATTATTAAAAAAGCACGACTCTTCATTTAATTAAGTTATCATTTCCTCTTTGTTTCTTTCTTAAGATGCTTTATAATACATTTAATTTATAAAAATATTTTCTTACATGCAAAGCACACACACACATATCAACTTGGTTTTAACTTATAATTATTACAAAATATTTGTGAGCCACAAGTCCCAATGTCCTACTAACACTTTCTTGGAATTAAATAGTTGTTTCATCCCAAACACAAATAAAAATTATATTAGTTAGAAGTGTTGTTTGTGCAATCCATTATTGCGTATTTTTAATTTTCTACATCTTCAAAATTTTACCTCGAAATTTTTTTGCAATAATACAAGAGTTGTCATTTATTGGTGTTTATCTCACATACACTATCCAACTTCTCTTGTGGGTTTTCAAATAAGTATCATACCATCGTATCATCCTTTACAAATTATTACGAACTATAACTATTAGAAAATATTTATGATCCACAAATCCCAATGTCCCACTAACACTTTCTTGGACTTAATTAGTGTTTCATCCCAAGACAAAAAAATGTTATATTAGCTAGAAGTGTTATTTGTGCAATCCATTATTGGATTTTTTTATTTTCTACATATTTTTCAACATGTTACCTCAAAATAGCACAAAACATAAAAATAGAGTTGTGAACTATCTCATATATTTCAAACAAATAATAAAGGTTAGTAATGATCATTTATCTTAGTGCAATATACATAATGTGATTTGTGAGTTACATCACTATTTCAAAGCAAAGTCTAAAGATTACAAATGATTATTTCTCTCCATACAATGTACACAATATTTATTAAAAAAATCACGAATCTTCATTTAATGAAGTTATCATTTCCTCTCTGTTTCTTTCTTAAGATGCTTTATAATACATTTATTTTTATAAAATATTTTCTTACACACACACACACACATCAACTTGGTTTTAACTTATAATTATTACAAAATATTTGTGAGCCACAAGTCCCAATGTCCTACTAAAAGTTTCTTGGAATTAAATAGTTGTTTCATCCCAAACACAAATAAATATTATATTAGTTAGAAGTGTTGTTTGTGCAATCCATTATTGTGTAGTTTTTAATTTTCTACATCTTCTTCAAAATTTTACCTCAATTTTTTTTTGCAATAATACAAGAGTTGTCATTTACAATTTATCATCTCACACACACTACACAACTTCTCTTGTGGGTTTTCAAAAATGTATCATCCTTTACAAAATATTACGAACTATAACTATTAGAAAATGTTTATGATCCACAAATCCCAATGTCCCACTAACACTTCCTTGGACTTAATTAGTGTTTAATATTAGCTAGAAGTGTTGTTTGTGCAATCCATTATTGAATTTTTATATTTTCTACATATTTTTCAACATGTTACCTCGAATAGCACAAAACATAAAAGTAGAGTTGCAAACTATCTCATATATTTCAAACAAAGAATAAAGGTTAGTAATGATCATTTATCTTAGTGCAATATACACAATATACATAATGGGATTTGTGAGTTACATCATTATTAAATGTTACAAATGATTATTTCTCTTCATACAATGTATACAATATTTTTTTAAAAATCATGACTCTTCATTTAATTAAGTTATCATTTCCTCTTTGTTTGTTTGTTTCCTCTTGGTTTTAACATATAATTATTACAAAATATTTGTGAGCCACAAGTCCCGATGTCTTGCTAACACTTGTTTGGAATTAAATAGTTGTTTCATCCCAAACACAAATAAATATTATAGTAGTTAGTGAAAGTATCGAACGAAGGCGAAGTTTGATACTTTTATTAATAATCAATCAAATCATTTACAATAGTGCGAGTTGCAAATATTTATAGATATTGGAAAGTCGGTTTACAAACAAAAGAGAAGTTGCATAGGTGCAACCAAAAACCACATATGAAATAATACAGACAAAATATTGTTATAACTATATAACAACAATAAACTCATATGAGAATAATATGACAAATATGGTTTATAAAACCATATAAAAATAATCAACTAATTACCAAAGGTAATAATACAATGCATAAATTACTACGGTAAAATAAGTTTACCCTAACATTCCCCCCCTTAATTTTGCATTGTTTCAAGAGATGAGGAGAGGAACTCTCTGAACAACTTGAACTTGTCACGTGCAAGTGACTTTGTGAAGATATCTTCTCGTTGTTCATCTGTTGGGAAAATGAAGTTGTATATTGTGTTTCAAGACATGCTCGCATATGAAATGAACTTGTACTTCGATGTGCTTTGTTCTCTCGTGAAAAATTGGATTGCGAACAAGTTTGAGAACACCTTCATTGTCTACATACAAGGTGGTGGTTTTCCTATGGTATTCCAAGTCCTTCGAGTATATGATGTATCCATATCGCTTCGCATGAAACAACTTCACCTATAGCATGATA
Source organism: Taxus wallichiana var. yunnanensis (assembly GCA_018340775.1). Lineage (NCBI taxonomy): Eukaryota > Viridiplantae > Streptophyta > Pinopsida > Cupressales > Taxaceae > Taxus > Taxus wallichiana. Next base: position 81,765,263 of record CM031244.1, read on the forward strand.
CTCAAACTTCGTAGAAGAGTGAGAAACAAAGTGTTGTTTCTTGCTTCCCCATGATATTGGTCCAGATCCCATAAATAACACAAACCCTAAAGTGGATTTTCTATCATCAATGTTTCCTACATGATCTAAATCAAATATCTAGTCAAGAAGAAGTTGTCGTTCTTCTTGTATTCTAGACCAAGATCTATTGTTCCCTTGAGATATCTCAAGATTCACCTTGCTTCCTTCCAATGAAAAACTCTAGGTTCTGCATGAACCTAGATAGAAATCTCACTACAAAGTTGATATTTGGTCTAGTGTAGGTGAGGTAAATGAGACTCCCAATCAACTGTATAGAGAGTTGCATTTACCACAAGAGATGGATCTAAACATGATAACTGCAATCTGTTCTCCATAGGTGTAGCAATAGGTGTGCAATCCATCATCCTGAATTTCTCGAGCGTTGTCTTGGTATATTTAAACTAAGAAACAAATATGTGATTCTCTTTTTCCATACTTCCAATCCAAGACAATAGTGCATCATCCCGAGATATGTCATGTCGAATGATCGGTTAAGATCTTTCTTCGTTATATCGATCATCCTCACTGAACTACCAGTGATGACTAGATCGTCGACATAAAAAAAACAATCACAATCTCCCCCTTGTTTTTGAGGTAGAGATTGGGATCATATGGATTTCTGAAAAATCCATGTTGTACGAGATGATCATCAATTTTGATGTACCAAGAACAAGGTGCTGTGTTTAAGGCCATACAAAGATTTCTGACTCTTGCATACCTTTGCTTTCTTGACCGGTACAACATATCCCTCAGGTTGAGTCATGTAGACTTCTTCATGTAAATATCCATTTAGAAAGGCACTTTTCCATCCATCTGATAGATTTTCCAACCAAACTGTGAAGCTAGAGCAAATATCATCCTAATCATTTTGATCTTAGTTGTGGGAGAAAATGTCTCCTCATAGTCAATGCCTTCTTTTGTGCATACCCCTTTGCTACCAGTCTTGCTTTGTACTTTTATAGTCCCATTTGCTTTGTACTTTGTTTTGAATATCCATCTGCAACCAATGGTTTCTTCCCTGGTGGAAGATCGACAAGTTGTCAAGTGTTGTTTTTCATCACTGATTGATACTCAGCATCCATGGCATCTTTCCAAGCTTTTGACTATAGGGCTTCCTAGACTGTAGAGGGCTCATCATATTCAATAACTCTACTCATCAAAGATAAATTTTACTTCTTCTCATGCTTTACCGAGTCCTTGGTCCAGTGGTGGATGTATTCGGTGGAGCATCCAATTTTGCATCTCGTATCATGTTAGTATACCACTTGGGCATACATTGAACTATTCTTGTGGGTCGTGGTTCTATCTAATCATCACCATCATCCCCATCATCACTTTCATCATCTGTGAGAACATTAGCTTATGTTTTTACAATAGGTGAAAAATCTACATCAGGTGAGTCCGGAGGAGGATTTTTGCTTCCTTCTTCTCAAAAAACTCAACATCTCTGCTGGTGTAGACTTTTCCTGGTCTTTGGATCCATCAATTTGTACCCAAGATTCTTCACTTGTAACCAATGAAGATGAGTTTTTATGACTTTCATATCCAACTTCTTTCTATTCTGACTTGGGTATGTGCATGCTTTCTTTGCACCCGAATACTCTGAGGTGTGCAACAAATGGTTTCCGCTTGACCATGCTTCATATGGTGTTACTCCATCAAGAGCAATTGTGGGCACTCTATTCACAAATAAACTGTTTTTTTTTTTGCTTCCCCAAAATGTCCTCGCTAGTCTAGAATCATCGATCATGCATTACACCATTTCCATGATAGTATGATTTCTTCTCTCAACAACACCATTTTGTTGCGGTGTGTGTGGAGGAGGCATTTATCGATGAATCTCGTGAGCTTGTAGGTAGGCTTTGAACTCATCACTAGTGAATTCCCCCTCGATCTGAGTGGAGAGATTCTATGATGTGACGACCAGTCTCATTCTCAATAAACCACTTTGAACTTCTTGAAAGTTTCAAAAGCTTCACTTTTCTTACGAAGACAATATATCCACATTTTTCTCGAATAGTCATCAACACAAAGCATGAAGTACTAAAATCCAGAATGACTCGGTTGCATCATCAACCACAAAGATCGGTATGAACTAGATCAAGCTTACCATGAGCTCGATAAGTACTCTTTTGGAATGAAGCTCTATGTGTTGTTTTCTGCTAGCAATGAGGACACTTATCTGTATCCTTTTGGAGAGATGGAAATCCTTTTACCATATTGTACCGGTGAAGTGTTTCGAGATACTTGAAACTGATGTGACCAAGTCTCTGATGCCACAACTATGCGGAGGTAGAATTTTTAGCCACAAGTGCTAATCATTTCTATGGAAAAAATCAAGATGGAACATGTCGTCCCACATTGGAGGCTTTTGCAACTATTTTCGAGCCTCGTGATTTGTCTCAAATTAAACACATTTTCTTGTCGAAATGACTATCAAAGTCAATTTTCAAGATTGTGATCTAGGATTTGACTAACTAATAGTAGATTTTTTCAACCCAGGGGACATATAGTACATCTGATAATCTACAATTGCGTGAACCAAGGGTAGAGAAATGTTCCCAATCCCTGAACTGTGTATGAAGAATCATCACCTAACGAAACATGGTTTTTCGAAGGCGTGTCCCTCATTGAAGTAAACCAATCTCTGTGGCATGTCATGTGTCGAGTGGCTCCCAATCAACATACCATACATCACTAGATGAAGCGTGGAGGTTCACTTGATCAAGCGTGTATAAGAAGTCTTCATTATCTGAATGTTCTTCTTGCTTAGCTATATTTCCTTGCTGATGGGGTTTTCTTCACCAGTTCCCCTTCTTCCCCTTGATTGTAGTTAGAATGTCCCTTATAAGATTGTTGATTTTGAGGTCCAGAATTGCTTGATGAACCTTTCTTATAGGTATTAAACCAACAATATTTTAACTCATGTCCTCTTTTGCAAATAGGACATTTCTTCTTTTTTGCACCTCCCATTTGATGATGTTGATTCGATGTTGAGACTTTTGATAGGAATTAGATTTGTTTTTCCCTTTTCCTTTCCATTTCTTTCGATGAGAAGATAATGTGCCTCTCCTCTTCATCATCTTTGTTGTACATAGCTTCCTCTTGTTGCAGTAGATTCACTAACTTGTCAAAACTCACTATGTCGATCTGACAAGTTTAGTGTTGTCACAAAAATGTGGTATGAAGGAGGGAGTGCTCTCAAAATAATGGGAACAAGATTTGTATCAGTGACCTCCTCTCCTAGGGCTAGAAGTGAAGCCCTCAATTATGTAACTCTTCTTAAAAAAGCTTCTATTTTCTCATTTTGTTTGAACTTTAGTGTGTGTAACTGACTCTACAAATTTAGTATGACATTCTTGTTTTTGGCCTCTTACATTGTGCTGAACTTATCCCATACTTCTTTGGTGATTTTGGCATCACGAATGTGGGGTTGCACATCATCGACACTGCAAACAAGATTATCAGCTTGGCCTTCTAATCGGATCTATCAAATTGTCGTTGTTGGGTTGTATCAGTTGTTGATCTGGTTACAGAACCATCCACAACATTCCAAATCTCTTCAAACTCAAGTTGTGTCTTGATTTTTGTCTTCCATGTTGCATAGTTATTTCCTCTTAGAAGTTGAGAATCTGGAAGAAAGAACTTGGGGGCATTGGTGCCCATTTTGTAGAATCAACTGACAAAGGGTAAGGCTCTTATCACTCCAGGTATACGGTCTCCCAATCTATATACCGTCAATCCGATATACCAAACCTTTCTATATACACGCCCTTCCGATATACCCATCGATATGTGGAAGAAGCTCGCCCTTTCTATATACTCGAAAGTACATGAAAGAGGCGTTAACATACGTGAAAGAATCCGATATGTGGTACCAAGACAATATTGAAAGGGTGCATGTGATTATTGACACCGGCTCAAAGAAATATCCTCATACGCATGCGTAACTTCGCTATATACTCGAATAATTTCTCAGTTCAGATTTAAGTCGAGCAATCGTTCACAGATGGATGGGAGGGCTCAAAGTGTGTACATTGTGTCCTTATTACTCCCTATCGATTTAAAGGGTCGATGCCCAGATGACATTGTTGCAGCTATATTAGGCATTAAGTGTAGTAGTAGTCACGATAACTTTACCTGTAAGTGCTTCCTAGAGGCACTGTTTATACTAAACGTTGCGAATGAGATCCGAAGATCTCGTGAGTGATTCAGAACCAAATTTTTATTATTTTTGAGTACAAATCTCTACCAATTTTAAAGTTACAATGGTTTGCGGTTGAATATGGCAACCTACAAATTAGTAAAATACATTGAAATATGTAATTACATTCAAAATTCTAAAAAATTGAATGGCATGCAAAAAAATTGTTTTTTTTTTTGGGCCCTAATGGCCTCCTAAACTCAATGTGGCTCCACTGAGAAAAAAAAACCACTAAACAATGGCTTAAAATGCAGTTTTGGATCACCCCTCCTTTGGGAAAAAATGCTCAGAATCAAAAAAATAAATGAAATGGGAGAGAAAAAAAAAAATTACCCCAAAATAGGGTTTTCTCCTCTAAAATGGTTGGGGTTTGGAGACAGGTAGGTTGTTTAGCAGTGATTTGGGTTGCTATATGTGCCATAAAGTTGGGTAGATCCGCCAATTTTCAAACAATATAAATTAGTGCATTTAGGGGGGGTTCGAACCACAAACCTCGCTCACCCAAAATTCTCCCAAACCACAATGGCGCTTGATGCATTTAGACAAAAGTGAAGCAATTTGTCTTAAACTAAAAAATAAAGTCGACTAACCTGTAAACACAGTCGACTTGGCTGCTGACTGGGAGGATGCACGTGGCGGTGTGACGTGTTCAGAGGCGGACTTAGGGCTACCTACGTAGAAAACGGATCTGAGTCGGTTTGTTTATCCTCTTTTTGCAATGAAATCCGTCACTTAATTGTTTTGCAGGGAGATCAATTTATTTCCTTCACTTTATTGATCTGCCTCTTCCGTTTTTGTATTGCAGGGTCGTTTGAAGGTATTTGCTCGCCGTCACTTTTGAGTAATCTTTCCACCGTTTTATTTATATGCAGAGTCTATAAAACGACTCAGCCGTTTAGTATTTTTTGATGCCTTTAAAGCTTTTGAACGTCGTTGTGCAGGGGCTCGATGGAAGATCCTTCACCGTTTTGTTGGTGTTTTATTCACTTTGTTTGTTTGTAGGACTCGCCAATGGCTCGGAGGCAGGATTGAACGTGTCAGCTCAATGCTAGGTCAATGCAAATGCAGAGGACTCCACATGGCTCGGTTGTATAGTTGGTGGGCTCGAATGTTGAAAAACTCGGTTGAATTAACACTCGGCTCGGTGTGGATGCAACGATATTACAACTCGGCTGCACTCGTTGTTACTCGCTTAGGGTGTTTGCACGCCCAATGTTGGCTCGATCCAACAATGAAACCACCAATGCAAATCGGTCTGGATCCCTTTGCAAACAACTCGGTCAGAGGAACCAGCTCAGTATAAGACAATGTAACTCGCAAAGGAGCTCAGTCAGAATGGCTATGTGGACAGTTCGGTGGGGGCTCGTTTAATAGCTCGCCTCCAAATGCAAAACTCATTCAAAACCACAATCCCTGCAAAAAAAAAAAAATAAGTTTTGAAACTGATTGGCTTCCAGGAAGCAAATTTTCCTAGTGCAGGGGGCACCAAGGCAAAAAAAAATGCTTTACTTTTACTTGGAGAATAAATAGGAGGTTGTGGGGATGCAAGGACGTTCTGGGAAGCTGCTGAGGCAACACAAGCTCTCCTGGAGTGTAGAATCTTCTCCAAAAAAATTCTTCCTTCTGCAACCTCTCTCCAACCTTCTCTACTCACGGGCTGATCAACCACTCTGGTGCCAAATGAAAGTATCGAAAAGGATGGAACCCTCGATACTTTTATCAATAAACAATCAAAATCATTTACAATAGTGCGGGTTGTGATATTTATAGATATTGGGCAAGGTTTACAAACAAAGAGAAGTTGCACAAAGGGCAACCAAAAACCACTTACAAAATAATACGACAAAAAATATTGTTATAATTATATAACAACAATAAACTCATATGAGAATAATATGACAAATATGGTTTATAAAACCATATAACAATAATCAACTAATTACCAAAGGTAATAATACAATTTAAAAATATTACAAACTATAACTATTAGAAAATATTTATGATCCACAAATCCCAGTGTCCCACTAACACTTTCTTGGACTTAATTAGTGTTTCATCCCAAGACACAAAATGTTATATTAGTTAGAAGTGTTGTTTGTGCAATCTATTATTGGATTTTTTTATTTTTCAACATGTTACCTCGAAGTTCTAGTTGTGTTGATGCGGGAAGTCACATTTAGAATTGTTCATCTCCCACACACTATCGAACATCGCTTGCGGGTTTTCAAATAAGTACCATACCATTGTTTCATCCTATATAAGAGATTGACGTAATTATAGGGCTATTATAAGTTTTCAATGGAATCCTTTTCAAGACATGATAAGGTTGTAGTCTAAGGAGTTCACCCATTATTCGCGAGAAAATTGATACATAAATGCCAATTTTGCAAGAAATGTATATACATAGATTGTTCAACACAAGAAGATTATGTCCATATTTTACCACAATATTAAACTAAATAATGGCATAAAATATATCAATATACTTTCTCTAAAGATGATAAATATAAATGGAAATGCAAACTATATTCATAGATTGTGAAGAAAAGTACAAGGTAGGGTATATTATTTCCTTCTAGTTGCAATGTTCAACAAATAGCTATTAATTATCAAATAAAGACCCATCTTCATTTGATCTTCTACAATATTTGTATAGTCATTCATGACTCTTCATGTAAGGAAATTACTTAGATAGTTATGAATATCAACAAAAATAGAACACCAAAATATAGAGAAATGATCACAATATGCAAGTATAATTACTCACCACTTTGAGGGTGAAACCTCCAAACCATACAAAGAAGACTCAAGTGCTCAATATGATGTTTAACTACTCCTTAATACCTCAAATATATACTCTTCCTATATAATATCAAGGTTGACTGCTAAACATATGAAAGCATAAATGGATGAAATATGACAAGAAAAGTGATTATGTAAACCACAAGTTGGCTTTATATATCCATTATAGCCTATATGACTAAGGACACAACATGCCCCTCCTTGAAGAAACATTGTCCCCAATGTTGGCAAGCCACAAATTTCTTTGCAAAAATGCTTCATCCTCCCATGTTGCTTCTTGATGTGTATATTTTCCACTTGATCGGAGACTCGGTAATAAATCTTATCCTTAGTATTTTGGTGTGCATCTAAATGATCCTTTCAAGTTTGAATAGGAGCCTTCCCTCCTCGTCCAACTCGGGAAAAGCTGATTGGATTGAAATATTCTACCCAATGAATTTCTTCAAGCAAGAAACATGGAAGATTGGATGTATTTTAGTTTTGTGAGAGAGCTCCAACATGTATGCCACACTACCAATATTCTACAAATCTGGTAAGGACCATAATATTTAGGTGCAAGTTTATTATCCTTCTTTTGTTGTTTTAAGGGCAACTGCTTATATGGCTGCAATCATACAAAAATAAAGTCTCCCACTTCAAATTTTCTCTCACTATGGTATTGAGATCAACTTGTTTCTTTATACGGGTTTACTGTCATTGCCAAATTCACTCTAAAGCTAGAGAGTACCTCATGTTGGTGCCAAATGTTATCTTTGATTGCTCTAACTTTAGGTTTTACCTTGAGCTAGAAATGAGTGATGGAGGATGATACTCGTATAGTGCCAAAAATGGAGAAATTTTGGATGAGGTATGAAATGAAACATTATACCAGCAATCATGAGTGATAACCAATGCACCCATCGTTATTATTTATCCAAAGTAAAACATCGAAGATACCCCTCTAAACATTTGTTTACCACCTCATTTTCAAAGACATCGATTAAGGATGATAAGATGAACTACGAGCTAATTGGATACCCAAACAAGAGAACAAATGATTAAAAAATGTTAATAAATATAGGGCCAAGGTCACTTACTTTATAAATTTAGGTCTGCCATGAAGATTTTGAAATGTATCCATAAAAGAGATGGCAACTGTATTAATTGTAAAAGAATGAGTTGGGGCACAGATTGAGCATACTTGGAAAGTCTATCCACTACGACCATTATTACACTTTTCCCTTTTGATTTCAGTAATCTTGTGATGAAATACATAAAGAGCTCTTCCCATCTAAAACTAGGAGCAGACAAATGTTATAAGAGACCTTCCGTCTTAATGATCTCACCATTATTATGTTGGCACACCAAACCTTCTACCATAAATTTACAAACATCACCTTTCACCCCTACCAAAATTAATATTGTTTAACTCGATGATAAGTTTCAAGAATCGAGAATGGCCACCTAGTGGCAAAGAATGTATCTTGGAAAGAACATGATGTCTAAGGGTGGAGTTCTTACACAAATAGAACATGTCCTTGTACCACAATGTATTACCCTTTCATCTAATTTTTTAGATATGATAGGATCCTACTTTGGAGATTCTGAATGAGATTACTGGTCTTTATATCTTTCTTGAATTCTTCCTTTGCTTGATCTACCTAGTTTTCCTTCAATATAGTGATGGCACACAACAATGCTTCGTGGACTCATCCCTCTAGATAGTGCATCGAAACCGCATTTTCTTTCCCTTTCTTATAAATGATCTCAAAGTGATACCTAACATCTATCTCACCCATTGTTTTCTCTTCTTAATATATTTGTTGCTCCAAGAAGTATTTTAGACCATTATGATTTTCTTTTCCTTGAAGTGTCTACCCATCAAGTATGGTCTCTATTATTTTACTACATGCAAGATTGTCATCATTTCCTTCTCATGGATAGGCTTCAACAATTTATTTTGTTTTAGTTGATCGCTCTTGAATGTTTTGGGATGTCATTCTTGCATGAGTACTACCCCTATACCTTTTCTTGAAGCATCACATTCAATTATGAAGGTCTTGGACAAATGCGAGGCTCTTGTGTTGGGGTGGTGCACATCACCTCCTTTAATTTTTAAAATGCCTTGGAAGCTTCCTCATTTGAATGAAAGGATTCTTTCTTTAATAATGTTGTGAGTGGCATTGTTATACTACCATATTTCTATACAAATTTGTGATAGTACATTGTGAGCACTAAGATACCTCGTAAATTCTTGAGGGTCTCGAGAACTTCCCATTTCACCATGGCCTTGATTTTGCGAGGCTCCACCTTGATACCATCATGAGATGTGATATGGCCCAAGTATTTCACTTCCTTTACCCCAAAATAACACTTCAAAGGCTTTGCATACAATTGACATTTCTCCAAAAATTCCAAGATTGTATTTACATGATGTATATGTTACTCCCATAATTTGCCATAGATTATGATATCATTAAAAAAACCTAGACAAAATTCCATAGGAATGGTCAAAATACATAATTCATTAAACTCTAAAATGTAGATGGTGCATTAGTAAGGCCAAAAGGCATCACTAGAAATTCATAACGACATTAATGAGTTCTAAAGGTTGTCTTATAAATATCCTCTTCCTTTACTCTAATTTGGTGGTGCCCATGGTAAATATCTAGTTTTGTAAAATAAATTGCACCATACAACTCATATTACAAATCATTGTTAATTTCTCTATAGTTAGGACACATGCACCACTTACCATCCTTCCTACGCACCATCACCACTAGAGAAGAATAAACACTTTGACTATGAAAAGTAATACTTGTTTCCAACATTTCGTCCATCATCCTTTCAATCACTCTTTTTTGCACATATGGGTATCTATAAGGCATGATGTTGGGGGTTTTCTTCTTGGAACTAACTAAATGGCATGATCGCGGTCTCTTTTGGGGCCTGTGATCCTTTAGGCTCCTCGAAAACAATTGTGTGTTTATCAATAACATTTTGAAGATTAGGATGTGTGATTGTATTTGGTGGTTGAACTTCCATGGAGAATAATCGTGCTACGAATCCTTTGCCCCACATTTTTAAGGATCTTACGCATTTGGTGTGAGATAACCAATTGAGGATATTTTACCTATAGTCCTCAAAGTTCAAATTATCTTCCTTCATAATGAAAGCATGTGAATAATTCCTATAAATTTATCTCTATGGTGCTCAAAGTTGTGAGCCATTGAACACCTAAGACAATATCAGCTCTGCCCATGGGAATAGAGAACATAGGGGACTACATTTGTAGCCACCCAACACAAGTCTAATTTTAAGGCATTTCCCTAAACATTGAACTATACCACCATCTACAATCATTAGTTGAAATTCGAGTGTTAGGTAGATGAAACAATTTATCCTTATTCCCAACATATTATTGATGAAATTATGTGTACTCCTAGAATCAATCAATACCGTCACCTTATGTTTCCTATGGTAACCCACCACCTGAAGGGTTTGTGGAGTGTTAATACCAGATAGAGCATGCATGGGATAGTTGGTTAGGGTTCTTCAAATTATTCCTCTGGTTTTTCCACTTCATTACTTGGTGTTTCCTCATCTTCTTCCTCCCCACCGGAAGAAGATGAGGAAACACCAAGTGATGAAGTGGAAAAATAATTTATTTGGCCCTTGGTCTGTTGTAAAAATAAATTATAACTCTACGGGTAGATAAGGGAAGAAAAAGTAATGTCGATCGAATGCATTGCCATTTGAGAAGATTGTAAATTTTGTTTGCAGTTATAGAATAATGTAAAGAAAATCCTAGTGATTGTTATTTAAGAAGTGGTTGAGTAGACTTTAAAGGAAGACACCTCACTTTTGAAAATATTTGTAAAAAGTTTTGACTGACGAAAGCATTGCTTGTACAGTTTTTAGCCATGAGGCTAGGAGGGAGGTGATGTTTTGAGAATAAATTTGTATTCAGGGTGTATTATTTATCGAAGACAGCAACGGGGAATGCATAAAGATGTAGTTGCATGCGGAGATCATAGACGAGGGGGATGCAGTAACTCTGCAAGAAGTGATAGGACTATTGATGATTCAAATTCATCTTGTGTTGAGAGCAAGGATTCGCCGAAGACGGCAAGGCCCCATCATTAGTTTGGTGGTGCATCAAAGCTGTCATTATCTACTCTGCCTGCTAGTTAACTGTTGATCGTCGTTCCAATATTCCGGCAAATTCCTTTCCCAATCCAGATTCCAGTTTTTGAAATTTCTTGTGGCTGCCTGATAATGTTTTTATTCTATATGGATGTGTAATTAGTAAAAGACAAAAATCCGATTTGTAGAGTTAATGGTAGAGGTGAAAACCACTTTTTAATGAAATGAAGTTGGTCTTTCCTATGTCCTTAGGAGTTCATATTTTGTCAAATTTGTCGTCAACCGAATTTTAACCATGCACAGCATAATGTCAGACTGTAGGACCATTTCCCCTTCATTAAAACTATAGCCTTTGGTTTTTATAATATGTTTCGGGTCTATGTAGTTCTCCAACAATGTGCAAATGAATTTTCAAAGGTTTACAACACCAAGCAGTAAAGAGCAAAATGGGAGTGAATAACAGTAGTTGATTTTTATTTTTAGTTGAGTGAATAGCAACATAAATAAACTAAACTACTTGGCATTATTATTTAGGTGAATTGCACAAAATACCCATTATCCTGCTTGCAAGTAATTATGCTGAAGGCGTGTTTCTACCTGAGAAAAACTTTGACGACGACGGTCAGTTGTTTCACCTGCTTCGTCAAGGTGGGGCTGTACAACGAAGCCAGCACTGGTGTCCACAAACGATAAAATAAACTCACAAATGGAACCATGGTTTTATGTCATCGTGCCACCTGCCTTGCCATCTCCCGCCACCTATCCTGCTCCGCAGCCTTTTCTACCCGTTTCTATTACGTCTGGTAACGCTTATGCTTGTTTGTTGTCTCTCTGGAAGTAGAAAGAATGTCGTCTCTTATAATTTTTGTTTTTATCTTTTGTGCAGTGGATGATGAGTACATTATTGTTGGATCAGCTAACATCAACCAACGATCTATGGATGGTGCAAGAGACTCTGAAATAGCAATGGGAGCTTGCCAACCGTGTTATCTGGCTTTACAAGAGCCTGGTAGGGGCGAAATCCATAGTTTCAGAATGTCTATCTGGTATGAGCATACTGGAATGCTAGACAATTCGTTCCTTAATCCCCAGAGCGTAGAATATATCCGCAAAATGAACAAAATAGAGGACCGATATTGGGATTTATCTCCCTCGCTTTGGAAACTTTCCCGACACAAAGGCACGCGTTCTGGGCACCAAATCAGATTACATGCCTCCCATTTTGACCACATAAGGAATTTATTGTCAAGCAGCTGTTAGATCTTGCAGAATTTAGGCTACGTGGAGAACTGATACACTTTCTTCTCCTATAAACATTGATAGTCTCACAACAGCTTGTGAATATGTTTGAATTTCGTGAATTTTTGTTTTTAATGATTTATTTATAATAAACGCAATTAATTTTCCCAATTCTACCAAATTAAACTAAGCTTAATTGCATGTATAGTTATAAACAAACATACCAGGAGGTTAATGCAGCCAAGGCGGCCATTTGGAGGCGACGTGACAGGTACCACTTTCTTTGGTTTTGCTAACGGCATGGCAAGAGGAATGGCTCCTCGAGCCAGGCTAACCATTTATAAAGTGTGATGGCAACAAGACTGCGAGGACATTGAGATAGCAGTTACCATGGAACAAGCGGTTGGAGCCATTGGAATCTCTTTGCAAGTCTAAATTGAACATATCCTGCAATCATGGCATTCCATAAGACCACATCTCTTTGAGGCATTTTGTCAAACAGTTCACGTACATTGTTAATGCTTCCACATTTTGCATACATGTCTACAGGGCACTTGCAACTACATCATTCGAAAAAACTCCATTCTGGTTACACCCGCCAATGCTCTATTTGCTACGTAATCTACCCAACCACATTAACATTTAATCCCTCTCATATAGTAAAGGAGTTGAACTCCAGATTTGATTACATCTGCTTGGGATAGTCCTTTTTGTCAGAGCGTATGTTGATTTTATTAATATTTTATAAGAAAACTATACAAAACTCTTTAAACAACATACGTAGATTTCATTCCCCTATTTGGACTACTGCTTCAGCTTTAGTGTTATCTTCCTTCACTTTGAATGTCATCACAGATTCTGAAACTAAAATTGATTTCAGGATAGCAAAAACAAAAAAAAAACTAAGATGTTATTAAACACAACCATCTATTCTCTGCTTGGATTTATTTCTTGGTTTTTGAGGGTTTAGAAATTCCATTTTTAAAAGTGTTTCATGTTTTGGGATGAGTTTTATTGTTCATGGATGGTTTGGAGTTTCTGTTGTTTTAAATGTATTTAGGATTTTGACATACAAAAAAGTATTAGATCATAACATCATTAGATTTCATACGGTAAATCTAGAGGATTGGAATATATGAATTACAAATATGATGGATACTTCAACCCCATAACAGAGGTAAGAGCTAGCAAAGCTCAATTCAATGGTGGATCTTGCCTACTACACCTGGTGCACTAGACAACTACGTAACCATTACATAGATGAGAAGTTGGATATGATTATTGTCTTTCATCAATGGTTCATTATACTTATCAAATATAGGCTAGGGTGGGTGAATCCACACATTTGAATCATTGGTATATTGCTTTGCATCTGCACATTAGGCAAACTAAAAAGGACAATTCGAGAATAAAATAACGTTAGAATATATTTTCCTAAAAGCATTCCCAGTCCAAAAATATCGAAAGGCATCAATCAAACGATGTAGAACACTTGATTTACACAATATTGTGTACAAGATCATTTCCAAATTAATGTTGATTACGATAGAAAACTTTCTCTAACATATAAGTACTTCATCTCAGTTAGTATTTGTCCAGAACAGAAGATGAAAGATGGAGAAGGTGAGTATGCCCTTGATTGGAAAGCACAGTCAATTTTCAAATAGACATGTATACTTATTGTTCTCCTTTTGACTTAAATATCTGCCCATAAGTTTTTGGTCCTGATTTGATGTACATGGACTTAGGTGTATGCAGACAGTGAAAAAGTTCCCATTAGACAAATTGTAATAGAGGTTAATATGAATCATCTTGAAGGAACATATGCTCTCATTTTCAAGAACCCACTCTACCCAAATGAGGTGGTTACATGTAAACGTGGTAGTCCATTGCTACTTGGTGTTAAGGTAAGTTGTTTGCATTATTCACACATACTTTGTCTCAACATAGTGAAGAATCATTTATTTTGATCCAAATCAGAGAAGGGGAAATGGTTACCAATGTTATATAGTATGCAATGATTATGTGTAGTATATCTGGATGCATCTGTGTTGTATCCTTTCTACGTTGAACTATATGTCAAAAAACATAATAATAGAATTGGTTGGATAATTTGTTTTGGATCTACATCATAGAATGCAGTCTTGTTGAGTGCTTTAGAAGTGTTACAAGTTGTGCTCTTCAATTGGGACGCTTAACCTCACAAACCAATTTACCACAAACTTCCATTTCCATTCTTGTTGACTCGGAATTCTAATGCATATTTCCATTTTCCATGTTTTTAGAAAACAACAACAACATAACTTATCAATAATTCTCGACAATAGCGCTAGCTATCTAGAGTAAACTCTACTATCTGAGTACATAACTGCAACTCGGTGCCAAGTGCAAACACCAAATGGAGCCTCTTAAAATGTACAACCCCAAACTCGAAGCTTGTTAATATAAATAATCCTCTTCTTAGTTACAAATGTACAACTACTGCATCCACATGTACATAGTGCCTTACAAGCCCAATTTGGTTGTGTAAATATTGTTTATCCATTTCAAACAAAGTGAAGATAATGTAAACCATAATATATGATTAATATAATAACAAACAGTTCTAATCTTGACGGGAACTCTTTCTTCAATACATCTCTACCTATTTTCCCACATATAAATGTCGAATATGATAGCAAACTGTTTTCATTGTTCTTTAAATCTTTGGTTTTATTCTTAAATCAAGTAGATTACTGAATTCAGGATTGTTGTTTGTGAATAGAATTATAATTGGAGTTCCAAGATTATTTTATAAATCTTTGGTTTTATTGTTCAAGTGTTAAATTGCATAGATTATTGAATCCAAAATTATATTATACATCTTTAGTTCTATTGGTTTTATTCTAAAATTGAGTAGATTGCCAAATATAGTCTATATAAATAAACATGTGAGAACCAACCTCCATTCCCTACATTTTGTAACCTTGAACTTAAGTACTTGAGGAAGCTGGGTTTTCAGGTATGCATTAGTGCACAAGCAGATGTAGAAAGAGATTGAACAAGTGATGAATCCTCTAGATTCCCTCAATTATATAGGTCAAGCACGAGTCATACTCATTCACATCAGCTTTTGTTATGTTGCAAAAAACTAAAATAACACTAAATTCATACCAAAAAATGATGATTGGGATTGAGAGGTGTTGAAGAGATAAATTAATTGCAAAAAAACCTATTGAGTATTTTCCTCCTCTGGTGAAAATGAGTTTTACAGGAGGTGAATCGTAAGAAAGTTTCAAACATAACCTTCTTACATCTTCCGACATTGCACTAAAGATAATATCAAATCCAATGGGATTATAATGGTCCTCCCTAGCTATCTTTCCAATATTTTCTCTTAAAAATCTCAAACCTATGGAGAAATTAGGAAATAACCTCAACAAATTACAGGAGATGTCGGATTTATTTAGCCTTGAAATCATATTGATTTCTGTCTTTAAGTAATAGCCAATACATGAAGGCTTCACAACAAGTTCAGGCCCAACCAATAAAATTATGGTCACCAAGAGATGTCGCATAAGAGTGTGATGACAGGGGCGGGGGCATCATTTTGAAACAGAGTTTATGGGAGCATATGAATAAAAGTATGGTTGTATTTAAAGTAGAGCGTTTTGATTTCGATGTCACTCGATCATACATGCCCACGGGAGGTCCCAAGTTGGTTACCATAATAAGGCATGGGAACCTCTTTTTATCCACACAAGTCTATGTTAATCAATTTGTAGAAGACTAGATTGCAAACCAATTAGCAACACATTATCTAAACTTTAATGAGCTTTTTCCCTTTTTATAGAGAATGCAACTACAATAACACTCTATCAACATTAACATCATCATAATTTATCTTCCTTATCACTAAACCATACCCCATTAAATTATTATCTAATTGTTTGAAGATTTACTTGGAAGGAATGATTCATTTCGCACTTGTATTCTCAATGCCTCTACATGAAACTTGTACATTAAAAAAACATAATGTGTCAGTTCAGGTAACACTCTTGTACCAAAAAATAGTATAATTTTATAAAAGTTTAAATTTTATACCAGTTTGTATTTAAAATACAACTTCTTAGTCCAACACCATCTCCATTTCAACTTTGTAGAATTGATACCTCTAATTTCTTTGGTCAGCACCTCTATATGAAATGTAGAAAACACCAAGCAATTACCTTGCATTACATTCCCAACTCCTGATGCCCCAATCACGATGTAACCTTGCTCCTCTCGGAGCGACCACTAGTTGTAATTTAACTTGTTATTATCTATTTGGTAGTTGTTTTGGTTGGCTACTTTCATGCATTTGTGTACAGACATCTCTCTCCATTCATGTCCCATATGATAGTATTATCATTGCAAGAATCAAGATTAAAAGGGAAAACATTAGCATTGGAACTCGAAAATTTTATAGTAACAAAACTGACTAAACATTTTGCATACTTTATTTAGTATAGTTGTTAGTTCTAAATTCTTGTTCTAATAAATTTTACAATAACAAATTCATCAAAGATTAAAGAAATCTTTATTGATGGAAATATGAGCACAAATCTCTGAAATTAATGCAAAATTGGTTCGGAGCTTTACACATTAAACATTTCAACTAGCATCATAATCGATGACAAATGGGTATAAGTCTTAGCAATGCATAGTTGTTTGATCTTGATGTCTAACAAATCTCATAGCATTATTTGAGCAGTTTCATTCACCTTGTAACTACATCCTCTGTATTTTTATAAGTTTGCAAGTGTCGGCTCCCTTTATCCTGCATTTTTTTCTTGTCTTGTTGATTCCTCAATATTTAACTTTGAGAATGTTCTCGAGTTGTTATGATGAATCGGCGAGAGTGTGGTGAGATGCATTTGACATTACTCATATTTACATAATTCTACTTTATAAGCTTCAAACACTTATTTTTAACCAAAATTTTATTTTAGTTTTTCATGTCATTCTATCTTAGTTTTCTTTTTAATTTCAAACACTATTTTTCTTTTGTGTTATGTTGTTTGTTAATATATCCATTGTCAATAAGTTGTGGTGCAAGAATATTGTAAAATTTGACTCATATTTTGTATCTCTTTTACTTTTCCATATGCAAAAGTTACATTTCTTGCATTTACATATGTGTAATTGAAAAGATGATTTCCATAGAAAATTTTATTCGAAAAAAAATCATTGTAAGAAGATATCTTCATTTTGTTGAAGGTACATCTAATTTGTCTTATTAGTGATCATTTCAGTATCTTTATTTTAGAGATTTCTATACTTTTAGAGAAGGTTTTTTTAATAGTAAACACTACCATCAAAATACTAGAGATGCTAGATTAGTTATAAAAAAAAGTGCAGGATAATACCATTTGCGCTCCTTTATTTTTAGGTAATTTCATATTTTCTATATTAATTATAGTTTCAAGCATTGTTTTTCTTTTGTGTGGTGTTGTTTCTTAATATATTATCTGTCAAAAACTTATTACATCAGTAACATTGTAGCATTTGCCTCATATTTTGTTTTTAGATTTTAAATTTTACTTTGCCAAATTATATATGTGAAGTTAAGAAACATTGTAAGGTTGCAATTGTATGTAAATTGGAAAAAAAAATAGCTCCTTGTCCCACTCCTATTTCTTCTTTCGGTATATGGGGGCATGTTCCTTTGTCAAAGCCAAGAATCATTGTGTGCTAAAGGGCTTGCCTCTTATGATGCCACATCGATACGCCCCTAGTTGGGTGGTAGACTATATTACGCATAAGTTGTTAAAGTTGCCTCCCGAAGAGAAATTTCCCTTTCGCCATGTCATCTTGCATAGTTTTCCGAAACATGCATTCTAAAATGGTTTGTTCCTTTCCATATGTTTGCCATCTTAGTTTATGGTTATTTTTGTTCTCGTTTTGCCTCATAACATACTAATGTACATTGTTTGCTTTTTTTGCATGGTTGGTTTTCTATTTAGTTGTTTTATTGGTTGCTAAAAATGAAAACACAAAGTTTCACCCATATTGCTTCGGTTGGAATAATGTTGAAAACACTTTGCATTTTCGTAGGGAAGATGCATTTAGACGATGCTAGTTTATTGTTAATGTTTTGCACTACAAGAAAAGTAGACCTCCAAAACCAGAAATTGTAAGAATGGTGAAGGAAGACTTGACTTGGTTTGCTAGATAAATATGTGGTTTACCTCACAAAATTTTGTACTATTTCCCCCACTCTATAGGATTTGGCCTGGCTTATGACTCCATGGAAGATGCAAAAAATATGAGCCTCCCCACAAATTAAATAAAATGGGCATTCTAATCCAAAAACTTGAAATTTGTAAAGGAACCAAAGAAATGTGCTAAGAAAATCTTACAAGGAAGCAATTCAAAAAAATTCATTAAAAATAAGAATGTATAGTTTCTCCTTCTCCATATTTGCCATTACATATCGTATTTTGTCTTTGTTATAAACTATCAATTTAAAGCTTTTATATGGAAAAAAGAATGTGTACGTATATGTCGTTCAGAACGATCCTTTTTCCTAAAATGTTGTATGTGTCGAATGTTTTTCCATCATTCATGCTAACAAATATTGTGCTTGAAAGAATATGGTCTTGGTGTCATCTCTTCTTTTGATTGATATAGGGCTGCATAGTTAACAAATATGTAAAAAAATAACATCTTTTGAAATACTTCATTTATTTTGGTGTTCATTTTTACTTTTGTAACTTGGCCATCTTCAATATTCGTCATATTCAAGACCTTTTAATTGGTGTTATTCCTTTTTATTTTCTATGACTCATTCATGTAATGACATTCTTAAAATTTTGATTATTTGTAATTTTATTTTAATTATGTGTTATGAGCCTCCTCTTTTATATGGTTACTGAGCCTCCTCTTTTATATGGTTACGAGCCTCCTCTTTTATATGGTTCTTACTATAGAAAATTATTTATAGAACTTTAAAAATCAATATATGCAAAAAACCTAAATTAATATACAAAAAAACACTTGCGTGTGAGCAATTCAAAATTTCTTGGTGAGAAGTCAATTTATAGTTGGCCTTTTAATCAAAATTGTCATTGAAAATAAGAATGTATTCTTTCAAGCCATTCCTACAAAATAAGTGGTTTCAAATATTATAGTCTTGGTGTTGCATGTTTCCTTCATTTATATACATTTGCATATGTGACAAATGTGTAAAAGCAATGACACATATTTTCTCATAATCGCTAGATATTGATTTCCACATATACTTTTCTAACTTTGACTTTTTCAAGGTCCTTCACATTCACAACCTTTTACCTGTTGTTATTTCTTTTTTCATGGCGTTCTAAAAATTGTCAATGTTTATAGGTCTTTTTGATTTATGCATTATGAGTCTCTTCTTTTTTATGCTTTCTATTATACGACATATTTTTTATGCATTTTTAACAATAGAAAATTATATTCTATGATTTGAAGATTCTAATTAACTATCTAATTTTTATACTTTATTGTCTCTAAGTGTGGTTATTTATAACAAACAACTTAAGAAATGAACTTTCAACCAAAATTTTCATTGAGAATAAGTATCTATTATTTCAACTTGTGCTTAAAAAAAACGGGTTCAAATATTATACTCTTCGTGTTGCCTTTTTCCTTCATTTATATACATTTTCATAGGTGACAAATGTCTAAAAACAATAACACATTTTTCCTAATAATCGTTGGATGTTCATTTCCATATATACTTTTGTAAATTTTAATTTTTCAAGTT
This sequence comes from Taxus wallichiana var. yunnanensis, assembly GCA_018340775.1. NCBI lineage: Eukaryota > Viridiplantae > Streptophyta > Pinopsida > Cupressales > Taxaceae > Taxus > Taxus wallichiana. The sequence continues at coordinate 81,785,458 of CM031244.1, forward strand.
CCTTCACATTCACCACATTTTACTTCTTGTATCTTTCGTCGTAGCATTCAAAAAATGTCAATATTTCTAGGTTTTTTTGAATTGTGCATTATGAGCCTCTTCTTTCTTATGATTTCTATAACACAATATTTTTTGCATTTTTAACAATATAAAATTATATTCTATTATTTGAAGATTCCAATTAATTATTATACTTTTAAACTTAGGTTAAATTTTATAAAATTAACTCTTCCATCACATCCTTATTTGGTCGACATACATTTAGATAGTATCTCATACATTTCAATTGTTGTTTTTGTGTTTCACTTGTTAGTTTTGCAAAGTAAGATGATATGCAATACCTCATAATTTTCTTTTCTTCTTAAATAAGAAATTGGAGTTTGTATATCAAAATACTTAAATTTTTATATAGATAACATGGAAAACAATTCATACTTCGACGTAGGAGGTTAAGGGACGATCGGAGGCGATTGGCGCAGCCGGGATGTCTCCATTAATGAATCTAGATCAATGATGAATGACCACAGAGAGCAGATATCGGGCCAACTGATCGATTGACCAAATATAATATAGATCTATATAGCTATATATAGAAATAGAAATTTCAGGCCCCTGAATAGTTTGGGCCCATATCCCTGGTTTGCTACGCTCACTCACACCCATATTGGATTTCGCAAATACATTTTCTCTTTTATGCTCTATATTTGTGCCATTAATAAATTTTCCATTGATTTCGTTCACGTATCTTCATCTCTAATCCGACAAAAATTTATAGAAATTGTAATGGAATCTTCTTTTTACTCTTTATTTTCAACTACTTTTTCATTCTTCGTGATTTCTTTGAATAGTTCATTAAATTAATCCTGATCGCAATATTCATAATCGATTGTAAGAAATTGTTGCATGCATTTGATCTAGTTTTAGAATAAGCCCATAGTTTCTTCAAATTTATTTAAATGGTGAACGTCTCAAAAAATAATTTCATAGTTTTGTTCAAGTTTCTAAATAATCATTTTATGATCATCAAAGTTAGATACGGATGCATTTTATATCCATTTGGTTTTTCTTGCACTCGTAATGGAAACCTCATTGTCGGAGGAGGGATTGTCCACATGGTTTCAGGTCAAGCTACTATTGAACCAACATTGCAATTATTAAACCTTGAGCCGATTCGATTAACTCTCGCATTTGGAAATCAACACTGTGTACACCGATGAAGTGCACTTTGAGGTGGTACTACTCCTGTAAGGTTGCAAGTCATATTATTGATAACAAAATACAAAACAAATATATTAAATAAAATTACCCAAGTTCCTTTATAGAATGGTTAAACACGAATTGTAAGTTACTCGTCTCTTATTAATATATGTTCTAAAAGGATTTCCCTTTTTTCATTATTTTTCTAACTATAATAAATTGTTCTTTGTACGACTATTCTTGTCTTTGGGCTGAAAGCATTGAATATTTGCATATACAAATTGGTGAACCTACTCGACCTCCATACCATGTTATTCGCAACAACGAAGATAGTTCTACATGTTGGAAATATGCATGTGTTGCATATTTAATTCAACCATGACTTTTTGGGAAAGCTAATTTTAGCTTTAGTCTTGTTTTAGTTTACTTTAGTTAAGTTAGCTTTATCTTATTTTTATCATTAGATTTAATTCAAATAAATGCATTTTAAATCATGCATAGCATGCAACTATTTTAAAGCATGAGTTTAGATTTAGAATGCTCGGTTGAAGAGGCATTAGTGGGTGAGTTATTCTATTTAAATAACAGCAATTGTAATTGCTTTGTATGCACACACAAAGGTGTGAAATCTGCACTGTGAAGCAAGGATGTGCATTGAAAGCACAGTGCACACACACGCTTGATTGTAAAGAGCTGAAGCTCTAAGTATGATGAAGCTTTTATTAATGGAGATTATGCTGCACAGATCTTTGGTTCGAATATTCATATGTTTATGCAAGTTATTTAATTGTTCTGTTTATTTATTTTATGTTGTTTGTTGTATAAGACTGCAGATTTTCTACAAATTGGTATCAGAGTGAGGTTATTCTAGCAACTTATTAAATTGGTAGCAAGCTATGGCTTCTACATCCAATATGCACGATTTCGCAATTTAATGGAAAGAATTATGAATATTGGTCATTGACCATGAAGGCGCTATTCAGATCTCAAGACGTGTGGGAGATCATTGAAGATGGGTACAGAGCCATGAATGCGGCGAAAGCATATATTGCACTTTCTCAAGCGAGAGAAGATACTTTGAAGGAGTTACGAAAGAAGGACGGAAAAGCTCTTTTCTATATTCATCGAGCAATGCATGAAAGCATTCTTCCAAGAGTGGCGGCTAGTCAAGCAAAGACGCATGGGATACTTTCTGAAGTTGCATATCAAGGTAAGGAGAAAGTAAAAACCGCCAAGCTACAGTTACTTCGTAGAGATTTTGAGAATTTATCAATGAAAGATTTAGATTCTGTAGAATCATTTTTTACTTATGTAGTTGGCTTAGTCAATCAAATCAAATCTCATGGTGAGACTCTTGGGGACGAAGGATTATTGAAAAATTGCTTAGAAGTTTGCCTACGAAATTTGATCCTTTAGTTGTTCTTTATTGAAGAAACTAAGGATCTGAGTCATTTTTCTATTGATGAGTTGCATGCATCACTAATAAATCATGAACAGAGGATGAATAGATCACATGCGAGTGTAGATCGGGCTTTTGCATCTCGAATGGCAAGTATTCGTGGCAAAAGAAGAGGAAGTTTCAGCCAGAGGCGAGAGGAAGAAGTCCATCCAGAGGATGTGGCGGCGATTCATCAAACTCAAGTGGAAGAGGAAAGAATCAAGAACAGAGTTATGGTCAGAGACAAGATAAGTCTCATGTTCAGTGTCATTATTGCAAGAAGTATGGGCACTATGCTTATGATTGCAAGAAAAAGCAATATGATCAAGAGAGACAAAATCAAAATCAGGTTGGAAGTTCTATTTCTAAACCTATGTTTATTGCATGCACAAGGATTGCCGAAGCAATACCTTCTTTATCCCCTATTGAATGTAATTTGTCAAAAGAGAGTCCATGTGATGTATGGTATTTGGATTCAGGTTGCAGTAATCACATGACAGGTAATCTAGATTTGTTTTCTAGTTTGGATGATTCAATTAAGAGTGATGTAACTCTTGGAAATAACAATATTGTGTCCGTGAAAGGAAAAGGCACGGTTAGTATTCTAACAAGACAGGGGGAGCAAACAAGTATGCAAGATGTTTACTTATGTTGCGAGGTTTGAAACATAACCTTATGAGTATTGGACAAGCGGTAGAGAAAGGATCACAGAGTCTATATGGAAGACAATGAGTGCGTGATTGTGGACAAAGCTCCTAGCACTCAGTTGATTGCAAAAGTGAAGATGAGCAGCAATAGGATGTTTTCATTGATTTTAAAACAGGGAAAAAAGAAGAAATCAGATCTGTTTGTAGAAAGTCATGTGTTAAGCCAAATTAGTCTTTTGTTAAGTCTGCGCTCAAACAAATGAGTCTGCGCTTGCAATGAAAATCAGTCTGCGCTTCTACGATAGCGAGTCTGCGCCCGATTCCTATGTAAATATAGTTGAGTCCTACGCTGAAGGAACACAATCAGCTTTTCATTCAGTCATGAAGGATGAAACATGGCTTTGGCATCTAAGGTATGGACATTTGAATTTTGGAGGTTTGAATTTATTACATAGAAAAATATGATTAAAGGTTTGCCATTGATTCAGAAACCGGAAAGGGTATGTGAAGGTTGTATTTTGGGAAAGCAACACAGAGATTCATTCCCAGTTGGCAAAACAACAAGAGCAAGTGCACCACTTGAGATTTTACATTCAGTTATGTGGACCTATGCGAGCGACTTATTGGAGGTTGTATTTATTTTATGACATTCATTGATGATTACACAAGGAAGACATGGGTTTATTTTCTGAGAAATAAATCAAATGCCTTTGATACATTTCAGCAATTCAAGGCATTAGTGGAGAAGCAAAGTGGATACTACATCAAAGTTCTCAGAATGGACAGAGGAGGTGAGTATGTTTCTAATGAGTTTATGAATTTTTGTAGATATCATGGTATACACAAGCAGTTTACTACCAGGTATACACCACAACAGAATAGTGTGGCAGAGAGGAAAAATAGAACCATCATGGAGATGGCAAGAAGCATGTTGAAGGCAAAACATCTTCCAAATGAGTATTGGGCGAAGGAGTGCAACCTCATTTATATTTTGAGCAGTGTCAACGAAACTTGTTAAGAACATGGTTCCTCAACAAGCATGGACTAATAGGAAACACAATGTTTCACATTTCAGAGTTTTTGGTTGTGTAGTATATGCACATGTACCTGATGAGCTAAGGAAGAAGTTAGACAACAAAGGAGAAAAATGTATTTTTGTTGGGTATTCAGAGAATACAAAAGCATACAAGTTGTACAATCCGATCCTTTGGAAAGGTTGTGATCGCGAGGATGTACGGTTTATTGAGAATGAAGCATGGGATGGAAGTATAGAGAAAATAGTGAGTATAGCAACATCTATTCCACATGATGATATGACAGATGAAAATTTAGAGCAACAAGCTCTTTGTATCTACAAATCTTGGACATGCACCACAAGTTGTAGCACAAGCTACACCGCCATCTGATCGAGGAGGTCACCAAGATTTCAGCCATCTTCACCATGCGAGAGACACCACAAGGAACACCGAAGCTACTCCATCACCAAAAAGCAATCCCCGCATCGAATACTCATACGCGAACGGAAAACAAGAAGTCTAAGTGAGATTTATAATGTTGATACAACTAATTCATTTTCAGTTTTTGCATTATTTTCTGAAGCTACGAGATACGGTATATTACGAAGAGGCTATAAAGAATGAAGTTTGGGAAAAGGCCATAGATGATGAGATTGATGCTATAGAGAAGAATCAAACATGGGAGCTAATGGATCTTCCAAAAGGAAAGGACGTGATAGGAGTCAAGTGGGTCTACAAGACAAAATACAATGTTGATGGAAAAGTACAAAAGCACAAAGCAAGGCTGGTTGCAAGAGGTTTTACGCAGCAATATGGAGTTGACTACAACGAAACATTTGCACCAGTAGCACGTTTGGATACGGTAAGAATGGTTTTAGCAATTGCAGCTCAAAACAAATGGCCTATTTATCAGATGGATGTTAAATCAGCATTCTTAAATGGATTCCTTGAAGAGGAAGTTTATGTAAATCAGCCAGAAGGTTATGAGATTGAAGGTCATGAAGGAAAAGTATACAGATTGAAGAAAGCGCTCTATGGTCTCAAGCAAGCACCTAGAGCTTGGTACAGCAGAATAAATTCTTATTTGATTGAGAATGGTTTTAGTAGGAGCAGCAGTGAGCCTACCTTATACACCAAGATAAATGAACAAGGTAAAATTTTAATTGTTTGTTTATATGTAAATGATTTGATCATTACTAGAAATCTATCTACAGAGTCATTCAAATCAGCCATGAAGAAGGAGTTTGAGATGACAGATCTTGGTCTTATGCATTATTTTTGGGAATTGAAGTTCAACAATCGAAGGTGAAGTTTTTATCTCACAAGTAAAGTATGCAGTGACGTTTTGAAAAGGTTTAACATGTTGAATTGTAAGCCGGCCCAACACCGATTGCGGTAGGTTTGAAGTTGAGCAAAGAGGATGAAGGATCGTTTGTGGATCCAACATTGTTTAAAAAGTTGGTTGGAAGTCTTATGTATTTGACAGACCACAAGGCTGATATCATGTATGGTGTGAGCCTCATATCAAGGTTCATAGAATCTCCAAAAGATTCACATTGGCAAGGCTGGAAAAAGAATTTTGAGGTATGTACGTGGAGCAAGAAATTATGGAATTCTTTATTCAAGTTCGGATGAGTTCAAACTCATTGGTTATACTGAGATAGTGACAATCTTTGGAAGTATAGATGATCGGAAAAGCACATCCGGCTATACTTTTCACTTTGGAGCAGGAGTGGTTTCATGGGCATCAAAGAAGCATGCCCATTGTCACGTTATCTTGAAAGCAAAGTATGTAGCAGCAACAAGAGCAAGCATGTCAAGCTGTTTGGATGAGAAGAGTGTTGATAGATTTACAACAGAAACAAGAGGAAGCTACAGCAGATTTTTGTGACAACAACTCAGCCATAGCATTGTCCAAAAATCATGTTTTCATAAGAGGAGCAAGCATATTGATACGAGGTATCATTTCATCAGGGAGTTGGTAAACAACAAGGAAATTCATCTTGAATTTTGTAGATCCGAAGATCAGTTTGCAGACATTTTTACAAAGGCTTTCGCAAAAGAAGTTTTCGAATATTTGAGAGATTGTTTGGGACTTTGTGATCCTGCACATGGCAGATCTGAAAAAGCAAACATAGCTCTAGAAGAGTGAAAGCTACAGTTTGAAATTAAGGGGGAGTGTTGGAAATATGCATGTGTTGCATAATTAATTCCAACATGACTTTTTGGGAAAGCTAATTTTAGCTTTAGTCTTGTTTTAGTTTGCTTTAGTTAAGTTAGCTTTATCTTATTTTTATCATTAGATTTAATTCAAATAAATCTGTTTTAAATCATGCATAGCATGCAACTATTTTAAAGCATGAGTTTAGATTTAGAATGCTCGAGTTGAAGAGGCATTAGTGGGTGAGTTATTCTATTTAAATAACAGCAATTGTAATTGCTTTGTATGCACACAAAGGTGTGAAATCTGCACAAGCAAGGAAGGATGTGCATTGAAAGGACACAACTTGATTGTAAAGAGTTGAAGCTCGAGTATGATGAAGCTTTTATTAATGGAGATTATGCCTGCAAAGGATCTTTGGTTCGAATATTCATATGTTTATGCAAGTTATTTAAGTATTCTCACATTTATTTCTTTTATGTTGTTTGTTGTATAAGACTGCAGATTTTCTACACTACGAAAAAAATACTATGTAAAACTCATATTCCTTACAAATTTTGTTTCCGTCAAACTTCGAGTTCCTCCAGTTTAGCAACGCACCTCTTCAAATCGATTGCACTAAATATATCTTCAAGAGTTTGGTCAATAAAGGGTAGGGTGCTTGCAAAAACAAAGCTACGCTGAGTACAACAACAACAAAGGAAGTGGTTATTTTTTTGCTTTCGATTTTTTGGACAACATTGGAGGAGAAATTCATGTGACATGTTTTAATGAGGTAGAAAATAGATTCTATGGAAACATTTACATTGTCTTGAATGGAAGATTTGGCTCTGCTGACACGACCTACAACCATTTAAATAATTTACTGAAAAAGTATTTACATCCCTCATCCATTGTTGTCCTTGTTCCTAAAAATGACAAGAATATTTCACTGCATAACTTTCACTTCAAACATATTAACCATATACCAGAAATCTGTGGGAAGGTACTCTAGTAGTTGATATCATTGGCATTATTTTTGCCATTTCCTCGTGGTCTACTATACATCGAGATGATAAATATGAAAGTATAAAAATAAATTTGCAATTAATCGAGTTTAGTATTTTTGTAACCTTATGGGGACAACATTTTTAAGACTTGGGGAGACAACTAGAAGAGATTATTTCTATTCATAACCTTCTTGTTTTGGCCATAAAAGTTGCTCGTGTTTTAAGGTTTAATGGGATTACAATTGGTACTATCTCTAATACTAGGAGTTATATCAATCCATATTTTCCAAAATGTCATATTTAAGAGCACCTAACTTCTAATAATTTATTTGTTCCAACCCTTCTATCACGAACAAAACAACATGTGCTCCACTTTACGCAACTATAATAGACATTCTTCAAATGGGTAGTGTCGATCGGAATGAATGGGCCACAATTACAATTGAAATCATTAATATTGACATGGACAACTTCTTTTACGTGGCATGTCCTTTGTTTACTAGTGATAAATAATGCGAAAAAAAGTGCTGTTGTTAATCTTAGTAGCTTGGACATTGTTTGTCCTCACCGGGGTTCACTAAACTAGGTGGTATCCTACCACGTCCGTTCATATTGGGGGATTAAAAATCGCCAAAAAAAGGGTCAATATACCGGTATGCTATGCGGGTGGAAGGGTTTAGTTTTCCAGTATGGCGGATTAGGTATTGGGGGGGGATAGGTACGTCGGCGCGAGCTAGGAGGAGAGGCAGGGTCGGCGCGAGCTGGGAGGAGAGGCAGGGTCTGCGTGAGCTTGGAGAGCTGGGAGGAGAGGCAGAGGGAGCGGGTTTCTCAGAGGCAGGCGGCAGGAGCGGGTGTCTGTGGGTGCGTCGTATCCAGGAGCACGCAGGAGTCGTCTCAAATCTGTATTCCTGCCAAATCTGACGGGTATTGTGGAGGCAAGTCATCTGCCTATAACCCATCTGCATTGTTTCTTGAAAACTGGATATGTCTTGCAGTATGAAGTCTTTGGCACGCAGTCTTTGGCACACAGTCTCATTTTTCATTGAATCCAGTTGCTTAATGATTCTGATTAGGATATTCTAGGTGGGTTCTCAAATTGGGTCTGTTTTTATTCTCTCTCTTTTTATTTGCGTATACTCTCTTGTTTGAACATTATGTTGTTTGAAGATTCATGTTTTTGGCCAAAACTATTCGAGTCTCTAGGCTGCAAAGTCTCAGTTGGCACTTTGGTCACAGTTCATAAATATTTCTTGTGTTATCTTAATCCTGTACTCAAAAGAAATGTGTTTAAAATCATATCACTGTATAGTCAACTTTGGCTTGACCTGATATCTTTCCTTGGTTTTGGGTTTATTCTGGATCCATTGTCCATGTCCATGTCCATGTGTTACAGGTCTTCCCTGCGTTGGGTGCCAGTGGTACCTCACTAGATAAGCTTCTTGTCATTAATGATATCTTCTTTAGTGTATGTCTAGCTATTTGTTGATAAGCTACGTGATGTCTGTAATAGGTTGTTATTTGAATTAGATTTATGTCAAGCTATCCAGTCTGCTTGCAGATAAACTCTTTCCTTGACTAAGGACTGTGAAGGCTGAACAGTATATAGGATACTTGTTTTTATCCATTGGCACATTATCATGGCTACTCGTTTCTTCCTCTTATGCTTATCTAGTATGGGTGAAGGGGTGTGATTGAAGATTGTTTAAAGAATTGTGCATAGAAATTTAAAATCTGTATCACGGAAAAGCCTATTTTAATATAAACTCATTGGTCAATGGAATCTCTCCTTGTCAATTTTTGAAAATGGATAATCTAATAAGTTTGCTAGAGTGAAATTGGTATTGTATTGAATCTCTTTATATGCCCTATAATCATGCCCTTGAGCTCAAAGACAACGATAATTTTTCAAGATTAAATCAGTCAACCTTGTTTGAAAAGTTAACAGAATACTTCCTTACAGATTAGAACATTAAATAGTATATGCTTGTCATTTACGTAGAGAGAATTGTTCACAGATATGCATGAGACAGTCATATGTGCTATGCACACATTAAATTGTATGCTTTTGGTGGAAGACAACTGTGAAGATTGTACGTATGGATGCCTTGAATGATTGTACTCCAGATTCATTTGGTAGAAGATTGAAGGAGTCACATACAATAATGTTTTACAAATAGAGAAGATTGAAGGAATCAAGTGCAAGAATATTTTAAAGATGGCGAAGATTGAAGGAATAAAGTAAAAAAGCATTTACAGATAGAATGGTAATTGATGAGTTGGATGGCATTGACAAGATGAAGAAGGTGAGCTATATTAACAATATTGTAGGTTAAAGTGTTCAAGATTCCACAATCCATAATGTCAAGAAACCACAACTTCTAGATTGATTGTGTAAAATGCTTGAAAATATCAATGTTACAAACCACACTTTTTGAATCATCATCATATTGATTGCATGTGTCTGCCCTTATATTAGGATAACAAGTAGACCATTTCAACAATGGTTAAAGGAGCACCCTTCTGATATCCACTGAGATTGCATTAAAATCTCAGGTCTAGCAGAACACTCTCATAGGACATCCTAGGGCATATGTATGGAAAAGGCTAAAATTTTAGAGAGGAAGGAACACTACATGTAAAGAAAGGTATAGAAGCTATCGAGATTAGCAAGTATCCAAACAATCTCAATCGAGATGATGAACTTGACCTTAGCGACACATGGAGACCCATCATTCATCTACTCAAGCCTCCTGGTTGATTTCATTAATAATTGTAGGCAAGAATAATAACATATCTTTTATTTATTTAATATTGGATAGCGACATTAATTATTGGTGGTGCGGACGATTGTTGATCCATACAAGTTGCTATAAATTAATTTGGTTTAATTATATAAGAAACACTTTTCTGCTTTCGTATCAATTAATCATCCTAAAGATGAACCTCAATGTGTGGTTCAAATTGTCGATCCTTTGAATCAACTTACACAATTAAATTATTAATTTGAAAGTCATAATTCCTTGACATTTCAGGTGTCGATATAAAAGCAAGAAAGAATAGAAATGATAGTTTGAGCATGGGAAAACACAATGTAGGTCAAGGTTTAGTAGTGACCAGCCCAAATGCAAGAGTATTTGACCAAATATATCAACATGAAGGATTAAAAACATTATGTATGAAGTCAATGTAACTTGAACCAATATATCAGAAAAAAGTAGGGTATTGAATCAAAAAACATAAAATGTAAGGAAAAGATCAGTTCATGATGAGAAGGGGATATATATGAGATCAAAGTAGATGACAACACCTAGATCCCCCTTCCATTTCCCTTAAACCTGTTAAGGTACAGAGAAGAAATTTGAAAACCATTGTTCACTTGAGAGGACCATTGACAAGTCTGAGGAACATGTAATATAAGTGAAGGCTCTCAGAAATTGCTACAGAATTAAGAATGATCTTTAATCACATAAAGGAAGAAAGAACTAAACAAAATGATGAAGAGGAATACATAATTTTATTTACGAAATAAACAGGCAGCAAAGCCAAGACTTGTCAACATACTCAAGTAAGATGGAGACTGCTTTTTAGAAGCAATACAAGACATTATTTTCCTACAAGTAACTCATGACTAAACGTCAGGGGACAAACCTCAGATTTGAACGGATATGATGTTTTATATGATATTTTCAGTACAAGAAAACATCATATCCATTTCTCCTGGTATAAGAGCACTAAACCCTCGGGTGCAAACATGTCTTGTCAATTGGGAAAAGAAATCAGTCATGTCAAAATGTGCTTCCTTCATCAGGACCCAGAGAGGATGACTTGCTGAATATGCTACCTCATATGCAAAAGAAGTATGTTTTGAGAAAAGAGAATGCATGCAAAGTAGTGTCTGAGAAATAAAGTAAACCCATAGAAGAGATGATCGGAAAATTGATGGGATAATTGCCAAAGAGGAGTTCCACTACTCTTGTGCACTACTCTTGTTCCACTGCCAAACTGATGGTGCCGTAAGACATTGCAGTAATCTTTCTGGATTGTGCAGGGCTGGTGTCGGAATTGCTTGCAGAGACCATGCATCTCTTTCAGTAGATATCTCTCAATAGAGCACAGGTCACGACCAATCAAAAGATCCTCTATAATGGAATTTCTCAATTTACTTAGTTGACGAACATCTCCGTTCTTCAGTATGAAAGATAAGAAGCCAATATTTCTTTCTAGATTAACTAACCTTGCTGGAATCACAGATCCCAGCCAAGTTTCTATGTTTGAACTCTTATGATCCATGACTTCCACGGTCCCCAGATCTCTTTACCATCACTGGAAAGCCTTAGCAATAACCTATCTCCTGAAAATATCAAACCTTCCTTCTGATTCTCTTGGAAGAATATTCCTTTGTCTTCACCGGCTATTGGGTCTGAGAACATAAGTACAACTTTTTCTCTGTATATTATGGGCCCTATCGGCTTCTCTGGCCTTCCAATTGTAAATTTAAAAATCCTATTGCCAGCAGTAAGCATGATCTCTGACCCAACAAACAATGGCTTAAGATTTTTCTCCATGTTTGAAAAAGCCAAACACAATTCCTGGTGCAGTTGATCCAGCTTATCTATGCAACAATAGGACTCTTGTTCAATGCTGGATGTGCTACATCCCAAAGGGAAACTGGCAGTGTTCGGGCATGACTTTCCGGCACCTCTCTTGCACATTGAGTCCCGCAAATAAACAATGTTGGGGCAGAACTTGGGTAGATTTTTCAGAAAACATGAAATGACACGTTCTTGATTGCCTTCTAGTTCTGAGAATGATGTTTTTTTCCTATTCTCTTGCATTTGAACAATGCGATTTTCCTTCCACTTGCAGTAATCGTCATACTCTGATGGCTGGACAATTTTTAGAAGGCACATGAAATCTTTGTTGCTCGGCATGTTGAAGTCAACATCAGATGACTTCGTCCAGTTCTCTAGTAAATTTTTAAGCATTTCTGAATTAGTCGTTAATTCCTCACGTCTGCTTGCTTTTGAAACATTCAGGGCCGAATTAAGGGTTCCGAGCGCCCTAAGCAGTACTCGGAGCGTGCGCCCGCCTCCCACCTGGGACCAACAACCCACGTATATGTGAATGTTTTTAAAACAATTATAGACTCATTATTGCAACCATGTCTGTTATTAAAAACACTCATTATTACAACCATGGATGCTATTAAAAACACCTCAGGACAGAAATAAAAAGCACTATTTAAAACCAAACATGTGAAATTGTTATCTTGACAATGAGGGATTTGAATTTTGAAGCATCAAATTTTTAGATCCTCTCACAATTTTCTGAAGGACAGAAAATCTTACCTAAATGTCCTCCATAAGCTGCAGCATTCAAACATGTTTGACGGTTCTCCCTGGGCCATAAAACTAGAAACAACGGTGTGGCTGCTAACAACAGCTTGGCTGAATCCACGTGACCATGCTCTGAATCTATTATCAATGGCGTCTCTCCAAACTGATTGTGCCTGTGCACAACATACTTGTTGTGTTTAAGAAGAATCCTGACTACCTCTTGATTACCCTTCTTGGCAGCCTCGTGTAATGGCGTATTCTTATCAGAATTACGAGCCCCAGTCAATAGGGAAGGCCACTTAAGCTCTTAGCGTTATGAAGAATCCATTTAACGAGCTCCACATGGCCTTCCCTTGCGCAATGATGTGGAGGACTGTGTTCCCCTCAAATGTAACCTGGGTAATATAGCTCCCAATTGCATTCTGACTGTGTAAATCTCGAAGGATCTTCAGATTGCCCCTTTTGACAGCGATGAAGAGATCTCTTCAAACATTGTAGTCTCTTGTCAGAAGAACACAACGATAAAACCCTTCGGAGAAGATATAGTTGTCACTTACCGTAGATACAGTTGTAGGTGGTAGGATCTGTATGTCTCTGTTTCTGGACATTTTCGGGTCTGACATGTCCGTTGCTTGTTCTTGAAATTCTGTTACACTCATAACCATAATATGTCAATATTTGAATATTATAACATCTTTTAAGATTTCGCGGCCATGCGCAACAATTCTAATTTCCAAGGTGGGGTGCGCACATGGAAAATTCAAAACTGGAGTCCACCACATGGGCTCCAATAATTGGAGGGAAATACATTGTAAAAAATATTAATTAAAAACTTTATAAGTGCATTTAATAGAACAGTCTGTGGTCCTTATCTCCCAGCAATGAAATTCTGTATTACTGTCCATTCTGTACATATGGTGTTTGTGGCTGCACATTCCAAATTGGATGGATAAGAATGCAGAGTTGTACATTATATTTTTCCAGAATTAGCGTCTCTAACAATTCAGATTGAAGGAAACATTATCTATTCACAAATAATTGGAGATTCTGCCTAACAAATATCTCCATAAATGTTGAAGCCATATAAAAGTAGTATCTCTCCATTGCATATTTTGTTTGATAAATATTTGCCTAGAAGGCCTGTAAAAATTGAGAATGTATTTGGCTTATTCAGTTCAAAGTACAAACCATTAATATGTGTAATTTGAAGTCTCTTTTTCTTTACTTTCTATCTATTTTTGTTACAATAATTAAAATTTGTATAGTAATGTGAAGGGTCTTATGTAGCTGCATTTTTGTGTTAAATTTATAAATCTTCATGACATACATTTTCCTTTTAAATTGAATTGAAATAAACAAAACATATACTTTAGAAATGATATTGTAAACATGTCCCAACTATTGAGAGTTATGTAGTGGTATTATTCTTGAAATCATGAATTCATGGATTCTTCATACGCCACACTCCTCCTTCCACCCTAAACTGCTCCACATACCCTACACCCAATATATATTTAACAAACTTTATATTTTAACCTCTTATCCTCCTTATTATATTTTGAATAACATTTAAAACTCATATATGAACTCCCGTGATAGGTAACAACCTCTCATATTCATATTCCAATAGATGGCCAACATCAATTCATTTTAATCACTGAATATTTCTTTCTAACAAAATATGCAGGAACTTCTTCACCTCAAGATATTCAATACATCAGAGTTCAAATATAAATTCATTAGTTCTATATTGTATGCAGTGACATTCATTGTGGATTTTGGTCTGTTTTGTTTGAGTTTTCTCTCAATCACAATCTACACAAAAGAATAAATCTTACTGCTACAGTTTACTCCTGCCATGCATTGTTTTGAGCCATATGATTTCAAGTATTTCAACTCAAATCCCTATCCACATTCAATGATGCATATGTAGAATACTCAAAAATACCACGTTTATACTTCAAGTCACCAGTTTTCATTAAGAGTGAGAGCTTGTCTGAATTGAAGAGGACGACTGAAATTGTTTGCTTCAGTGCGAATTTGATTGGTTGTGATTCTCAGCTTGCTCAGATCTCCAGGATCCTTGGCCATTCAATGCCGACAACATGTTTGTATGTTCCTAAGCTCAATTTATTGCATCACAACCCACCTCTACGTTGGATCATTGATTCAAAGAACAGAGCATCCATCATTTCGTGTTGATTGTTCAGTTCAGAATCACCACTCAACCGTCATTGCATCGAGACTCCCTTGCAACGTTTTGTCATCAAATATCACTGCCATTTTCCTGCAACAGTATTTACACTCCACGTGGAGACCTCACCATCCATGTAAATTGATGTCAAGATCTGTTGTGTAGATCTGTTGTGTAGTTAGATCCATTTTTGACAAAGCGTGTTTTGAAACATACTCTTGCATTTCATTTAAAATATTTTAAGAAGGTTGTTAGATACTAATAAATCACTCGTGACCAATAGTATTTTTTTAATAATTTTTATTATTTGTTTTTTAGATTCAAATATTTTTATTGTATTAATATGATACATATTGATGGAATTACAGATGGATCCAGGGGATGATTTGGATATTGATATTGTAACTGGTGAAGGGAATCATGTCATTGGTATAGTTAGATGTCCGAGGGATTCTACATTTTCTATTGTTCGTCATGAAATGGTGAAAGATGATGTTGTTGAATATCCATTTGAGTTTGTTAATAGTAAAGGGCATTCATTAAACCCAAAGCAAGAGAAAAATTGGAAAGTTTCTTCATCAACTATAGGCATCAAGAGGAAACATGAAACTTTGGATATTGGTACAGCTGAAAACAATATAAGCGAGATGGTAGAAAAATTTGCAACTTTTGGAGAGAATGTGATGGATTCCATGTTTATACAATCAAGATCTGCTGAATATTTTGAGAATGTGAATGAGCCCATGCAAAAACAATCAAAATTTGTTGAAAGTTCCGAATCAGTAGAGCAGGTTGTAGTTTTGATATCAATTTATTGAAAAAATGGGAAGACAAACTGAATGAATTAAAGGAAAAGTTTGTCCTCGAGAAGCTTAGTTTGAAAAAATGTTTAAAAGAGGGAAAACCTGAAATAAAACTTCATTGTGGGGCTTGTGGAATTGATTATGGATCGGGGATATATCATCAGCAAGTCAAACTATCCGTAACTACAAGAATTCTCATATGAAATCTGAAAAGCATCAACATAAAATTACAACAATTGGAAATAGTGAAAGTCCATCATGCAACCAAATAACACCAAAAAATGTGTCTGGAGATCGATTTGAGATTGAACATGCAATCAAAATTCTACACGATCTTAACAAGACACAAGATTCAGATTTGTTCAAGGTGGTGGAAGCAACACTTGGAGAATATGCAGACAAGAGAAAAGTCAAAGTGGAGTGTACACGCTGCAATAAATGGTTTTCTTTAGTTCCTGCTAGTGGTAGTATTGCCTCATCTATAAATGAGCACATGAAATCAAAGAAGCACACACTTACTACAAATAAGACTTCTACAGTTGAGTTGAGGAGTGGCACAGTTGGCAGACCCAAGAAGCCTACCATTGATAAGTCCCAACAAAGTTTGAATAGGTTTTTGGTCCCATCATCACAACCAATAGTGCAAGAAGCTTCTACAAGCACAAGAGTTTCACATGCAGGTACGTTGCATAACTTGTAATTATTATTGGATTATCACTTTCTCTAATCTATTATTACTTAATAGTATTTTTAATTATATATTTCCTTTTACAGCTCATGGATCTCACATATTACTTCTATGTTGGGGGTTTTGGGAACCATATATTTATAGAAATGGGAAGCGATTAGACACTAAGATCTTAATGGATGATCAAAGGATGGGAAATTTTGGGCCATTGAGAAGCATACCAAGAGATCAATATGTTATAATGGCATTGAATGTAGTATCAATGGAACTTATAGGCATATTCATTGTAAAAGGGTCTCTGAGTCAGGATTCCCCTTTGATTCATTGACATGTACATTTTGTAAGTTGGTTCCCAATTGTGATGACTTCAGGATGCGTTTATATCGTGAAATGATAAGCTCCACTAAAAGACATGGGAGAGATACAGGAAGAGGGAGAAGATTAGACTTTTTGACTCAAAGTGAACTCAAAAGAGTTTCACGAGATGCTAATACAAGCCTAAGAATAACAATGCGTGCTCTTTGGTGGGAGAGGACAATTGTTGCTTCATTATCTATTAGAATTAGATCCCTAAAGGAAAAGTTATTTGAATCTATAGAAAGGAAAGATGTATATCGATTTTGCAAAGATGTGTGTGAGGCACATAAAAAAGGAAAATTACAGGGTAAGGATGTAGTTTGGGAATTTGTACAGGATATCTTTCACAATATTGTGCATTCTAAGGAAGGAAAAAGGTATAGTAAATCCACCAAATCTATTTATGAGATGATTAAGCTATGGGGAGGTCCTAGATTGCATAGCTTTCTTAGCTTGAATCTAGATGGTCCTTCAATATCTACAACTCTAAGGCAAGTTCGAAAATCATTAACATACATTCCAGGGGAACATGAATACATTTTTAAGGCAATAGGAAATATTTATGCTAGTTATAAGTCCAAGCATGGGATAGAAGGCCCAATTCTGTATGCCTTGCTGAAGATGAAACAGTTGTGAAAAAATATATCAGGTGGGTTGCAAAAAGTGATACGTTGGTGGGTTTTTGTGGAAATAAAGAAGAACACCAATGCCAATCACATTTCTTAGTGACGGTTGGCGAAGGAGCAGTAGGATATGAAAATATTACAGATGCTTTTAAGAACAATGTGATTGGACACTATGCACGTGTTATTATTGCAAACCCCTTACATGATATGCTTCCTCGTTTGGTTGTGGTTCTTCATCCAACATGCAATAGGTTCAATGCAGATTTTGTTCATCAACAATGGAAAACAATAGAAGTGATGTGGAAGAAACATGTAGAAATGTATTTAGGACCTATTATTGGCCATTCCTCAGATGGAGATAGTAGAAGAAGACATCTTATGTTAAGGGATTATTCTTCAACAATGGGATCCAGATATCAAATTCCATGGGAAGGATGGAGGCTAACAGGTTCATATATTGATAAAAAAGTAACAGGACTTCATGATCAAGATTACATCCATAATGGAAAAAAGTTAGTGAATCCTTTATTCAGTGGTCGACGGGATTTGATAGTTGGAAAAGAGTTGATTAGTTTTAATCATGTTCGAATGGTTTATAATAATTTTAAAGTGGATGATCACAAGTTGAAAGTTGAAGATATAGAGAGGATAGATCGACAAAATTGGGCTTCAGCACAACGCATTGCTTCAAGGCATGTTCAAAATTGTTTGAAAGATATGAGAAGTACAATAAGTGGCAGGACAGAGAGGACATTAGGTACAGAGATTTATTTATCAATTGTTGCTGATTACATTGACATTTTTTTGTCTAATACTCTGACTCTTTGGGAAAGAGTGCGGAATGCATCAAGAGTTCATCATTTCTTTATATTATGGCTGTGTTGGGTACAAAATCAGTCCAAAACAGATGTTAGCATTAATTTTATCAGCAAAGAGGCATATCTTGATGTGCAGATTTCTTGCCATTTTGTAGTTTTATTGATGAAATTGTTTCGGGATCACTACCCACACTTACCATGTGTGTTGCACCTAACTGGTTCAGATGTATGTGAAAACTTCTTTAGCAAAGTTGGTGGCATGGTTGGAGTAGAAAGGTCCTACGATTTCACTGATTTACTTCACACTGTTGGAACTCTTAATAGGGTTGCTGAAGAAGAAGCAAGTTCCCAAGGACTTCATTTTAATAAATCTCATAAGAAGCAAGAAAACATATGGAGTAAATTGCATCAAAACATGAAGTATAACCCTATTGTGTTGTCACAATATGATACAATATCAACTGATGATAAAATTATAGAAGCTCTAAAAAAGGATTGAATGATGCACGGGCATTTTATCAAGTCTTGGCATGAAACCCATTAATAACACTCAATCTTCTTGGTGGCTTAAACCATGGAAAGAGGATCAAAATTATCCAAAAGTTCAAGTTGTGGATGAAGTACTTCATGACTCTCTTCCAGAGCATTCTATCTCTATATTCCAACCTTCATCATTGATGGTAGTTGATGGAAGTGAATTTCAAACAATGGAAAGTGAGTGGAGGCATGAGTTGGATGAAATATTAGATTCCATTGAGGATAATGAAAGTGCAGCCATTAAACCAGTTGTTGATCTCGATGGTAAGGATATGTATAAATCATGTTTGGTTAGTCAATTGAATGGAAATCCAACATTATCCAAGGATAGGCTGACCAAAGTGAGAAATGGGGTGTACTTTAGACGAGATGAGAGAGCACCAAGAAAGGGTGTTTCAGTTAGCTTTGGCATTGGGTCAGATTGTGGGGTTTTGTTTGACATTGATTCTATACCCATAGCTGAACGGACTACAAGAAAAGGGGTTTCTCGAAGTACAAATCACGGTGTTTCATGCGGAACATGGTACATTGGGAGGGTTCAAAGAATACGGAAAAAGATGGTAATAAAGTGTTTGATTACCATAATGACATTGATCTTTTGGATAGACAAGAAGGAATTGAACTTCAACTTTGTTGGTACAATAAAATAAAGGGGAAACACATATACAAGTATGATTCTACAGACCATCTTTTTGTACAACTTGAATCTATCATCGCGGCTGCCAACTTATCATATGATTCTAGGAGCAATACCTACAAATTAGAAGATAGTGATTACATTACTTTTGAAAATTTCACAAAAAACTTAAACAAGGTGTAGTTTTAAAATCATTTTGTCTTCCTTCTTTGAATTTATTTTTATTATAGATGATTTACAAATCTTTGTTAATTTTCATTTTTATAATTTATTGATTCATTTGTAACCCTATAGCATTAATTTTATATTTTTTGGTATGTGCTGCAGTGAAAGGTTCGGATATTAATGAAAATGGTGCTTGATGATACCGTCTGAAAATGATGCAATTTTAGATTTTACAGGTTAGTGCAAACATCCTCACTCTCCTTAAACCTACAGAAATATCTAAAACTCGTAATATAGTTATTTGATACGTGATTTTATCTAAAAGTAAAAGTAAGTGCTTGTATTATCATGCAAGGAAAATGAGAGGTCTGAAAGGTTGTTTAGTATGTGTCACTCTCCATGTTCTACTTTGGGTTTTTAAGAGCGCTTAACTCGGTTGGTGGGTTTGTTTGACATGGGTCTATTTTTCCCACTCAACTTTTTTTTGTTGTTCAATACATGGAGAAAAAAACAGCAGATACGATACTTTTAAAGCTATACAATTAATACGTTTCTGATTTAACCCATAATGGTACTGAGTTTAGGACAGCTATTAGCCATATCTCTGTTGAACATAGTTCTCCATAACATTATGTTTATTTAATTATGAGAGTAGAGAACCATACTTTACTGTTGCTAGTAAATCAGAAATCTGACTTCTGTACTTGCTGCAACTATCCAATTACTGCTAAATTTACAACGTTAACTTGGGTTTTAGCATGGTTTAACTCCTTTAGATCTCAAATAAAGTGCTTGTATTATCATGCAAGGAAAATGAGAGGTCTGAAAGGCTGTTTAGTATGTGTCACTCTCCATGTTCTACTTTGGGTTTTTAAGAGCGCTTAACCCGGTTGGTGGGTTTGTTTGACATGGGTCTATTTTTCCCACTCAACTTTTTCTTGTTGTTCAATACATGGAGAAAAAAACAGCAGATACGATACTTTTAAAGCTATACAATTCATATGTTTCTGATTTAACCCATAATGGTACTGATTTTAGGACAGCTATTAGCCATATCTCTGTTTAGCATAGTTCTCCATAACATTATGTTTATTTAATTATGAGAGTAGAGAACCATACTTTACCGATTCTTTAGTAAATCAAATCGACTTTTGTACTAAGCTTTATCCAATTCTTTGCTAAATTTACAACGTTAACTTGGGTTTTAGCATGGTTTAACTCCTTTGGATCTCAAATAAAGTGCTTGTATTATCATGCAAGGAAAATGAGAGGTCTGAAAAGTTTTTTTAGTATGTGTCACTCTCCATGTTCTACTTTGGGTTTTTAAGAGCGCTTAACCCGGTTGGTGGGTTTGTTTGACATGGGTCTATTTTTCCCACTCAACTTTTTTTGTTGTTCAATACATGGAGGAAAAAACAGCAGATACGATACTTTTAAAGCTATACAATTCATATGTTTCTTATTTAACCCATAATGGTACTGATTTTAGGACAACTATTAGCCATATATCTGTTTAGCACAGTTCTCCATAACATTATGTTTATTTAATTATGAGAGTAGAGAACCATACTTTACCGTTGCTAGTAAATCAGAAATCTGACTTCTGTACTTGCTGCAACTATCCAATCACTGCTAAATTTACAACTTTAACTTAGGTTTTAGCATGGTTTAACTCCTTTAGATCTCAAATAAAGTGCTTGTATTATCATGCAAGGAAAATGAGAGAAGTGCGAAGAAATTTGTTTTAGTATGTGTCACTCTCCATGTTCTACTTTGGGTTTTTAAGAGCGCTTAACCTGGTTGGTGGGTTTGTTTGACATGGGTCTATTTTTCCCACTCAACTTTTTTTTGTTGTTCAATACATAGAGAAAAAAACAGCAGATACGATACTTTTAAAGCTATACATGGAGAAAAAAATAGTAGATACAATATTTTTTATAGATTATTTTAAAATCTTTGTTAATTTTCTTTTTTTATGATTTATCAATTCATTTGTAACCCCCATAATATTAATTTTATATTTTTTGGCATGTGCTGCAGTGAAAATGGTGCTTGATGAGACCATTTGGACGATGCAATTTTAGATTTTACAGGTTAGTGCAAACATCCTCCCTCTCCTTGAACCTACAGAAATATCTGAAACTCGTAATAAAGTTATTTGATACGTGATTTTATCTAAAAGTAAGTAAGAAATCCATGATACAACCATATGAGAATGTATTTCTTATTACATAAAGGTTTGTACTTCTGCAAATAATGGTGTGAATGCATATGTGTTATCTCTGTGCAAGACTTGGAGCAAAGAAGAAATAATATAAGGATATTAAACTATCTAAGGGTTGAAAATCTTTGTAAGTTAATAACTAGATTGTCTTGAAAGAAATTTGTAAGTGTGCATAATGGAATCTGTGTAGGCATATCAAGGAGATATTGGTTGTTATATAGATATTTATTTTTGAGGAGTTAGATTCAGCTTAAGGAATGATGAACATAGGATAACCAAACCTGAATTCCAAATCTGTCCTACTTTCTATATCACCAGAACTGGAGGTACCTGCAATAGAGAAAAGTTAACAGCCAGCCCAAATCATTCGTGCTTTCTTAAAGTCCCAAGGTGGGCTTCAATTCCCTATCTTGGTTTTTTAGCTGAAAATAAAATTAAAATTGCACTCACATAATTGGACCGCAACGTTTGGAGGACACTACTTAGGCTTTTGAAAATGCTTTGTCAGTGGCTGCTTAGTGCTTGTTTTACTGTTGTATTTGCTTGCAGAGATCAAGAAGACCCTCTAATCAAACGAGCTCTTACTATTCTTGGCGCCTGATAAGTAAAATTTTGTTGTGATTATGATAGGATAAAAATCATAGTTCATCTTGAAATGGTAAAATGAGAAACTAATGTGTCAAACAGTATACCGGTATGCACAAGATTAGTAAAGGAGATATTTCCTTCTTTAGATTATCATGAATCATGCCATAAAGTTTTTCTGCATAAGCTGTAAATTGTTGCTTGAAAAGAAATGTTGGGTACTTAGCTTCCACTTGACGTAAAACATCCAGCCTTCCAATTATCCCACCATTTCCTCTAGAAATACCCTAGGTAGCCGGTAAGTGGGTACGGTTCGGGTACGGGTACGGGGATCCGGTACGTCGGTACGGCAATTTTTTTGGAGGCCCGGGTACGGCACTTGGGTACGGCAGTACAATATACATATAAAATATTACCCACTGCCTAGCTATTTAATAATGTCCTGGAAAAGGGGATATTACAATTCCTATTCCTTTTCATTATTTCTATGTTCACATCTTATAACATTGGTATTAAAGCCATTAACGCTCAAAGGGGCTCAAGATTAGAGGGCATGTCTTTCAAATTCGGAATTCATCAAAGGAGACTCGTCTTTCAAATTCGGAATTCATCAAAGGAGACTCGTCTTTCAAATTCAGAACTCATTTAAGGAGCAATCATTGAAGGCATCAAAGGAGTAGAGATTGAAGGTGTCAAAGGGGAATACATTGAAAAGATCGAAAGTGCAAAAATGCCTTTGATCTACACGAAGATTCAAACAGAAATACATTCGCGAATCCTTTAGCGCACGGGTATAAGAAGCATGAAAATACAGTCACGTCGAAAGTGTAAAAATGCCTTTGATCTACACGAAGATTCAAACAGAAATACATTCGCGAATCCTTTAGCACACGGGTATAAGAAGCATGAAAATACAGTCACGTCGAAAGTGCAAAAATGCCTTTGATCTACACGAAGATTCAAACAGAAATACATTCGCGAATCCTTTAGCGCACGGGTATAAGAAGCATGAAAATACAGTCACTAGGGCCATACGCGAAAAGATAGTCGAATCTACCAAACACAATAGGCAAAAATATGTACCAGGGCTGCGAGAGAACCTGCCGTACCGCCGAGCCGGACTCGGACCGTACCATGCCTTCAGCCCGGACCCGAACCTGCAGCCCTTAGGGGCCGTACCGGCTACCTAGGTCAAATACCCATGCTAGATTGGGATGATCTGAATCCTTGGATACAATTTATTAGAAATTTAAAAGTCTAATGATTTAAATAACCATACCGGGTGCAAGAGATCTTCAATAAGAATATCAGATAAAATACTATATTCAAATAATCGTATCTTACTTGAGCCATCCTCCCAAACAAAGAAACAGATGATAATCTTCCACGTTGAGAAGCTATGCCAGCTGCAACATTTTCTTTGAGTGTGCTTTGCAAGAGGAATAACAGGTTTTGGGAATGGAAGCAATGTCATAACAGGTTTCTTGTAATTATAGGTTGGACTTCTTGTAAATATTGACGAGAATTAAGAATGACAATGTTCATGTATCTTCTTGTGTTTCTTATAAAGTGTATGGCTGGACTAATGCCAAAACAATAATATTTTTATGATAACAATTATAGAATGACAAGGTTGGTTTTGGGTGATGAAACTACAAGAAATATGATGAAAGTTACTCTATTGATTAGACAAATCTGTAGCTTGGTGATTTAGCGATGACTGTGCAGGTTTTGGGAAAGAAATAAGGGCAATCTAAGTTGGGTAATATGGTTAAAAGCATAAGCAACACCAATAATATGCATGCACAGGGAGGTAAATGGATTAAGTTGCCTTTATGACTGTCTAGGAAGTTCCAAGATTGGAGAAGTGGTATGAAGAGTGATTACAAAGCAAGAAGCTTATAAATGTACCCTGTTCAAGGATAATCTACAGTGGTCTTAGGATCTGCAAGTCCATGTTGTCATTACAGTGATGAGTAAGAAGTCTAAACTCTGTAATTTTGTGATTATAGTGAATTTTAGACTGGAAAACTACGACTTAGTGGAATCGTGGTATAGCCCAAATGATCAAGTAGATCTCCAAGGTTCACTCTTACCTTAATTGCTTGTAATATACCTTAGGCTAGTAGGCT
The DNA here is from genome assembly GCA_018340775.1 of Taxus wallichiana var. yunnanensis. Classification (NCBI taxonomy): domain Eukaryota; kingdom Viridiplantae; phylum Streptophyta; class Pinopsida; order Cupressales; family Taxaceae; genus Taxus; species Taxus wallichiana. The sequence continues at coordinate 81,810,008 of CM031244.1, forward strand.
TACCACTGCTATGCACCGCATACTTCTGATTTCAAGATGAATTTTAGTCATAGAAGGCTTGATTCTAGTCTCCAATAGGTTCTTGGACAATCTCTAAAGATTTCAGGTTCCATTCCACCAATTGACCTTCCAATTTCTTAACAGTCCTTTTGTTACCATGTCAACACAGTCTAGAACAACTCTATCAGCAAAATACCATACTGTATGGTCTTAAAATGATCTAAAAATTTCAAAAACAAATAAAGCACATTCCAATCTTTATTCTCTCCAATTTTTGTGATTTTTCACCGGTTAATTTGAGTGCAATATCCAGTTTTCTCCTTGATGCCCTAACTCAGGGTTTCACAGTCTCAGACCTGCCCGAAAGGAGAAAAATGACAAAAATCTTGGGATCCAAAATGTTTTGAAGCCTACTGTTAGTTTCTAAGGTTCTATCCAGACATCCTTCAACCTTCCTAAATTTTAAATCTTAATAATGAGCCTCCCTTCGAACGTTACAACTAGAAACACAGTCAACCCTGCCTTTTCAAGAACTGTAGATGAAGACAAAACCCTAGGCTCTTGTTGGCTCAAATTCAAATTGGTGGGGTTCCACACAACGTTCACTCACCTTATGATACACGACACAACACTGATTTTATCACCTTTCAACCACTATAGGTTTCTAAAGCCTGATTCAAGACACAACTCAAAATTTGTAATCAAGAAATTGTAGTCTTTTATAGCCCTACTGGACAGTATAAGAAACAATGATTGATACTCACTCTCTTTGAACTATAGATTTTCCCAAATACATACAACCATTACATGAATACAATGCACTTAAGTCTTAAACTTGTGCACAATTACTGAGAATCATACATGAGCAATTCACCTTTCCCACAGTATTGTAGAGCTTCAGTAGTATTTTCAAGGATTGATTCACTTTGGAAGTGGGCTAACTCCAAAACCCTCTCTCTCTCCAACTCCCTCTCTTAGTTGACCTTTACCAACACTGTCATGAACAGTGAGAGTTAGATAATAGGTAAAGCTTCCAAATTTTCTTGAACAGTGAGAGGAGAGTACTGAGATGGTTAGTTCCAATTTTCATACTTCTATGTTACTATAAGGCCTTCAAATTATTGTCCTTACTTGAATGCTTACTTCCTTCCTTAATTCTTGTCCCACTGTACATTGCAATCTTCCCATACAACTGTCAACAAAACCTGAAGACTGGGGGATTATTCTTGCCTAATTCATTTTAATTCTCCTTTAGACAACCAGTAGGATGATTTCTAATAAATTTCAATGCTTGAAATTGAGTGGAAAGTCCTTACGAAGACCCTACAGGTGCAAATTGATAAGTTATTAAGTTAATATTTGGTCAATGCCTATAGTCAGACTTTGATGGTTATAAGAGTTATTGAGTACCTTAAGGGGTTCATTAAACATTTCTTTGACAGAACACTAAGCAATAGATCTATTGATATGAACATATGATCTCAGACTGATGATCTTAACTTGCACACAAACCTCATAGTCTCTTCTTGTACTTACATAGATTTAGATGACCTCAATACACTATTCACCATCTCAGAACATAGTCAATGGTCCAATCATGATATTATAAGTGTTATAACACAGATATAACTCATGTTTGTATCCACTGAGAAGATCACTGTAGCATCAACACAATTTGTACTAACCCTTCAACACTTACCTTTTAAGGTCTCTACAGGCCTAAATGGCATAGAATAGACATGTAGATACAACCTTTAGAGCATGCAGAACATTCACCAAACCTTATGATGATCTCAGAGATTTGAAACATTCCTACTTCCCTAGTTGGCATCAACACATATTCAATCAGCCCCTGTAAACAAGCCTATTCAAAGTTCTAAGTGGGGTGTCTCTTGCATATTGTATCTGATCCTTCAACTATCTGCACTTCTAGATGGGGTGTCTCTTGCACTAGCCCAAGATTCTATCTTGTTGTAAAATCTTAAGCAACTCTAGAACTATGTTTATACCAACTCCAATCGATGGCACATCATAGAAAATCCCATTGCACCATGAAATTTTTTCCCCATTTTTCAATCAAACCTGTGGGAAAACACTTCTTTGTTTCTCAAGCTAATGGCATGGTTGGAATAAATAACTTCATGGTTATCGCTCTAATGAGGAACTTATTGAATTCAACATCATCGATTTGCTATGATATCCTTGTCTAGCCTCTGATGGTATAGATTGTTCTTCAAGAGAAGCCAACGACAAAATTTTACATCAATCTTCATTTCCAAGTTCCATGGAAATATCCCTTTTCATTTGATAGACTAGGTGCCATGTTTTGTTTTTTCCAAGCCCTATATAATACAGCCATTAAAGGTACTAAAATCATTAAGTTCAATTTCAAAAGTGCTATCAGTTCCCTTGGGATGATCTTTTCTCTGGACAGTAATTATTCAATTCATCGAATCAAAGTCCCAAAAAGTTCTAAATGAGAACTCCAATTCTCCAAGAGATACATGATAAACCATTCAACTGCTGCAAACATACTGTCACAGGGACAGTGTGTTGGCTATTAGATCCTAATTTTATTGGGCCTGTGTCAGTAGTCTTAATGCATCACCCTCCCAATTAATTGAAAATATCCCTATATACAAACCATTGTTCATAATTTGTGTGAAGACCCCGATAATTAAAAAATAGAACATATGAATTTCATGAGAAATGTATGCCCTGTAACTAAATACTCAAGATCTAAAGGTGTTTATGAATGGCCAGTGTCACTTATGATCCTATTGAATTTGGTCATTTGATGACATTGATAGGATCTAACTTTTTCATAGAATTCAGGAAATGTGTATCTAACATAATGCCCAAGAATATTCGTTATTATTTTAAGTACATGCAAAATAGTAAACATAAACTGTTTCAAATATAATTAAAGATGCCAATTGTGCTTATTGGAAAATGTAGTAGAGGATCTTGTAGGCCGTAATGAAATCTACATGATCCAACTATTTCTCTCTAGGTTCCTCTAAAGTCTTGAACCAGTTCCTCTAAAAAACACAGGCCCTCTGAACACATGAATTGGGACCAATTTAAATAGATGAATGTATGGTCTTGCTTTCTAGATGAATGTAATCATCTATTTCTATAAATGAATGTAATCATGTATTTCTAAAGAATAATAGAAATTTTGTAAGGATCTGCATCAATTAGTGCATGCATTTTATATGACTTGATAAACCAATCAATGAGGATGAACACTGGGAGAATCTCAGCTGTCGTCCTGAGAAATGCTATGAACCTTCAAGGGATACAGTTTGTGAAGGCTTCTTCACAAAATTGAGAGGCAATTGCTGTTTTTTTCTTTTCAAGTCCTACACAATTACACAAAATTGGTTAGCCTTATGTACAAGGCATTATACACATTATTTCAAATGAGATGTCCATGAAACATCATTAAGCTACCTATGTCTTTAAAAGCCTTATTTGATGTCAGGACTGAACCTTTCCATTCCTCATAGATATGCTTTGGCATTTTCTTTCTTCTTTTCAAACCAGGCACCTGAAATGATTCAAAGTTCATAGGTGAGCATATTTCACTTCAGATATCACCATAATCATTTCAAGGCCATCTAGAAGTTTTTTTAATCAAAGGTATCAAATCTTGTAGCATATGCAGCTACACACAAAAAAAAAATCTATAGATTCACCTAAACAATATTTTGGATACAAACACCACAAGGGGTGAGCTAAATAAGGTGGCCAAGCCTTAAGAACAATGGAAACCACCTAAAGTTTCCCGGATAAAGCTCATCTTTGACAAGGCAAAAAAGGACAACCCAGGAGCAACTGATAGATAATTCTTCATAGATTGTTGAGGCAAATCCATATTAATGAATAATGAAGACCTTAGTTTATGCTCTAACAACATTGCAAAGGTTCAGACTTTTTCGAAGGACATCCTTCTAGCTACAGATTGAAGGAGATTCAAAGCAAACTATTGAGGCACTCAAGAAGGACCTCTTTTAGAAACTACTTCCATGACATTATTTTTAGACATTAGACAGTGTGGTAACTAAGTGGCCTATTACCTGGCTAACCTAGTGATGGACCAAAGTTGTAGGAAAATTCTTTGGGAATTATGGAAAAACCCCACTTTGATTTAAATGTCATGCAATTAGTTAACAAGGATAAAATTGAACGGAAAAAGATTGAGAATGAAGTTAAATTTAATTCATAACCTGCATCTTTGAAATAATCTTCTCGCAATCAGTCTCAAAAGTTTGAACAATCATTTCAGAACTGTAAGTTGGCAGCACAGTAACAGTGTATTCATGTAAAAGAGCTACCATATATCCTCTTATTATTGTGATTATCCAGCCTTGCAAGTGATCGTGTTCCAATTGTATTGTTGTTTTGCCCTAGTTTCTAAACATTTGGTGCTAGAATTATATTTCATCATTTTGTTCCTTAGTTCAAAGATTCCAATTGATAAGAAGTTGTTCAGGCTTTTGGGGTTCAACGGTGAGTAAGCTTTTCTGCCTCAATCAAGCTCTTTAGTTTTTTAATTGCAATTTCCAGTGTATGGTGATTTTTCTACTGATCTTTCTGTTGATCTTGTGGAATAAGCTGTAGTGGGTTTATCCTTTTGCCAGTTTGTTTTCTTCCTTTTCCAGGCATGTTGGAGGCTTAGCTTCTGGTATTTTGGGGCAATACTTCATTATAATTTTCAATATAAATTTTATTCGTAATTCTGCATGTCTTCTTTTCTAAAAGTAAGTAAGAAATCACTAGGTATTCCAATAATCACTGCAATCTTTGTATATTTTCCATTGCTTTGAAGAATAAAAATAGTTGTTTTCTGTGGTTGGCAGGCATGATTAAGATAGTACACTTTTGTGGGAAACATCTATGCAATGCTGTAGCTATTAAGCAACGTAGACTGTAAGAAGTAAGCTCAGTGCACTTCTATAATCTATCAAGTTTTTGGGTTTCATATTGGAAAGGAAGTGGAATTTGTTATATACAGTCTTCCCTCAGCTTGTTGTACTATGTTGTTATTTTCAGCTTGAAGGTGACTTGATCATGTTATAGACGGCCTTATTCATCATGGTTTTGTATGAGTCTTTGAACATGGAAAAGAGATGGAATAAGTCTCCTAAACTTTGTGTTTTCAGATTTCTGTTGCAACATGATGTATTGTTGAATATTGTGTTTTAGTGTTATTCTTTTTGAGATCTTGTGTAATTTCAGATGTTTCTGAAAAACATGATGATTTTTTCATTAGACTCAGTTGTATGTAGTCATTATGTACTTCTATCAAATTACATGAATTATATATGAAAAGAACATTGCTTTGAAGTATCTCTTCTTGAGTTGCCCAAATGTGTGACATTGACATCCAAAGAATTTGAATAATTCATACTTGTTCTAAACTTGATTTGAGAGGAGAATGCAATCAGTTGTATCAGACCCCTATAATAACTCAGTTACATTTGATAAGCCGTTACATGATCTTGTTATGCTTCCTAAATTGACTGTTGTCTCCATGGATGGTAAGCCTCAGTTCTATTTAGGCAGCCA